>QVAJ01000025.1:3444815-3467311 GCA_003546035.1 Mixornis gularis | reverse complement strand
ACCAAAAAAAACCCAGGTAAAGAATAAACCTAGTTAGTAGACAGAGGAAGGTAATGGCATCCTTCAAGTATGTGTGCTGTTGTTCTTACTGAAGGACAGATTCCACCAAAAAAACAAAAAGAAGTATTAAAAATCTCAAGTGGAACATAAAAGAGCATTWAAAACACAGAGAAATTTATCCCCAAGCACTCTCTAACTCTGTAAAACCAAGGGTGGTGATCATACAAGTCTTTGCTGATAAAACTCCAGACATAAAATCCTGCTTTGGAGCATAGCTAGAAGCAGATTTTTCAGGACTTAAAACATATTTGTTTTGGATAGAATTTCAAAAAACTCCGTGAACATGTAAAAGTCAAGAGAACTTAAGTACATGATTATATTAAAAAAAGAGAAAAAAGTTTCAGAGAATGACAAAGTGTATTAAAAATACTTTTCTTCTGCATTTTCTGCATTTGCTTTTGGTGATGCCTTATYTTCAGACTGAACTCTTGTACAGGGAGCCTATGTGCCCCACTAATGGTTAACACAACATACAACCTAGAAATAGATCTACACCTACAGATCCAGCAGTCATTTGTAAGGCCTACAGTGAATGGTCTGATAGCTCAGCCTTAGTATTAGATCCAGTTTGATTAGTATGACATCCAGAATCTGATATCYTTGCATTTTATTTTTACTGGGTCAAAACAATGCAATTTCTCCTCTTAAACTCCACTACATGCTTRTGCAGCCTGATTTCTACTTTCTACTTTGACTCCTATTTTCARAATTTAAAGGTCAGAGGTTTTAAAGTCTCTGGACTTCTATTAATGAAAATATTTAATTCCCAGTCTCCTAAAATGAAGCAGATAACCTAATASAGAATGGTAAAAACTTACAAGGAGCAAAGAATATTATGACAGACAGGGTCTCTTATGAAATAGGGCAACATGGTTACTTTAGTGAATTCTGTATATATATACACATTCAACACTATACAATTCATACTATCAATTTTGTAACATGTCAAACTAGGAGTTTCCAAAAGCTATTCTTTTGTTAAGTTTCTCTTCAGAGTTTATTCTACCAGTGTTTAAGGAAGATCCTGATAATACCCTTGCAGGAAGTCAGCTCATCTCAAGGATAAGATTCAAGGTTATGATCTRTATCAAAAGCATCACAATGAAGTCTGTAGCTGCTTTTATTATTCTGAAAAGATATTCTTTCTGTTAAATGTCAGGCTTCTGTAGAATGATCCCATCCCAAGTAGGGGCAAAGAATGATGTGGCTCCATCACAGATAGGGTCCTGACTATTATGAAAAATCATAGCATTACACTGAAATCTTTGGGAGTGCTCTAACCTTGCTCCAAGAGAAGACTGCTGTTCCCTCCTATGGATAAATACTTTAGTATTTAACTGCCTTAGAGATAAATGGATGAAAGTTTATTTACAGACATTTTGCTGCACTCACAGACTATATTATTTCCTACTTCCAATTCAAGCATTCAACACAAGCCCCTCTTCAGCTGCAGGTGCCACTTGGCAATGAGTACTTCACACCTCAATAGCGAGTTATAACAAAAGTGCCAGCAGTCTTCATATTGCCATTTTCCTTCCTACTTGATTCAGAAATCACTCATTGTAGAACAAATAGCTGACCTGTCTCCACTTCATGTGTACTGAATCCAGACCTGGCAGTTAGCTCCAAACACCATGTGAAGAGCCAGCCCAGAATTTCTTTCAAAATAATTATGCTTTTAATAACATTAGATAATATCAAAGTTCTGATTAACATGAGAACAGAGGGGAGAAAAAATGTTTCATATTGCCTTCTTTATTAGTTAAACATCTATTCAGATGCTTTTCTAAAATTTGAGGATAACGATGCCAGATTTGAGACTTCATACAGTACAATTTAGTAAACAAACTTGGGAAATTAGGCATTTTGCCAGCCAGTGCCACAGGCAAATACTTAACCTGTAATTGCAGTTTACAGCATTTTCATGGATATAATTGTATGCATGCACATACCACTGAAAATCATTCGCATTAGCTTAGACTAAAATATTATCAAATCTTACAAATTAGGCTCACTGACATCTCGTCATTAAAGTAGATGTTCTAACAAAAAACTCAGCAGAGTCGAGTGATTTAAAAGATTTCTGCTGTTTGGGATTTTATAGTAAGATAAAATCCCCTGAAAGAATGAAAAGGCACTATGCCATTAGTGATGATGCATCTCAAATGAGATTTAAGTGCAAGTCTTTCAGATTCTTTTGTTGGCAAAACCCCCATGTCATCACTTTCAGGAGTTATAAAGCTTCAGTTCCCTGCACAGACTCCCTCTATTCCATTAATTTACATTTGAATAAATTTTCCTCTGCTTTTCAATTATATGTAACACTCATTGCTTTTCTTAAAAGCCTTTATAACGTTGCAGTCAGCAATTGCTCCACTGTATTGTCAGAGACAGCTGTCCTACAGAGGTAAATGAAATGGTATTTGCCTGTAACAGCATTAGGATCATTTGGGAGGCAAAGTGCTAAAATGCACTGCTATCCTTCTCTCATAATTTATGAGAGACATATTTTCACATTTACACTACTTCAAGTTATATTCCCTATTCATTTACCATTGTAAATCCAACTTGCATATTCAAAAGGGAAAAATGTGCAGAGCACAATACAGTATTTACTAAATGTGACATAGAAATGAATAATTACCATTTCTCWTTAATTTTCAGTATTTGCTGTACTAGAAAACAATAAACAACTGTATCTAAAAATACCATTTTTCTCTACGTTTAGTAAAAATGTCTGTACTAATTTTCTGAGCTATTTAAATTCAATATTTTCTACTCAGTCTTACTTCATGGTGAAGGAAAAACTAATTTAGAAGAAGGGAAGGGAGCAATGRTTATTTCCAACAGTTCCCTTTGAGGCAAAGAAATGCTTGCAGTATCATCTGAGTAGATCAATGATCTTGTGGCTGAGGTAAACCAGTGGCACATGGTAGCTGAGGAGAATACCTGAGTGACAGTCCTCCACTTGCCCTGGAGTCAGATAGTGGCATTAGCATTGCCTGGAATTTCTATCTGATATGGATGTCACCTCATGAACTTGTGGAAATTGGCAGGAAAATTAGTCCAGCTGGAGGTTCTGTTCTTACATTTTTAATGTGGGAAATGTTAAATTATCTGAGAAAAGTGAAGACAATTTACATACAATGAATGAGACTTAGCTGTGCTGCTCTCTGACTTAACTGATCTTTGTGACATTGGGCAATAAATCACCCTGTGGAAGTGAGCCTTTCTTCCCAAACTGTAAATACTTGTGGAATGAGTAACATTGTCTTGGGTTTGGCCTTTTTGTGTCTGCAATGTATGCAGTTACAATTCATTCCTTCACATTTATGAAGGGAAATTTCTATTGCTAAAATCAGAAGGACCACTTAGCAGCACTATTTTTCCACAGACTCCAAAAGGAGCCTCTAGTGATCAGCTCAGATGTGGACAACTAATATTTCATCTGACAATTCCCACCATAGGAATCAATATTCTCTAATTTATTTAAGCACTGACTTCTCTCATCTACTTCCAGTTTTTGATTACCAGAGAACTGGATATATTAAAAAAAGAGTGCTTAAYTTTTACATATTTGTGTTTTGCTTGCACATCATTGTCTCAACTTCATTCCCAGAGAARCAGSAACTGTTCTTATCRCTTTCCAAAAATGCTCATATATATTCTGTCAGTGGAGCTATGTGTCTTGATTTTCTCAAACACCTCAAGAACCAGGTAATATTTTTGATAGGTAATGACCAATACTCTGAATGCAGAATTCATACGGCTCCTGGTCTTTATAATGGATGGATATGGGACAGCTAACATACCTTCTCTATTACTGTGTTCTCACAGACTATGGAGAAAAAGTACAGGTGTTTGGCCTAAATATTTTTTCATCCCCCTTTCCCAGCAAAATTCCAATACATGTATAACCAATTATATTGCAGCCATTGGAGGTAGGTGTTTGTAGCTAATATTCTGTATTGTCATTAGATGTTTTACAAAATAATCTCCTTAAAATATAAATCACACTTGTTTCATTTTTAGCTATAATCAGCCAAGAAAACTGGTGGCTCACCTGTGACTATAGGGTTTTGTATTTATATGTAAGATCATCAGTTCTTCTCAGTAATTTTTTTGGTTATAACAAATAGATAAACAGCAAAACTATGTCAGAGATATCTAATCCCCAAATATGGGGAGAGGAACTCCCTGGAATGGCCATGACAGACCATAGTTATGCCTTRTGTCTTTCTCATGGCAATATCCCAGACATTCACTGGTCTTAGTCAGAAACAAATTTACCCGTGTTCTGACTTTTTGACCAAGTGGACCCTACCACTTGGGTGGATCATTTTTCTTTATCTTGTTCAAAATCTCAAAATGAATTCTCACTGTGAGTTATTTATGACTCTTGTCAGTCCAAGTAAAATTTAAAAAAAAAAAAAAATTCCACTGATTCAATAGCCATTATCTTTGAGTAAATTAGAGATGCTGTAACATTATAMAGATTGTCAGGAGATTTGTTAGACTCAATTTTTCCACCAGAAATAAGTCAAACCAAAAGTGTTCTTCTGCATATTCAACCAGGACATCCCACTGTGTGTTGCCACAAAGGCACTTAGAGTGTGGTAGCTGCAGAATCAGAACGTCACCACTCAGTGAAAGAATTTTCCAATTTTATTTACTGTGCTGGAGCAGAATAGCGGGTGGACATCAATTTCTGTTCTATGAGAAGTACACTCTCTCTGTACTGACCACATTCACCAAAACYAGGGTCTCTGATCCATTTGTGGTTGGTACCATAGGCTCAGGAAAACAAGACTCCAGCAGATTGATATGCCCACGTCTCGGCTGTGGCCTGGCCTTTACATTTAGTAGGTCTTTAGCTCATCCTTCTGCACCAGGTTGGATACATAGGTAAGTTCCCCGCCACCAAAGAGTTACTATTTTCCGTGGTTTGCTTTCTACCTCAGGAGGTCACCWGTAGCATCATCGTTCCTATCGCTCCAATCCCATCTCTGATTTTCTGTAGGTAGTTTACCTGGGTTAGTAGTTCCACATTCCAGTCTACGTCAAATGGGCAACATGGGTGCAAAGCTAGGATTTTGTCTGTCCTTTTTTGTTACTTTTGTATGCCTACCCAGATGATTACAGGAGGGCAGATGTGTATGTTGGGTGAGCTACACGCACACATCCTGCCAAAATGTACTCGGTTCATTTTCACAGCACATGCCAGTCATCTAGAGGAGTTTCAACAGGGCAGATGTAGCCGAGCCCTTGCTTACCTGAGTGATGTTTTCAATAGACTTTATCCCATGACACTCATTTGTGAGCTCCTGGGGGGGGGGGAACATAAAAAAAATAAAAAGAGATTAAGTAATAAAGAATTAAGCACAGAGGAACAGATAACTGTACTCCCAAGCAGGTGACTCTATAATGCATATGTATTCAGATGTCACCATTTATAGGGCATCTCCTCTAAAGCATAAATAGTTCTATACCAGTCCAATCCTTGATAAAGACAATCCACTAAACAGGAAAACCTGAATGACTGATGTTTTTCATCACTTCCCTGATTATAATTGATTATAATTGTGTCTGCCTTTCACTACCTTTCCTGGAAAGAAAAAAAGCCTGAAATTGCCAACTTTGAAATTCCTCTCAGATATGGRAAGCATTATTGTTATTGTATTTGGATGTAGTTGTTATTTAATTTGTAAGTTGGATTTGGAGAAGATGAYTATTTTTTGCCATTAAATAAATCAAAATAAATTTACCATACATTCTGTATAGATAATCTGTTCTGTAAAAATAGCCTGCTTTTTTGCTTGTAATTTTGCCTTAATTCTTACATTCTTCCATCCAAAAGTTGCAAGAGACCTTGAATTTATGTGTATTATGTGAGAATTTGGTGAATGTAACTCATCTCCTTTCAGTGTGCTCAACCAGTGAAATACTAATGAGGCAGCAAGTCATACCTARCAATATATATCAGACTGTATCAAATGAAGGTTAAAGAAATTATGAATAAAATATCTTTGAGCTTAATATTCTTATAGTGTCTTTTGAAGCAAAAATTGCCAAAAACATTGAAATCTGCATTATTAACTACCTGCCTTCTGGGACCCATGTAGTGCTCATATTCTGCAGAGGCTGCCATCACACATCAATTGCCTTATATRGTATTTGATCTTTACATCCTGTAAATTTAAAATATAACTGGCCCTATATGAAAAGCTATTTCTGTAATTCCAAGACATTTGTATTCTAATGCAAAGAGCCAATTCAATACAAAAAAGGACGTGTATGCCATTATGCACCAGCTGTCTCATCTAGCTGTTTGCAATTGCAAAACATAAAAAAAGCTCTTTATTAGACATGCAAAAATGAGATTAGAATCTGGACAGTTTTATGCTGAAAATAATCTTTCTTGAAACTGCAGAGGAGCCATGTACTTTTAAGGATTTCTATCCAAGAGCTCTGACTGGAAAGGTCATTTTTAGAGGTCTCTGCTTGCTTTGAAACATAAATGGCCTCTGTTCTGGTGTCTTTGTTAGATATTTTGTGTATGGCCAGGGAAACAAAATGTGCTGAGAGCACCAGGAGAAAAGAAAGAAGGTCAAGAAAAGACTTCTGATACAGTACCCACCGCCATAACCTAAATTTCCCACCTGCCACCAACAAACATCAAACCGTGAACCCAAAGCCTTTTCCTTTTTCAAGCTGGGGTTTGTGAGGCAGTATGAAGAAGAATTTGTAGAATATGTATAGAAATTCAAAACAGGTGTGAAAGGACTAAATGTCATTGAACTATAAATTATTAAGTCATGATATTACAACTGTAAAATCCTAATACCAAACTTTATGTTTTAGTCCATGGTGTGGTGTCATATGGTTTTAGCATCTGGTCATTCTTCACTTTATTACAGGAATTCATGATGTAATCCATAATACACAAATTCATAATAATTTGACGAGAGCATGTGAAGCCCAAACAGATGTTGTACATCAATTTAGAATGTAAAAATAAACATTAGTTTGCAAACATGCTGTGGTTCTGGAGGTCTAACAGAGTTGCAGATTTATAAATGGGCACTTGCATTTTGCTATCAGCTGCTGGGTGCTACCCCCTCTGAACACTGACTGATGACCTATGGGATTTGATGACAAGAAGTGCAGTTACATTATTATTCACATACTGATAGCAACTATCRTTGAAAAACAGAAAGACATGCTACAAGATGATCTTTGACTGATTTAATCACCAAGATTTTTATATGTTGTCTTAAAGTACTAAGGGTAATATTTGCGCGGTACATATGGAGTTAAGATCTCCCTGAATTGACTGATTTCTTGAAATGAAATTATATAGTTCAGCATGAAGCTTATCAAGCCTTTTCAAAGAGTAAGAAACCAGTCTCCTTCAGGTGAGGAAAAGAACACCATCTAATGAGCATTCATGGGTTTCACCTGGTAAAACATTGAGGCAGTGAAAAGGCAAGCAAACAAAAACATTTTAACATTTGTAAACAATTCAACACTGAAGTAAATTTAGGCTCAGAAGAAAGGAAGTTTACCATGCTCTGCAATGGAAAGCCCTATTACATCAAAATAGATTAAATTTTGTAAAACGACTTATGGGTTATGCTGTTCCATGTTGAAATAAACAAGTTAACACRGCATTGTGAGTTTTTGTTTTTAAGAAACACAGAAACAAGTGTAATATGTTGGTTTGAAAAACTGATCAAGAAACATTTATACTTGTCCTGCAATGGTGATTGTTCTCAGCAATTACCTGATGAAGATGGGACAAGCGCAGAAATTGACACAAAACAATCCATAATGAAGACTACCACAATATGTTAAGTAATTTTTATTAATGAGTTAAATACAATTTCTTAACTATTATTACATACAAGGAGACAGATACCCAACASCAACTACAATTTGATATTCTATTAATTGTATTTGCAGAAATTCAATATTATATGTATTTTTATAGATGTATTTATGTATATGTCATTAGMTGACCAGGATGAAAAAGCAAGCAGATAAAAAGCATTTTACAGAAATAACTGCTACCAGACATACCTATCAGAACCATTACAATGTGTATTAAAAATGTGCATTAGTTCAATAGAAAAAAAAAAAATAAACCAATATGTTCCAAGAATTTTTTGGTAGCTATCTTCAAATTTTGAAAATATATTGTTAAAMTTGTACTTCTTTGTGAAGAAAACTGCTGGTTAAGTCCAGTAATATACTCTTCCAGATTTATGTCTCCTCTAGTTTTATAATACTTCTTATACCATGTGATTATTACATTTGATCTTCATTTAGGACTTTCAAAAGATTTTTAGGACTTTCAAAAGATTTTACTCACCATCTTAATACTCGCAGCTAAAGTGTTCTCTTAGAAAGCTATTTAAACCACAAAGTGCTGGGTTTTACTAAAAAAGAACTAAAGAGATTTTTAGCAAAATAATTAAGACAACATAAACAAAAACTGCTATGCCTTTCTCAAATAATTTTATTGTTCCATTTATTTCAAAGCATTTTCCAATTGCAATGCAAAAAATCAACTATAACCTCAGCTGCCCTGTGATATCAGCCCACATTGTATAATTTCAAAGCAAGGTATAATTTCAAAGCAGATTTTTCATGATTTCTCCTGTGTAGCTCTTTAATTTTGGAGGATTTCCTTCTTATATTGACTCATTATCCACTCTATCATCTTTCTCTAACGTCAGTAGAAATTTTGGCAACAGTCACGCTGCTGAAATGTTCAGCCTAATGTCTTTGATGATGACTAATGCTATCAGAAAGCCCCTTTAACCTCTCTCATTCACATATATCTTCTGTTCTGTGTATCTCTGTGTCTCTGATCATGTGTGTCTGCATGGCAGCTGTGAGTTCTCTGGAGCTGCTTGTTCAGCATGGAAAGCATGGCACAATGGCATTATGGCTGGAAATGATGTTTCTTGAGGCTCTGACTCTGCACCTACCTTACATTCCTGTGTTGCAAGAGCACAAGCATTCCTGTATTTTGTCTTCCTCTCTTCAACCAGCTGCCACCTTCCTCTCTCAAAATTCTTCCCTAACTGCTTATCACATCCTTCGTATTTGTATTTTATCTTTCATGTATTTTATATTCAGTTTGGAAAGATAAACCTGAAAAGTTGACTAGAGGCAGGCAGATAGGAAACAATGTGGGGAGCTGTTAACTGGGAAAATCCTTTGGTCCTGTGGACTTTAGAAAAAAAAGAATAATCAAACTGATAAGCTGAGATTTATCAGGTTTATGGAGCTTTATTAACTGAGGCTAAAAAAAGTACTAATATTCCTCAAAATCCATGAGCAGTTTCTACTGAAGTACTGCAACACCACCACCAGAAAATGTCATTATTCCTTCTGAGCTTTGATGCCAGCAGAAATCCCCGTAAGAACTATTAGTTTTGTGTTGGCTATCAGGCTACATTGAGATTATCAGATACCAATAATAATTATATCTTTCCTCCTAGGATTACTTCAAATCAGTCATGTCAAATTGATAACTAGAAAATTTTTTGTTTCAGCAGAAATCAAAAGAAAAATTAACATTTTTCTTTTCTATAATTAAGGAAGCACTGCTAAAAAAGCAAACCTTTCTAAAACCAAGGCTGGCAGAGAATCTATTTGCAAATGGTCTTAACAATGAAGCCATCTTTGAAAACTCTTTTTTAAATTAATCATCACATTTACATAATTATTTTTATACATATCCCATAACACATTAAAAGTACCTTCATCTACTGACTAAAACATCTCTGTCAATTCCACAGGTACTGTATCATGAAGATGAAAATTACCTGAAAAAGATTTAAAACTTTATTTTAATTGAAATATTTCCTYACAAATGTCTTTTCAGCTCTAATCACCGTTCCACCATAGACACCAAATTATYCTGTCACTGAATTCCAATTCTCTAATTTCAATCAATTGACAGAAACTACTTGTATTCTTCAGGATCAAAGACAAATCTTTCCAGATCTTACTAAACCTAAATTATTAGTAGTTGGTACTAATCTACATGCACAGGGTTTAGGGCCATTCTCTTTGAATGGGCCAACATTCTCTTCAAAATGTGATAAGAATTACAGGCTCCAAAAGAGTTCTCTGTAAAATAATTTTCCAATATTAGGGTAATTTTGTTCCTGAATAAAATGAGGAACATGACAGTCAAAAGCAGAATATAACAATGAGAGTCTTTCAATATTTGACAGTGGATATCTACCACTCACAATGAACTGGAGACAGCATGAAATTACCTCTTGGGTATTTTTTTCAGGTCATTTAAGAAAGCTTAATTTTCAAAATTTAATATGAAAATTATCAGAAAGTTTGGATGTAAGCTATATACTCCAGGATTCTGATCCATTCCTGTTACCACTTATAAAGGCCTGAGTAATTACACTGAYAAATCTGAGTATGGCTTCAAGAGCTGTCATTGAATAAATCAGGAAAGATTATCATTACACAGGGACTTGCTAACAAAACAGCTGGATGTAGAAAAGGGACAAGAGGGCCAGTCTATTTGTAAAAGACACCTTGCTGATGCAGGGTGATTGGCCCATATATTTTGAAATTTTTTTATACATAAAGAAATAAATGCAAATTCCATCGAGCCTATGTAGGCTCATAAAGATGTAACAAAAACCTCAGTGATGCTATGGACTGCTGCAGACACTATGGTTTTGATAACACAAAACAGATCAAAATCCAAGCTGCCTAAACAGCAACTCCAAATAGACCATGTGGGAATTTTGGCTTGTACAAATGCACAGTGTTGTATGCCTTGGCTGCTTGCATTCRGAGCCATCTGTGAAGCAGGCAGAAAGCCTTATTGCAATTTAGCATGCCAGTGTCACAGGAGCTCCAGTGCCAGCTTTAGAGAACTTTAGATAGGCAATCTGCATGSCTACCCTAAGTGCTGTCTGTCCTGCACAAAGCAACTCTTTTGTCTTTGCTAGTCTAGATAAAGCAATGGATAGACTTTGGATGAGCATTACAATAGATGGTATGCATRTGAATTGGAATTGGATGGGATGGGATGGACTGCAATGGTGTGGGCTGAATGTACACACATGTATTCCAATATACCCAGAATGTATATATGGTGTGTTTGAGCATACAYCTGCAAAGCATACATATTTGTATGATCAAGGAACATTTTTTTAATTTTAAGGTCACTTGGGCAACTAAGAAAATCTTCATTCTAATTATCCTACAGAATATTAGTATATGTGCCAGAAGTTACAAAAATCACATAGCCTATGTGTGTTTYATTAGTATGCTAAAAAAATTGGTGCAAATGGGTACCTGTGATCTTGTGATGCGGTTATCTGAAAATATCACCACTGACGTGATTTAAAACATACATTATATCATATATGATACCATATATGAAAACCTTAGGTCTCTTTCAAGTTCTGSCAGAATTTTGCCTTCTTGAAAAGTATACTGTTGCACTACGGCTGACAGAATGAAAATACATTATATATAAAAAAATCACTAATCATGTAGTTTTAACTATGTGCTAAATCACAAATTAGGCTAATTTTATACTTGATGTTAATGAGAAAGTATTCTGTGCTTTTATATGTGTACTATTTGGAGAACATGGTGTGCTGATTTTAAGTCATAGCTCAGGGTTTTAATAACAAACCTCCCAGGTAAAACATCAGTAATAACAGAAAAATGCAAAAGCCAACAGCAGTCTTTAACTCTTACGACAAAAAAAAGAGAGCATGGCACAAATCAGATAAACTAATATTGAGAGCAGATGAATCAGTATTGTGACCTGCAACTTTAATAGATAAAAACACCTTCCCRTACACTCTGGTCAATAGATTTTTATCACAAACTCTTCAAGCCCCATATTAGGCACCAAAATTTACAGTCATGGCTTAACTCCAGCTGGCACCCCACACAGGCACTCGCTTACTTCCTCCCAGTGGGATGAGGGAAAGAATCAGAAGAGTAAATATGAGAAAACTCGTGGGTTGAGATAAGGACAGTTTGATCAAGAAAGTTAAAAAAAAATACACGTACAAACAAAGCAAAACTCAGAATCCATTCACCCCTTCCCACGGGTAGACAGGTGTTCAGACATCTCCAGAAAAGCAGGGCTCCATGATGCACAGTGTTTACTTGGGAGAGAAAACCACCATCATTTGAAATGTTCCCCCTTCCTTCCACTTCTCCCAGCTCCCCTCCCAGCCCCTGGTGCACCCCCAGGTTCCTCACAGGTGGGGTGCTGTGAGGGGCAGAAAAGGCCTTGACCCTGTCTAAGCCCTGCTCTGCTATAATGGAAGATCTCCAGCACAAACTGAAAACACAGCCTCACAGTCAGCCATGAAGAAAATTAACTCTATCCCAGTAAAAACTAGCATATGTGGTTTATAAATTTGTTTCAGCTATTATATTCAACAAAATATTCAGAATTATTAAAGAAATTCCTGGAAAAGGTCTGTATTAAGCTAAGAAACAGTTACCATGAGACTTGTTTTTTCTTCATAATATCTCATACTTAAAAGATTATCACTTTTTTCCTTGGCCATTGATCTATATATTTTCATTTAATTGTACTTAGGTACAAATTTATAACTATTTCATTTAGCTGTTTTTAAACAAAGGCTGATGATGTTTGTGTCCCATCAGACACTCTCACAATGAAACAACATTTGTGAGTTCATTCTAAATTTTACTTCAGCACCATAAATAGGAAAGGATTGACTAAATTATAGCTGCCTAATACTTTTGTTAGCTGCTGAAGAATTTGCTCAGATGAAAACCAGTGGTATCAACCAGTACACCTTTTTCATAGGTAAYATGAAAACCAGTACACCTTTTTCATAGGTAATATGAGTATAGCTAATATATCTATTAGCAATATTACTAACCCCAGACAAAGGAGCAGTTCTACAGGATATCTGTCTCTTTACATTCTCCCAGGGGGGTTATCTGATTGCTGATTATGCAGGACATGAGCCATATTTTTTCTATATATTTGCCTGTGGTATTGTGGGAGATCTGTGTTGAGGTAGCAGAAATACAACAAGTTGTTTAGTGGTGGAAACAGAAGCATCTTTAAAAAGCACATTCATTTGTCAGGAGAATTGCTGAGGGCTCGAGTTAGTCAAGAGCACTGTGAGGGACAGCCTGAAAATGAGGCTGAGCCAGAGGCTGAGGTTCAGGGGAAGGACAGTAGCAGCCTGTCAGAGGAGGTAAGCTGGCAAACCAGTTAACATTTATTCTGCAATTTAATTGTACAATCTAGGCAAGGGAGGAATCAAGCAAAAAGCCAGCTGAGAGAGAACTGATTTGTTCACTAGAGAGACTAAAAGAGGTAGGAGAATTAGAGAAAGCTGTATCTGGAATCAGGAGAGATAACAGTGGAACAATTAAAAAAACCCAAACCAAAAAGCCCTTGCATGTTTGTTTACATGATTTCTACCATTCAATCAAACAGTCTGCAGGTGAGCTCTAGCTATTTAACTGATAACTTAATTTATCCTGCTCTAGCAAAACTTCACTCTTCACAATTATTTTTTGTCTTTGCTTTTCATAATTTCTAATTAAACAGGACAAATGGAATAATTTGGCATGCATAAAATAAGGTCTTGATCTGAAAAATATGACAAATTTTTACGGTAAGCAGCACTATATTGATGACAAAATCCTTCTACTCCAGGTATATGGCCTTTTCAATAAATATGCCGATATATGCTGGGTAAATGAAACCAAAATGAATTTTTTTAGTTCTCCTGTCTGTATTTATTTAAATATTTAAGTGGCCTATCCATTAGCAGGTGCTGCACATGACTCCACTGCTTGCTGTTCCAAATGATAATGCAAAAATTATAACTTTTTCTGACTATGCTCACATAAGGATATATAAGCTGCATAAAATATGTGATGTTCAAAACCAGTCATTCAGAAGGGACAGACTAGTTGCCACCCTAGGTCTAAAAGTTTCTAGTTCTCTCTAGATTTATGTCACAAAGTTACTGACTTTGGTGTCTCAGAAGGCCCTCAATTATGACTGAAGCTTTTCCCGAGGTTAAGTCATTGTAAAAGAGCATACTGTTAATTTTTGTGGATCATTTTTCATGTGTTAACACCATGTCCTCAAGCTGCAATTTTTCCTTTACTCAGCTTTACAATTTAACAAAATGTTAAAGAGTTATTTCTAAGTTCTTGGCACTCTTGAAAAGTGTTGAGTTTCTCYGGTGAGTTCGAAAGGTAGAGGAAGAACTTTTCCAGCACTCATGAAAATATACAGAGATTACATTGTTCTAGTGTTTAAGGAAAAAGTGTATGCACAGACATTCTTGAATGAGAAACTGCCTTCAAAAATCCACAATGCTTAAAATTTATGCTTGCAGTAATATTTGGATTAATTCAATAACAGACAATATTTAAAAGTTTTAAACTGTCTGCAGGAAAAACCTTTCACCTTAATTTATAATAACAAAAATAACATAGAATGAATATTTTTTTATTGTAAAAGAATGAATTGATAAATTGCTTTCACGGCTGTTCAAATGCTGAATTGAAATTAGAGTATTCAGTAAGCTTGAAAAACCTGCCTACTACTTTGCATATTTCCTCCAACCTGACACCTCTCAGCGTTACAGCCTGATAAAAATAATTGTTTTGTTATTTGTCATACCACAGCTGTGCCTTGGACTAAACCTTGCAGATGGGCAGCTGTTCAGACTGTAACATTCAGGTCAGACATGTTGGAAGAAGCTGCTGTGAGGGCAGCACTTAGAGCAGCAGCTATGAGTTGAGGCAAGGGCAGTGGGGAGCTGGCAAAGAAGCAGTGTGGCAGGAATGAGCCAGTGGGAATGGGTCATGTGTCTGCAGTGTAGCTGTGGGAGCACTGTGACAAAGTGTTGGTCAGCTGGCAGGACTAGGCAGGGTGCCTTGGAGGCTGCTGGTGCTGCTGCTTGTGGTTGCTGTTCTCAGTTTGGATAGAACTGTAGGCTCTGCTGCCAGTTTTCCTGTGCAGGCTGCTGCTGGGAGCCATAGGTGGGAACTCTGGAGCTGAGGGAGGGTGAATAGACACAGCCACTGTGACTGCAGTTAGTGAGGAGAGACACACAGGGGCCTGCCACTGCTGCTCAGGACTGTGCAGGAGCACATGGAGACTGTGCTGTGATGGTCTTGGTGTGCCACAAGACACAAGTSCCAGTGCTGACTGATGCTGAGTGCTCTGATGCAGAGAATAGTCTGGCCGCTGCTTCGATTTCATGCTGCAAATATGGCCTGAGGCCTCTTCTGTGGGAGCTGTGCTCTGACCAAGGATGAAAGAGATCAGGGAGAGCTGAGAGACTGCACAGCATCAGGGAGTTTGAAGGAGGTATTGAAGCATTATTTTCAGGAAAGCTGCAGAGGCAAGAGCATAATCTATACAAGGTGAGGAGACAGCAGCAGCAGCTGGTAAAAAGGTTCAAAGAGGTGAAGGGGAARGAGTTCAGACAGAATAGGCTGTGACTTCTGGCAGGAACACCTCCTTCTCTACCTGCAGRTCTGCAACTTGAGCATACATCTAGTGCTCTGGGTGTTGGTTAAGGATGAACCAGACCCACAGAGGGCTCTTCCAGAACAAGCTGAGCCCAAACAGGTTTAAAAAGGCATGTGGTAGTTATRAGACACCCCTTCCTAAGGGGATGAAAGCAGCTATCTGTCAACATGACCTGATTTTTCAGGCTATTTCTTGCTTACCAGTACCTCAAATCTGAAATGTTGCAAAAGAAAAGTCAAGACTTACCTAGCCCTTGGACTAACATCCCCTGCTTCTTTTTCCAAAGTGATATAAGGGTAACCCAAAGTGCACCAAGGGTTCTTCAGAGCCCAAGGGATGCTGTGAAAGATAAGGCGTGATAAGGTGATGACTGCCTTTCCAGTAAGGGGGGAAAGGCTCCAGCAGAAGGTCACTCCTTTAGTAAGGCAACACAGGTCTGATGTTGGAAGCAATGCTTTGGCTTCTACGATCCCATTGCTCTGTGAACAATGAGCACTACTGTGTAGGGATGGGATCTGTGGCAGTGAGGCAGGAGTATCTTTGCCAACGAACTTGGTAATGTAGTGAAAAGTACTTTAAACTATATATGTTGGGTAGTGTTTTCCTAAACTGAAGAGAAGTTAGGGCACAAGTGGCAAAATAAATCTATCTCAGCAGCAAAATTGCAGGGGATATTCTTCCACCTGGAGAGACATGGAATATGATTTGGGGCCCAAGTCAAATACCTGTATAAAAATGGATGTAGTATAGAGAAGAAGCAGGATGAATAAGAAGTCTAAGCAAAGTTGCAGAGCTATGGTGTCACTGGGATTATGAAGACAAGAYGGGATATCTCTCTATAGCGAGCGTTGCAGTGGATGGATAAAGATGGGAAGGCAAGGAGGAGGTTGTGTTTCACATCAAGGAGTGGTTCAAATGTGGTTTAAAGCTGCCTTGGGGTCAGAGAGAAAGCATTAGAAAACCAGTGAGTAGGAGATAAGGATCACAAGACAGACTAGCACAGGTGATGTAACAGATCTCTGCTACGACCACTGGATCCAGAGGAAATGGATGAGGCCCCCTTTAGATGGCTGGAGAAAACCTTACTCTAGCAGGCCCTGGTACACTTGATAGGCTTAAATCTTCCTAATATCTGCTGTAAGGGGACTAGAGCTGGTGCAAGCAATCTGTGAGAATTCCAGAATATGTCGAAGGCAATTTTTGACACAGGTGATCAATGTACTGATTAGAAAAGGTGCTCTGTTGGACCTGCTGCTCAGAAAAAATGAAAAAGCACTGAATAAAGTCAAAGGCAGGCTTGGCCACGACAACATGGGACTAGAGTTTAAGGTCCTGAGAGGTATAAGCAAGAGACACAGTAGAATTACTGGACTTTAGGAGAACAGATATTCAGGAACCTTCTTGGCACAATCTCAAGAGAATTTGTCCTAAAGAGAAAGAGGCTAGGAAACCTGTTTGATTTTTCAAGGGGACCATCTTCAAAGCACAAGGATCAATTTTACGTAGCTCTACAATTCTAATTTTGAAAATCTGATCAGATATTTTTCTTAGCTAGAAATAGGAGCAGGAACCATTTTTCTAATCTATCATATGTGCTAAATCATTTTCATGGCTTCATTAGAAAACACAAAACTTCTTTTATCACAATTTAAAGCCTTTTGCTAATGATATTAGGGAAATTTATTCTTTCTTTCATTGTTATACCCTTCCTGACGTATTGTCTGTCTTACTTCATACTTAAATTTCTTGAGTTAACACCAAACCATCTTTGAATATATAAACTCAACAGTACAAATGGATGTCTGCATGACGTTAATATGATAACTACTAAAATAACATTTTATTCTACAAGTAAAACAGGGTAAACAGCCACAGATCCATGCTAAGCTTAGCAATTTTCTGACTTTTATGTACAAAAAATAGATTTAAATTATTTATGACCTGATTTTTATGTTAACAAGCTCTCTTTCTTACTTATTTTTGGATTTTTTTTGTGTTTGTTTGTTTGTTTGTTTGTTTGGTGCTGCTAGTGTGAGATAGTTTTGGCTTCTTAGGTTCTAACAAGCTTTAGTGTGAGAAAGCTGTATTCTTACAAAGAATAACAATTCCAGTTTTAATATTGGCCCTCAAATTATTCCAATTATTTTGAAGTCAATAACATTTATTTCTGCAACACAATCCTACAGTTTTTATATCTTAAGAGGCTCGAGAAGATGTTCAGTGTCCTGAAAGATTTTATTACGGGATTGAACAAGATGCTTTTACATCTGACTATATGGGAAATGGATCTACATAAAAGATTTTAAGACACCTCTATAGTTGAAGAACACTTATCCCAAGTAGTCATCATCTTTTTCATTTTCTCTTCCATAAAAAGACCATTAGTAAACCCAAAGATACTATAACCTAGCACTCCTGTTATCATTTTTTCCCCTTCTTCTCTTTTACAGCCTGAGAAAGCAGACATAACAGCCCAGACAGAACTCAGCACCAGACAGCTGATATTTTATTTACTTCACACAAAGTTAGGCAAGCTGTCTTCTTTTTACCCAGTTAGAASTTTGAATATGTGGTTAGAATAAGGAGTAGGATATTACCTGGTGTATTTTGTTCTTGCAAAGTCTTATACCCCACAAGTATGAATCAATTATCTTCCACCAGTTTCATTAGTAAATATGAGAAAATTGTGTCTTTCAAAATAATCCAGTTCTAAGGCTGAGGTTCTTCACAAATTGTTTAAAAATTCCTTGAAGCTCTGGCAGTCTTTACTAGCCCAGACAAAGACCTGACACATAGGGTCTCTTATCCAGTGTAAAATACAGCCTAAAGTCTGTTCCATATATACTGATGCAAGTATTGCAAGCAAAATTACAGCAAATTGTCTCTTTTATTGAAGTTGAAATTATGCAAATCCATAACACAGATAAGAAAGGAAAACATGCCTGTGAAAATTTGTAATCCCCAAAATTGTGCCAGGTTTTCTAAGGTTCACAAGTCTATAAGAGCATTTGATCTAGCACATGAATGAGAAATAAGTGATTTTTTTAAAAAAGAAAGAAGAATCAAAACCACAACAAAAATACTCCCTCAAACTGTGTCATATCCATGTTTATTATTTTAAAACTGTGATGATAATTCTGAGTTTACTGAAATGTTTCATGACAAATACTTTTTGGGCAGTCTTCCTGACACTCTGTGATGGATTAACCCTGGCTGGATGCCAGGTGCCCACTGAAGTTGCTTTATCACTCTCCTCTTCAGCTGGGCAGGGGAGAGAAAATATAATGATGAGTTCATGGGTTGAGATAAAGACAGGGAGAGATAATTTAGCAATTGTCATCATGGACAAAATAGATTTAACTTGGCAAAATTAGTTTAATTTATTATCAACCAAATCAGAGTAGGATAATGAGAATTAAAAACTAGATCTTAAAACATCTTCCCCCTTCCCCTCTCCTCTTCCCAGGCTTAATTTCATKAATTACCTACCTCCCTCTCCTTGCAATGGTGCATTAATCACATGTTGTCTCTGCTGATATTTCCTCTGCAGGGGGAGGACTCCTCACATTTTTCCCGTGCTYTAGTGTGGGGTCCCTCCCATGGGAGATAGTCCTCCACAAACTCCTCCAGCATAGGTCCTTCCCACAGCCTTCAGTTCTTCATGAACAGTTCATGCATGAGTCCATTCCATGAGGTGCAGTCCTTCAAGAACACGCTGCTCCAAAGTGAGTCCCACATGAGATCATAGGTCCTAACAGCAAACCTGCTCCAGTGTGGGCTCCTCTCTCCACGGGGCCAGGCTTCCCATGGGGTTACAGCCTCCTTTTGACATCCATTGCACCACCATGGACCCTCATRGACTGTGGGGGCACAACTGCCTCATYATGGTCTTCACCAAGGGCTGCAGGGGAATCTRCTCCAGCCTCTGGAGCACATCCTCCTCCTCCTTCTAGACTGACCTTGGTGTCTGCAGAGTTGCTTTTCTTACATATTCTCACTCCTCTCTCTGYATACCATTGTACAGGTYTTATATCCATTCTTAAGTAAGTTATCYCAGAGGTGCTTCTGCTGTCACTGATGGGCTTGGCTTTGGCAAGTGGCAGGTCCTTCTTGCAGCCAGCTGGCATTGGCTCTGTCACACACAGACAAAGCTTCTAGCAGCTTCAGAGTGTATACATCTATCCATCTATCTATCTATCAATCTATCTATCTATCAATCTATCTGTCTATTTATCTATCTGTCTATCTATCTATTTTTCAACTATTCCTCTACCTTAACAATCTGTCTCTGATCACTACTTCCTATGTTATTTTACAGAATGTCTGGACAAGCAAAAAAGTCAGGACAAGGTATTAGGACAGAGGCCATACCTTATTTAAACCAGAAAATATAATTGGAAAAATCAGGCAACTTTTTCAGGAACCTTTATTTTTCCTCAGGTCTAAAATAGATTCGGATTTTGAGGCTAGGAACCAAGTGTGTATTCTTTAGGTCGTCATTTCTGAAACAAAATGCACTGGATATATCTATGGCTGTAAGGAAAAGAACTGGAGGAGAATGCAAGAGACAGATAGAGGCAGAAGGATATGGAGACCTGATAAGTAGTTATCTCTTAGGGAGAAGAGAGAAGTAGTTCATAGACTTYGGAATACAAAGAGATTAATGAGTTTGGGACTTGTTGAGGACTATAACAATGTGTTACAAAACCATTATCTTTACTGAAGTTGTGGGGATTAGTAACTGGTAGAGCTATGAAATTTTATTTCAAAGTTTATTTTTGTAAAGGGTTTTGGGTTTGAGAAACAGGACCGAGGGACTGGAGATTGACATATCTTCTAAGAAACATCCTGTTCTGGAAGCTGAGTGGGTTTTATTCTTCACTGATTACCTGTCCAGATACATTCATGTAGAGAGGGATGTCTTACGCATATAGTTACTCTGATATAACTAGTCACAATATAAGGCATATTGGATTGCCAGAAGTACAAGTATACAAATGTGACTGTTCTGCTTTAGATTGTCAGCTGTCATCTTGTCACAGTGCTAAATGTATGCATCCCATGAAGGGATRTCCTTGTTTTTTTCAGTATACTTAAGACTGGAAGGATTGGATTCTGATGGCAAAYGGGGTCTTGTAAGCAGTGATGCAAGTTATGCAGAGAGGGATTGGTGTGGCACAACCATTATTTTTTACAGACGTCTTTCAATTGAATATAATATGCAACTTCCTATACAGTTACATAATTTCAATATACATGAAATAACAGCAATCAATCCAAGTAAAAATGTATGAAAAATAGAAAAAGGCTCATTTTGGTCAAGTCTGAGACTACTTTTAGTGTCAATTATATAGTTTTCAATYTTCTGAGAAGTTATCAAAATCAAGTGAATGACAGAGCATTCTTGGAATGAAAAGCCTAGAGTATTTCTAATGATAGACATAAATATGAAATGCAGTGGGATAAAGAAAACAATTTCAAYAGTGATTCAGTCATTGCTTATTATCATCAATAGATTATTCAWTTCAAAATCTTTAACAAAACCCAATATATAACTTACCATTTTTTCTAAAAAATCTCTGCAAAAGAAATAGTAGAATGAAGAAAAAGCACCCCAACAAAAGCACCAAACAACATCAATTTAAAAAAAAAATCCACTTAAACAAAAACCCTCCTCAGACTGTATTTTGTTTAAACAGATCTTTTCTGCTAGAATATTAATAAGTTATCTATCAGAAACACAAATTAAATTTTATTAGAAAACACAATGAAAGGTAAAAAAAAATTAAAGAAACCTAAAATTTTCTCTATGAACCTTTAGAAATGGCTATTTCACATGTCATTTTCAGACCAAATTGAAAAGCTTTATAATGGATAGTTCAATAATATTATTTCTTATAAATATTGCAGGCATTTTACATTAGAGATTTTGTTACCATTTGCTGACAACTAAGTTTAAACTTTAGGGAGAAGTTTTTATGTATCACAAACAGATTTAYTATGAAAAATAAATATTTAAATACTATATGAGAAGAAAGTCAAGGAAATATATAGGTGGGTGCATGCATGTGTAAAATAAACTCTGAAAACCTTTTCTGACCACAGCTATAAAGTTTTTTGCAGCAGGGACTTGGAATTTGGAACATTTCTGAAACATACCCATGTATTCCTGTGAGGAACGTGTCTTCCCATCCCTGTGAAAATCCCTGCTACTTCAGTCAGCATATAAACCCTTCATGCTCAGCAGATACTTTTCAGAGCTTAGCAAAGAAAACCACTAAACCACAAGGGACTTGTTTTACAATGATTGAGCCCACATCAGCCCAAAGCTGGAAGGACAGCCTTGAAGTTTCCTATACTAATTGGTCTTGGTCTGTAGAGATTGAAATAGAACACAGAAATAGCCTATATGTTTTTCTTTGCCTGTAATCGGGAAGCAATGCAAGACTGCAGAAAGATAAGCCTTAATTAGGACACAGAAGGAAGGATACAGATATCTGAAGAGTCTAATGCTGCTGTAGATGCTATGAAGTGGTGCTACTCAGATGCACTTGATGTTCATCTATCATTTCAAAAGGGCAGGTCTCCTGCAGGTCCTGCATTTTATCTGCCAGTCTCATGGCACTCCATATATGTCAGATACTCCATAATTTCTAAAAGGGTATGTTAAGACACCTGAAACTCTGATAGAATCTGATAAAAACAGAAAACAGAAGAATGGCAAAGAAATTCTGGAAATGAGACAAAAGGCACACAAAATTTTTTAGAACTGTAACCAGTTATTTCATAGTGCACTAAGAATGGTCAAGGATTARGAGTGAAGTGAAAGATACCGGGGTATTAGAGAAACAAATTGGGAAACTGCAAAGACAGAAGG
>QVAJ01000025.1:3402786-3444649 GCA_003546035.1 Mixornis gularis | reverse complement strand
AAAAAAAACCAAACCAACATGATAAGCAGTATGTAAGACAGAGGGAAGCTAAAGAGCCTTAGGTGACCAATATGGGTAAGATACAACTAATCAAAGATCTGAGCTGTAAGGCAAATTTGGTTATGAGGGAGCAATATGTAGAGGAGTTTTGCAGTGGAATTTGGAAATAGTGGGGAAGACACCAACAATGCAAATTACCTGTTGTGAGACATGAGTACRAGAGAGGTTTGTGTCCAGAAGATACGTGTCCTAAATGTATTCCCCATCAAAGTATCCTGATAAAACTGACRTCTTTCTTACCTGTAACAAAGTGTTACATTTTCAAGTTTACCTTTTTTTAAACTGGATGGGAATCAGCATTGGGAAAAAAATACTTTACCCATGCTAAGGAGAAAATAGTGTTCATGTGATTAAGGCCCAATCCAGTGACAATTCTTTCTGTTTGTACAAGTTCATCAATTAACAATGAGTTGTTTTGATTGTAGAGTTAAATGCTATTTTCTATACAAAGAGAGACATCCATATATTCCTTGTGCTCAAAAGTGGCAGGCATACTAAAATTGCACTATTAGCACAAAAAAGTGTTGTTCACAAACTGAATTTCAGAATTACTTGAAACAAAAACCTACTGGCAAGATGTTTTGGGCAATTTTAGACATRGTGGTCATTGCTACTTCTGCACTCATTAATTTCCACTTTTGAATTCAAAATAATCTAAAAATTTATTGTTTTTTAAAAAATTTTATATTCTTTTCAGTCAAAAAAATTTCAGAACTTTTCACTGCATCTGAAATATAACAATAAACAGGAGAATCTGAAAATCTTGCTTAACAAAATTCCAAGACTTGGTCATTTGCTGCCATAAATTTTGTTTGCTATTTTTCACTTAACATACTGAGAAACACAGCWGCTTTTAAAGTGGATATTTCTAAAAACTTTTTTTTAAAAAGAGAGCATTCTTTACCTGATAAAATAAGGGTGCATAGCTTGTATAGATGCAGTCAGATTAGAAATGCTTTTTATATTTTCAAACTGCTTTCAWACGCCTGTCATAAAATTAAGGAAGATAAATGCATGTCCTGAGATCTGAACACAGAGATGAAGAATTAAAACCTATCTGAAATAATGTCCTCATCTCTTTGCAATGATTTTTAATTATTCAGTTTAAATGATTCATTTTATATTGGTTACATTTTTGGAGACAGTTCTAGTCTCCATGATTTTACTCTAAAACTAAAAGTGTTTTGGTTGATGTAATTTGCACCACAAATTTTATTAGATGCCATAAAAAAAATGTTTATTCAGAGTGTAACAAGGCACTGGAGTATTTTGTCCAGAGAAGTTGTAGAAGCTGTAGCTGTCTCATTCCTGGAAATCTTCATGGTCAGGTTGGATGAGCAACCTGGTCTAGTGAGGTTGGTAGCAACCAGAAGATCTTAAGGTCCCTTCTACCCACGACTTTCTATGATTCTATAAATTCATTATTTGGGTCAAGAGCAGAAGAGGTACGATATCAGTTCCTTCCTTCCATATGTAAATATGTCTTCATGGAATTAATCTACTACGTTTTGAAATTAAAAAATGCCACCTTGTCGAAGAATAGACAAGTAAGTACATACTTTTGAAAGTAATTTAATCAGGCTTTTCCCAAATTATGAATAACCTTTAAAGCCAAATGCTCATTTTGAACAAATGATCTGATTTGTGTTTAGCTGCCTTCTGGAGATTTTCATCATTTTATCATTTTYCTCAAACACAGCCTCCTGTATTTTATATTTGACAGGCCAAATAATGACTGCAAAATTGAATTTTTAAGAAGTTTATAATGGCTTTTTATGTAGAGATAAAATAGAAGGCTAATACAAATGCTGTCAATAATAACACTGATTTATTTTAACATTCCAAATATTAACTATTTAAGTGTATTTTCAAAATAAGATATTAACAATGACATTTCAATGAAGTTCAAAAATGTTTCTGGAATATCTAATTTTTAAGAAACTTTCATTAAAATGAAATCAGTGCTTAAAACAATGCTGCAAGGGAGTATTAAGGTCATTTTGGAATGATGTCCAAGTYATTAATTTTTATTTTTGAGGAATTTTACTTGCAGAGACCTTATGTTTGAAAGTTCTTGGTTTGTTGCATTTTTGAAAAGAAAATAAAAGCTTATTTTGATTAATCAYATTTTAAATACAGTTAATATTGTTAATCTAAAAAACAAATCTGCCTGTAGGTAACCACTTATATTTTATATAGGTTACATTTTTGCACACAGTTTTGGTCTCATTCATCTCATCCATCCTTTCCAAGGTGTGTAGGTAGTATGAGGGTAAACTTCAGGAAGTGTCAATATTGTATAAGACACTATATATCTCAGAGGTGTTGAAAGATAAACCTCATGTTTACCATCATAATAATCTAATATTGACATCAAGTSACAACCAGTCTTCAGAGAAAGAAGATATTTAATTATGAAACTACAGGCAGATCAGATCTGCCATCTTTTTGTGCTCGAGTTAGTAAATGCAGTTTTATAGACAATAACTCAGGGAAGAATGTATGTTACATAGTACCTATCTGCAAAATCTACAAGATCTAAAAAAATTAAAAACAATTTTAAATTATCAAKAAACCTTTGCATGCCAGAGCCTATAAAAAGTATCTTGCTCAAGATACTGTCCTACTCTTTTTGATTTCTAAATTGGAGGATCACCAATGTTCTAGATACTATTTTAATTCAACTTAACTAACACTTCTGCTGTAAATTCTAATCCATTGTCTGTACATTTACTGATGAATTAATTAATAGTTTTAAGCTGAATCTAAATGRCATTCTAAAGAGCAGGGGTCACAGGTATATGAAAGTAACAGTAAAGACTGATGAAGAACTTTCTTAATGTAGTGGCTGTCAAGTTATTTTTAATAAAAATAAATAAATGAAGTAAAATATTCCCATATAACCAAAATCAAATGTGCACRATAGAAGACTGATCCGCAGTGGTAATTATCTCATTTTTTCAGRACCCAACAGCTAAACATAATGAGATGAAACCAAGTATGTAAAAATTTCAGTCGATGCTATTTAAAAAATTGCTTCTGTTAAGGTTGAACTAATTCCAAGGTGATTTCCTAAGGTAGGTGACCTTCACAGCTCTTCTACAGGTAATAGTCATGAAAGAGTAAAGACACAAATCTAGTCTCGTATAYCTAAGAGAGACTAAGAGACTAAGATTTTAATCTCTTGTCCTTGAAACAGAACTTGCTRGCAAAAGAAGCCAAAGTGCCTCTAAGTTATATTAAAATAAATTGCATTGACCACATATAGATATTTATTATAAATAATTATTTCTTAGCCAGAAGTAATAATCTTTTCAGATTTTATCTGTGCAGCAAAAGGTCTGCTGAGTAATACGCAATATAATGAGATTTTTTAATATGTAAAAGCATATTGCCAGGTAAATAATTCTTGCTGATTATATARTTTCTTATAAATTGAATTAACATTCCAAGATCTTAGTTTTTTTCTTTCTATTAAACATAATTTGCATCAGAGTTTATTAGCTATTGTTAAATAGTTACTGAAGTTTAATCTAAAATGACAGAATCATGTAATCAGAGGATAAAATAATGATATTTATTGTAAAGAAGTGCATCACTTTAAAGAACAGATAAAAGCAACTGGTTTTTAAAGACTTCTAAAATGTTACCTAGAATAATAGCATACCATCTCAACTAGTGTGGTAACCACTGTTTACCAGGGCATCTACATAAATTAGCAAAAAGCACTATATAAATATGAAGAGAAATTATTATAGTGTGGATAAAAAAATTCAGTGATATCTGATATCTATGGYTTACATGAACAGAAATGGTTAATAATGTGTGGTTCAGGAAAAAATTTTTTCTGGTAAAAACTTGGGGGTTTTTAACAGTACAGAATGTATGGAATATCATAGATATTTAAATTCAACAAATTATTATCACAAAAAGGCAGAATGGATTAAAAAAAAAACAAAGATGACAAAAAATTAAGCTTCCAAAGTGAATATTGACAGATAAAATTATACATGTAGCAGTAACACATATTAAAAAAAATGAAATTACAGGAAGTCTGAGTAGTTTTTTGGTAAAAGAGTCACAGCCCAACATTCAGAGGTTTTTTAAATGTTTATATTGCATAAATGTTAAAAAGGCTYCCATCCAGACCAGTTGAGCTGAAGCTGAAAAGCATACCACGGAAAGTGTTTCACTGTTTGGCGAAATACCAAAACTAATCACAATTTATAAGCCATAAACATTTTGCTTTTCTTCCCTTACCCTCGCYGCTTCCCACATCAGTCAGTGAGGAGCCTGATTGTCATCTGTGGTAGCAGTATTTAGGCAGGAAGTGACTCTTATATTGCTAAATTTACCTAAATTGTTTCCTGGGATATGAAGATGTGTAACCAAGTCCAGACAGTGCTTCTGCAACCTAGCTAAGGAAGCAGTCCAGGAAATCCAGAATTCCCCGAGTCTGACTGGTACAAGCGACTCCTCCAAAGACAGCGCTGTGCCCTCCTTCCTGCCAGCCTGCCTTACCCCCCTGACTGTGTGAGCCACTGCACACCTGGACATCAACTTTAGCCCAGTATCAGGGTATTACTGGATTTCTTGGGGGCTTTGACCTAGATAATTGTACTACTGAAATTACTTGTATTTATTACTGTATTGTTATTTAGAGATTTTTTTTTCCCCCCTAAAACTGTTAGTTTGATGTCTGTTACCTTATCCAAAACCTAYAGCTTGGCAGGGTTATGTTAAGCCCCTACTTCTTCTCAGGATCTCCTAGGGGAAAACATGGAATCCTAACCACTTGAATTTAATTTTCTAAAGATTAATCATGAAATTAATGGTTACAGCTACAGCAAGCTATGCTTCCAGCTTTCCTTCTGAGATCCACAGAAAAGTCATCAGCATAAATATTTTATTAAGACAGAATAGATAATATGACATATAAAGCTTAATTTGAATATAGCTACAGGTGAAGTCATCCATCTAGAAACAAGACACATAGACCAGATCTACACTATAAGTAACATAAATGTAACTTTGAAAAGGTAAGGGTGAAGGTGTTCATAAATAATTGAACACGGTTTCTCAGTGACATGGTCTGGTCAAGACAGTTCAGGTTCATATTGCTGGCAAAAAAATGCAGTCTGGGAACAATCTTAAAACAGAAGTTTATACAATTTACACAYTTGATACATAAATATGAAAGCACTGTCACCAGTTTAAGCATTCACACTTCAAAAGGATGTTATAATATTCAAAAGGGTTTAGGAAAGAGATGGAATTAATTGAAATACAGAGACAAAAAACCCAAAAAACCAAACCAAACCAAAACCAACAACAACAACAACAAAGTTGTGCACTGAAAAATTGAAAACATTCAATATACTGAATTAATCCAAAAAGAAAATCTGTAGATGAGAATTCATTGGAAGTATTTCTGATACTAAAAAAACCTGTATATTTTCCAAAAAAGCAACATAAAAAGATTTTGTGACAGAGAAAATCAGTTAGAAAAACATTGTGCTTGCATTTTCTCTTAATGACAATGAGGATAAGGAACACTTGTTCCTTGCTTAGCCTTGTATTCTTCCTTCCTTAAAGTAATTTTTTTTTCTCTTTTTTTGAAAAGGTTTTTCACTCAAGCAAAAATCAGACACAATGTTAACATTCTTATGTTTAGATCTATGATTTKTTTTGTACACAAAAAAGTTTAGACAATTACTTATTATTTATGCTGTGTTTATTTTGTAAACAGAATTTGAAATGGGTATACAACCAGAACAGCCAGTTCAAAACATAACAGAAGMCCTTTTTTTCCCAAGAATTCAGGTTCAGATCAAAGCTCTTAGATGGATCTCAAACAGGCATCTAAACACCAGGCAACAAAGGTGATAATTTAAAAAACCCCAAGACCTTAATCTAGTTTTAACTTTGAAGATAGGAAAGAAAAAGAGACTAATTCCTGAATTTTTCCATGGGATGTAATATTCTTAAATGTGTTGCCATTATCTCATTTTGGTTGGGTTTTGGGTTTTTTAATTTATTTTTTAATATCTGGTTTAGAACATACAGTCATGATATAGGACATTGCATTTAGAAAACATTTTTCTTATAACTATCAAAAGAAACAATGAAATTGATTTCAAATAAAAGCTTTGATTTTTTTTCAAATCTTTATTTTTGAGTGGAAAGCTCCTATGATTTTGAGCAAACATGGCTTTTGTTAGTTTAAAYAAAAATTGCATGTGTTTACATATTGCTTATTTCAAATAATTTATTTTGATGCTCAGATATTGCAACTGAATTAGTAACCCCCAACAATTAATTGGATTTATTTATTGCTCAAATAAAACATGAATTTATTTATTGGTAAAATGAAACTGCTACTTAAAACAGTTGTCTTTAGTTCTACAAAATATACACTAGAAGGGCCTTCAAAGCAAAGAGTTTGGGAAGATAATTCACATTTGGCCATGTTCAAAGAAGAATGTGCTTCTAATTATGTCACTTTGTTTGATTACATGAACTTGAATTCAGTTCATTATGCTTGGACAACTGGAAGTAGAATTTGAGTTAAGAGCACTAATTAAAACCACAAATGAGTGTAATTCAACACAGTGGAAATGAAGCTAGTGTTGTGTACTTCCAGAGAAAAATATGCAGTAGGAAAAGTGCATTAAACATTATAGATGCCTATCAACCTCTACAACAGAGACTTTACATAATTATTGTTCAACTGCAGCCTCCTACAGTGATTGTTAAATTARCTAGGACATCTTTAAAAATAAGCTGACTTTCCACCCCTCCCCAGGAAATAGTTTTGACTTAAAGGCCCTTTTGTGGTATTACCAAAGATCAACCATTATTATTCAATKAACAAAAGCAGACTTTCTTTGAAAACTATTAATCTCTTATTTTTGGACAAACAGTTTTCTTTCAGAACTGTTGGAATTCCAGAAAAGAAAAAAACAATCAAATTCAGGTTCTAAGATACTAAAAATTATTAGTAAACATATCTAAATATATGAATAACAGTAGCTGCAGCTTAGATTTTATTGAATCACAGACTGATAACCAGCTGCTACAGAAATGTAGCACAGTACCCTGGGAAGGTCAGTCWTAATGATACAAAGAAGACAATGTCTAGCTCAGACTCTCATTTCTSTTGCTGGCATAGTGCTGTCAAAAATATGGCCTCTGGCTGCCTCCTAAATAGAGAACTCCTCACAACAGCTTTCTGCTACAACATGCACRGGAGTTCTTCAACATATTTTATTTTTGAATAGAGATCAAGCATTCACTTCAAGCTGTATGCATGTAGAAGAGTTCTCTTGAATTTAGCTGTTGATTCAAGCACTGGAGGCTTGAATCTACAACCCACAAAAATTGGAAATAAAATATGCAAAGAAAAAACGCACTGTAAAATCTGTCCTGCAAAAAAGGCTATCAAAATATTCATGTCCTAAATTGCCAAAGACTAAGTACTTCTGTCATCTGACAGCACTCCTGGAGCTCTTGTAAAAAGATAATTGTACCAGATGTAAAGCAGATGAAATATGTATTTTCATCAATTTAACAAAATAGAGAATAAAAATRTAATAGGTTTTACTCATTTTGTTTCCTAGCATTGATCAAAGCCAGTAACTGCTTGCCAAAAAAAGAGAACAAGACAGATGATTTTGCTCTTCCTGTAATTTTTTCACATTAACAAATATTTCTGCATGTCTTCTTATTTTCAATTTTTGTGAAATCACATTAATTCAGATCATACCTATGGCCTTACTATAAACAGCCAGAAAGTCAAGATCCATTTTSGTAGTTAATATAGTTAATTTTGGGGGTTGGCTTGGGTTCTTTATTCATTTCAGTGCCAGCCATGATAAATGATATGTGGCCTATCTTCTGCTTCTGGGATGCCATTGTGACTAGTTGCTCTTAGTTTTGTATTGTTTCTTTGCTACGTATAAATTCAGGTGGCTTCATTCTGAAACTTATTTTGATGCTGAAAGCAAAGGAAAAGGCAGAGATATTTAGTCAAAGGAGTGCTACACAGTTAAGTCTCATAGTCACATACAAAAATATTCTCAGATCAGTATGGTAAAATCCAGTTCTGTCTCACAAGTGCCAACTTTTTTTCTCAATGCTGTTGACTGAATCYAAAGTCTAAATGGCCACATATATACGTAGCACATGTATCTCCAAATGTCTACTTTTCAATAGTCTGTTCAAAAGAAARTAAAATGCAAGGGAAATTAATTAGAAAAATAGAGCAACATATGAAGCCTAGAAGAAGATCATGATATAACTATATAGCTATAGTRACAGGCAGAGAAAAATTCTGTAACCAAGAAATACTGTAAAAATTGAATGATTGAAGATACCTTAATTACTTCTTTCTAACCTGCTTTCATACTAAGCTACTTGCTAACAGAACAAACATTACTATCAATAAAATATGCTTTGAATAATTATATTATTACCCTGTTAATTTTGAGTAGCAAAAAGAATCACTGCAATTAACAAGACCTATACATGCTTGTAGCTCCTTGGACATGGACACGGGGACTCATAATACTGAAAACCAATGAAATTTGCAATGCTTTTTAAGCCAACAGCAAGTAAGCATAGAAGTTTTAGTAATAACACTTATGAACTCTATKCCACAAGTATAGAGAATATTCCACAAGTAGAGAGAATATTATATTAATATAAAAGTGTCCTATGGCAATGAAACGTCAAATTTTACCCCAGGTACTAGGGAACATATGTACCATATGCACAAGCAACAGAAAAGCAAGGGAGTTTAGGCCTTCCTCAGAGCTATAATCTCAGTGTTAGCACATGGAATCTATGGTAGGAAAAAAAAAAAAAGTAGTTTTTGGAGGGAAAATCTCTTAATCAWAAAAAAATGGGACACCAAGAAACAAGCCATCATAGAGGAGGAAAAAAACACCAAAAAAATCCCCCAACTCAAAAAACTAAGACAAGCAAGATGGCAAATAGGATATTGCCAAAATATCAGTACTGAATTAAGTATGCAAACTCAAATTTGTATCTTGAAACTTTTGCTATGATTTGTCTCAAGTCAGAGTGTCTATGAAACAGGGTATGGTAAAAAGTTAAAATGAGCAGTAATGAGAACAAGATATCATATTTAAAAGAATTCTTAAGAAATTCAAATAAAGACTATTGGAGGAAATAGGAGTGGTCTGTAACTTCTAGCTATGGTGACCATATTTAATTTATAGAGAAATCTAAGTATGATGGGACTGGAGAATGCAAAATGTGGAAATTGTTTTAAAGGACCACCTCCAAAACATCAAACAAGTAAGACTGATGTATGTGTGAGACAAGTTAGCAGAAACAATAAGAAAAATATAATTAGTGGACCCTTGTATAAATATGACAAGTTGAGGAATAGTAAACATGATTTCTATGCAGGCTAGCCCTGAAGTTCTTTAGTTAAATCTCCTGCTCAAAGCAGGATCATCTATGAGGTCAGACCAGGCAATTCAGTCAATGAATATGTAGACAAGATAGTATCATTTGATATAATCTTTGATTTTAAGGAAGCATTTAATAAGTTCATTTATCAGTTTTATGATAAGGAAAGAGCCATAAAATGAATGATCTTGCAGAGGATAAGTAATTAATTCAGAGCTTGATTTGGATCGTACAAGCAGATGGTTGATTTTTACAAAAAGGGTATTTAGAGATATCAGTGTCACAAYCAATGCTTATATTAAAAGTTTGTATAAATCACCTGGTAAGGAAGACAAGGAGTGAAGTCATGCTGATGGTCCCAAATTATTCAGTTTATTAAATATGAAAGCTAACAGGAGGTACACACAGACTTTCAGAGGATCCTTCTTTTTGAGGCCTGATACCTGCCACACTGAAAATGRGATGTAATGAATAGCTCTCTCCACTTTCTGGACCTTTTCTTATGCCTTTCTAAAAGAAATTATGCTGGAAAAGTGAAAAAAAAAAAAAAAGGGGAAAAGTGGTTCCTGATTTCTAGTTTTACTGCACATAAGACAAGATGGACAAGGTAAAGAGAGACCAAAATGGTCTAATTTATTTAGATGAGAATGGGTTTTACAGGAAAAAAGATAAAGTTCTACCCTTTCAAGCAKGAATTCATCTTTCCAAAATTGTCAATGAGCTATAATGCAACTCTATGAAAAATTTACTTTGCAACTTATTTGAAGCCTAATGAGCATTATGTTCTGAATTAGCCAGAGAAGGTAAGAGGTTCATTACCTGCTGGGTTGTAGGAGAGCACTTTCTGAAGTCTGCTCATTTGTTACCATTGCTACTAGGTTCTCTGAACTTCATATTTCCTTCATAAAACCCCAATCATAAAAAAKGCATAGAAAATTTGCCTATGTATGTCCCTTTTTGTGACACTTAGCCTCTCATCCTGCAAAGGGAGAGACCAATCGAGCTGATTCATGCTCTGATAAAAGATAAGAAACTCCTGGTCCGCACATTTGTTCCTTGTGCATGCCCCCAGCTCATCTACTTTCCTCCCTCCCTTTGCATGRAAAAAAGGTGTTGAGTAAGGAAAAATGAAGCAATAGTGGCTTTGTTAAGGTAATTTGCAATAGAACTGGCAAATTCTGCATGGAAAGAACTTTGATTTTTGATGGTTTGTTTTTTTCCCTGAAAAGCTCTCAGGGCCCTGTGGTAACTAACAAGCTTTACTGTCTATGACTATTCTCCCCTGCGGCCTCCCTTCAGCCCTGCCCATGGGCCCAGGAGCCCATTTCTGCTCAAYCTAAGGACTGAACTCTGTTGTAGGTGGGCCCATCTCTGGCTTGTTTCCAAACTGTTGTTTGGATTTCCTGGACTGATTTAGGATGCGGCTTGTTACCTCACTTCATTTGATACTCACTGGACTCTTGATGGGAACCATTGCTGTCACTGCCCTGCTGTCGTGCAGCTGAAGTGCTTTGGGACAGTGCAGGGACTGTCTYGCCTGTGCTGGGGTCAGCCAGGCTCCCAGAACACTTTTTAGGAGCAGCTCTTGCAGCTCCCTGACACAAATAATGGTCCTTTCCTTTTCCAATTTCCTAAGGCATTTAACTTGCTGAAAATAACTTCAGAAAGAAAAAAAAAAAAAAAAGGAAGGCCTAATAGGGTAGGTTGCATTTCCTCTGCCTGCTTGCAGCTGTTCTAAGATCAAAATTGTCACTRCTTCCTTTCYTATTGACAGATAGTTCTTTGAAATTTAAGGTTGCAATCAAAAAGGGAAGAAAAGCATTGCAGAGTCATAACTAATCACATTACTTTTTATATTGGTTTAGTTTATTCCTTCATCTTCTATAACATGCCATTGTATGAGTTCTCACAAACAGAGCTAGGATATGCTCTCTATCAATAGAACTCTTATTAGAGCGAGACGTGTATAGACAAAAAAGAATTGTATTTATGCAAATAAAATAGTCCTAAAACAGAGAAACAGGCTTATGGTCGAATAAGTCCCATTAATGGCAACCAAAAGCAATCAATCAGTTAATGCATTGTCTTTTAGCTCTATACTTACATTTGAGGATGCAATAAGTGGTAGACATTTCTAGCAGAGTCCTGCTACTTTATGGTCCCCTGTCCAACACCAAGATCACTTGTGCTATTTATAATCAAGTTGTTCTTCCCCTTATTTCAGTGTAAAASAAACTGCCACCTTGTTTGCTTCCAACACATCATTATCATTTTTGCAGCCTTTATTCTGAGAAGTTATAAGTTTTCCCTTCTGTCAAGGAAAGAGCGAGTTACTTTACTCACTAGAGAGAAGCAACAATATATTTTATAGATGTAAGACAGGAGTTCAATGGCAAATTGGTTAATGGTTTAATAAGATTCAATGTCAAGGTACACTTGATTGTTTCTGCCCAGAAGAYAAAGTCAGACAATAGTGTTCGGGAGATCTTCCTGTTGAGCCGTGAGGTTGAGAAAGGACTACCCTGAGTTCTAAACTTCCCAGGGTTTAGGTGCATCTGGACACAGACCTAGTGCCAATTTGCTCAGTTGTTTATATCTAAAGGATTACRTATGTACAATCAATACTTTATATCACTTTGTTAAGATTTCAAAGTTTTAGCACRCTTATTCCTATGTCGCTTCCCAAGTTTCTGAAAAAATAAGGATTCTCTCAACCTCAAGGAGCAACCTAGAGAGAGAGAGAGCCCTATTCACRAGGAGATGCTGGCATGCAGCCTGCTGGGCTGTTCAGTGTTTATGGWACAAGATGACTGACTTATAGTCACATTTGCACACCAGCCATATTTTGGGTGGTGCTTGCTCAACTATCCCTCAGCTGTTGGGTTCCTACCTGTCTCCCCAGAGTCCAGCTGAAGGCAGCTGCAGCCACCACGATCAGCATGACTTCTCCTCARGCAGAAAGGGGGGTGGGGGAGCACACCACCACATCTTCTTGTCTCTTGATATAAGAACAGACCTTTTTTCACCTGATAATTCTATTGAGCACTTGTTACTATTTGAATGGTCTTGGCGAAAAACAACTGCATTATAATGGAATCTGATGAAGTTTATAATAAGGTTATACTTTTCAAAGTGATCAGATTAATATCTCAGTTGGTGTCCTAGGGTGACTATGGTGCCTAATATATCCCCAATTGTCTGTTCTGTGTGTGCTGTGTGTGCTGTGTGTGTTCTGTACCCTTAAGACTGGTTCTGAGAGTGAGCAGGGAAAGAAGCAGTGCGCAGTTTGTTTTGAAAAAACAGTGTTCACTCCTCCGCAGTTCTTCTTCGTCCTTGGGTGTTCGTTGGATGCATGGACAGCGGTGAGAGAGAGAGTTGTTTTTTTTTTCCTTTTAGTTAGTCTAGTTAGCTGAGGCAAAAAAGCTTCCTAGACTGTTTTGGGGGTTTTTTTCCTTTTTTTCTTGGGACTGTTTAAATCTGCTCTGGAATGGAAAAACCCAGGGGAGCACCAGGAGCTGCACCTGTGGCCCACCGGGCCTGGACCTCGGCATTTTCCAGTGCCGAAGGGACTGGGACTGATAAGAGACTGAGAGAGCTGAGCTGGCTCACGGCAAGGACTTCTCTCAGTTTTGCCATATCTCTCTCTCTTCAGACCAGCGAGAGGTTTTATTGTTTCATATTATTCATTCCTTGTGCTTGTGGGCAGTTTGTTTGTTAAATAAATAGTTTTTTCCACTTTTCTCTGAGGAAGTTCTTTTCCTGGACCGACTGGGGGGAAGGGCCATTTAGGTTTGCTCTCCAGAGGAACCCCATTTGGAGGTTTCCTCCCAAATTTGCTCTAAACCAGGACAGTTGGTACAATTCATAAAGTCATATTACACTTTATTTAGAGGTGACTATATGGCATAKTCTGCGCATACTGCAGTTAATCCATTATCAGAAATCCATCTTGCTAGGAGTAGTGTTGCTAAACCTGAAGATTTACTTAATATTTTCTGGGGGAGGTTGAGGAAAAAGAAGAGCTGGCTTCCACWTACTGTTTATATAGGTGCAGCAAGAATTGGTACCTTGTAGGGTCAATAGTGTCTGAARACGAAGTAGATGAAAGAAGAGAGAGAATGCATGAGAAAGTATCTGGAGGAAAGAAGGAAACAAATGAAAGAAGTTAGAAAAGGTGGACATGTCAAGAGCAAGATCAGCAMAAAATTTGTAAGTGGAAAGTTGAATGTGCCAAGGGGAGACATTTTGTCCCAGCTACTTTTACACAATAGGTCAATAAAGCCAAGTTCTTTTGCCCCAAAGGCTCCCCTTTTCTCACTACAGGAGAATTCTGGGCTCAATAAACTGTGCTCAAGCACTATGGACAGAAAAACTGCTATAAAAGTTTGTATCAGTAAGGAATACAAAGCAGAAGAACCATCACATATTCTCAAGTTGTTTCTCCCTTCAATTCCATCACTAYGGTTGATGTATTTTAAGAAGTGAGGTACAATATTATCCTGTTTACAGCAGAATTGGCTTTTGTGTTTGGTTGTTGTTTTTTTTTTAATTCACTTCATTGTCAGTTACATCTCTTCCTACAATTTGATCTTATAGTTGATGACTGTTCACCTTGCATATTATAACTTTGTGCAAAATCATTCTTATACCGTTTCATTTACASCTTGGACTTCACCAAGATTGAATTTTGGAGGATTTTTTTCTTGGCAGCCATTTATTATTCTTTAATTAATTTTGTTTATCTGCACAACTTTTGTTATTTTATTTTAAAAAGAAAGTTTGCCTTCCAGCTTTGCTATTAATAAAAGACAAGTTACACTTAGTAAATTACAAAAGAACTTACTGATAGAGCTGAGAAGATTAAACATGAAAGAATATTCTCAATTGTGAAAGAATGATGAAAGAAGTACAGTTCAATCCGAAAATTCAACAGAATTTCTTAAACTGGAGCAGAAAGAGCTGAAATTACAGTATACTATTTTTTTTCCTGAATTAATATTCTAAAATATTCTCGCCCTGTACTCAGCACTGCTGAAGCCTCACCTCGAGCAGTTGCATCCATTTCTGGTCCGCTCACTTTGAGAAAGACATTGAGTGATGAAAAGGGCAATGAAGTGGGCAAAGGGTCTGGTCCATGAGGAGCAGCTGAGGGAGCTGAGGTTGCTCAGCCCGGAGGAAAGAAGGCTCAGGGGTGACCATGTCRCTCTCTACAACTGCCTGGAAGCAGGCTGTAACCAAGTGAGAGTGATCTCTTCTCCCAGGCAACCAGCAACWGGATGAGAGGATCAAAGATACTCAAGCTATGCCAGATGAGAGTCCAGCTGGACACCAGGAGGAATTTCTTCCCAGAAACGCTTGTTAAACACTGGGATGGACTGCCCAGACAGGTGGTGCAGTCACCATCCCTGGAGGTGTTCAAGGAACAAATTTCGCATTTAATACCATGATCTAGTTGACAAGGYGGCTTTTGGTCAAGGATTGGACTCAATGATCTCAGAAGTCTTTTCCAATCCAATTGATTTTGTGGTACTGTAAAAATCTTGTACTCTTTGTATTACCATGACTATATTTTTTTTTGTTTTCAAAGGTGATACATAGATGTTGMATTTGAAGAAAAAATTCATTATATGCATAGAGGTAAAACCAATTTAATCTACTTTTGAGTCTGTCTCAATAAGACATGCAAGACATGATGAAGTTTCATCTGTACCTGTAACACTAAGAGTTACTATGTTCACACAATCTGTGACATTTTAATATTGTTGTCGCGGAGCAAAGCTTTCAAACAGTGAGATATCCAACTGTACCAATTAAGGACAAGTTTCCATACATTTGAGCTACACTGCCTGTTTAGAAATCTTCATTAATGCAGGAGTAGCTGCTCAGCAAAAAGGATTTACTTCCTTTTTGCATATGAGAAATTGCATTTGTGATACAATGTTTGATTTAAAATAGGCATTGATTTTCTTAAACAAGACAGTTTTTAAAAAGTCAACAAATTCAAAGTGTTGAAGGATTTTTTTTTTTATTTCACTGTTTCAGATATCACTAAATAAACCCTCATTATTCATGCAGTTGTATAGTGTGTCCATGGAATTAAGTAAAAGGTCAAGCTGCTACTTTCTCTGTCTTTTAGCATCACTGACAGTTCACTTGYTTGTGGCAACTTTAAAGATGTTGCCAGTAAATCAAGACTGACGAAAGAGTAGGGTCAGCATTACTCTGCTGGCAGCACAATGTTTGCTCTCCCACACTACCTAACAGCCTAGGTTTGATTGTATCAACAGACTAAGAAACAAAAAGAGAAAACACCTGCATATTACTAACATAAAAGAAAATGAAAGGTTGATGTGGTTTGGTTGCTGAAGAATTAGTTGAATAAATGAAGTTATGTATCATAACGTACTGCAATTTTGTAAAACACTTCTTATAGAAAATGGTAAAAACACATCCTGAAAACAAATACTGTTATAATTCTAAAATTAAGTTGTGTTCAAACGAAACAAAAGGAAAATAATTAGGAAATCACTTCATATGTGTCTTGTTATCAACATTTACAATGCACAATTTAGTGTTGTACAAAAATTCTTTGCAATTAGAGTTTATCAAAAGGCACTGCCAAATCAACAAAAAACATTATATTTTWTTGTGTGCTACAGAAAAGTCATGAGGGAAAATTAATTCCTTCTTTATCTCATTTGCACTGGAGCATACAGCAAAAGCCTGCTTGATGGGTTGTCTTTTCTCTGCAAACCTGAGGGAAGAGATCACAAAACTAGGGAGATTACAAATCAGAAATATAAACTGAATACTTGAAAACTTCATAGACACACATCCCCATTTGCAACATGCATTGCTTTTTTTTTCAGATTATATTTTATATCACTTTAAAATGCTGAAAAATATCTTGCAGACATYTAGCCTAAAATATTTTATTTTGTGATGTCAGAATTACCTTGCTACTGTTAAAAGTCACAAACACTTACCTTTACTCATCCTCAGGTTATAAATGACAAGGTAACACTCAAGGGATATGGGATGACTGTTTCTTCCATTTTGTTTCTTCCAGTGTTCTTTTGCTTGATTCCTTCCTACCATCAAAATCAGTTCTTTCCATCTTTGAACAAAAACTCCAGTGRACTCCTCCATGCCAAATGATACCCTGAACTCCTACTTACCTCCTTACCTGACATCAAATTTCCTCCCTCAAAACTCATTAAACCTACTATTTCCAAGCATTGCCACAAATTCTTCTTCTCAAACTCAGTCTAAGGCACACATGTAGGACCTGTAAAAATGTAGCCATTTAACAATATTATAATGAAAGAGAAAAAGTCAAGAGGGTTGTGCTGAAAATTCTTCAGTTGTGCCAAGTGTCACTGTCTTACATGCAACCTACATTTGGCAGACTATCATTGCTGGCTGCATCTCCTGACAAAGTTTCATATATTAATAARTGCAGGTAGAAATGTACATCAAGTTCTTTGTAGTACAAAAAACGTTTTTCAAAGTACGTTGGGGTTAAAGCCAGTATATTATAATTTTGGATTTTATGATTTTCTAATTTCACATCTTACACTAAGAAGGTAAAATATAACTTCGTAACACAGAATTCTTTAATAAAAGTAATCTCTATCCTGCAGTCAGGCCACCCTCAACTCCCTCTTTTTTTCAAAAAAACTAATTGTCAGATTTCACAGAACTACTGGAAATAAGACTGGGATTGAAACTCAGGCAGTCTACRTGAAAATACACAGCCAAGTCAACCAACCAGAAAGCTTTTTTGGCATTCACATAATAACTTTGCATATGTAGCAATYCTTCACCTGCGCCAGTAATGCCATTCTGCCAAACAAAACCTAAAAATCCTGATATTCCTCACTGCACTTTTATCTCAAACAGTTTTGCAATCTATGGTGCATTTAGTCACCTTCTSAAAGCTGCTTCACACATATTCAAGACCCTGGTTTAGTTCCACCTTTTGTTTATCTTTTCCTGATCATTCCTACAGGGCTCCAAGTTTAGCAGCACCTTTAGCTCGTAAACATCACCCATGTCTCCCTGTGCTTCTGCTGATCCTCTTTCCACAGTCACGCTCTGAAAAAAATGATATGAGCTCTAACTCTGTGTTTTTGTGATACAGGAAAAAACAAGGACACAGATATTCACTGTCTACATGCATGCTTAATCTTCATGATCATCTCTAAATAATCACCATCCTAACTTATGTGACTGTGGAAAATCAGGTGCTGTATTTCATCTTGTAGTAATTTCTATCTAATGGTGCTGTCTGAGGAAGTCATACTGCTCTGCTCAAAATCTCACACTCCACTTACCTAAATAAACCAGATTTATTGTAGCTGCTTACTTTTGTTGGGCAAACACAGCATTTTTTAAAGTACCACTATACTGCTGGAACTGAGTCACTTGTAAGCATTTATGCTTTTATACCAGTGTGATATCCATACAAACATAACCAACATAATTCTGTGTGATTTAATTTCTAAATAAATCTTATCACAGATTACTTATAATTAGGATATATTTCCATCACTTGAAATCTTTGGACTATGGCTGAGTAGTTGATTTATATCAGGCATATAAGAAGTTACAACTTTACTATAGAAACAACTAGTTTAAGTTATTTGGGCTAAACTACGGGATACAAGATGAACTTATATGACCTTTTTTCTTTAAATTATCTGGATTTCTAATAAATTATTTTTGCATGCAAACATTTCTTAAGAGAGACAAGTATAATTTACAAGCAGCAAACAAATAAATATCTTAGTCACCMTCTTACCACTTCTATTTTTTTCAGTATATGTTTCTGCTTCATTTCTATTCTCTTAATTACCATGCTTCTACATCTGGGCAGGAAAAATGCTGTGAGAACKCAGATGTGACTTCACTCCAGATCAGTGTTACATTCCTATGAAAAATAATTTCATTTTGTAGCTGGACCAAATGCTTTATCAAATTTTTCAGAATACTGTTTTTCTCCAAGCCATCAACCACCAGAGACTTTCAGCTGAACATGATATTAGGATCTAAAATATAAATCTGCAAATGATACAAAATTGGAAGGCTGATTCAAATACCAGATGATTATGCTGCCTTTCAGCAAAACCCAGCAAGCTGGAGAAATGGGTCAACAGCATCCTCATACTGCTTAGCAAGGGGAGAAATACCAAGTCCTGTACCCTGAGGAATAACCGCATGCACCAGTACCTGCTGCAGCCTGGCAGAAAAAGACCTCATGGTGCTGTTGGACAACAAATTGACCATCAGCCAGCAGTGCACCCCTGTGGCAATGAAAGTCTGCAGTACTTGGGGCTGCTTTAGGAAAAGCATAACCAGTGAGTCAAGGGATATGCTCCTTCCACCCTCGTCAGCTCTGGCTGAGACCACACATTGAGTGCAGAGTCCACTTCTGTGTTCAAACCAGGAAGGCATGGACTTCTCTCTGAAAAAACAWTCATGGGCTTCCTGGAATAAGTCCAGCACAAGTCCATAAAGGTGATGAGGGAATAAGAGCACCAATCATATAAAGGTAGACAGAGAGTTAGGGCTGTTAGCCTGGATATGTAAAGTATCAGAGGGATTTTATCCTTGTGCCGAAGTACCTGTTATGAAGGGAATAAAGAAGATGCAATCAGACTCTTCTCAAAGGTACCCACTGAATACACAAGAAGGAAAGGGCACAAATCAAACCAAGGAGTTCCAGTTCTGCAAKAGCAAAACACTTTTATTCTGTTGCTTTCTTTGTTTATTTGTTTGGGTTTGATTTGTTATGGTCAAGGTAAGGAAACAATGGGGTGGGTTGCCCTGAGTATCTCTGTCTGCGAAGATATTCAAAACCCAACTAGAAAATATCTTGAATAATGTGCTCTAGAAGACTCTGCTTTGAGCAGAGGATTGGACTAAATAATCTACAGAGGTTCTTTCCAACCTCAGTTATCCTGTGAAATCAAGCAGAAAGTAATTTCTCAGGTAGCCATCAGAGTCCCTAGAAGCCAAAGGACTTGATGAACACTSTTTCTTCCTTCTCCACTTGAGTTTTCTTATCTAATACAAGGAGGCATTAACATTAAAAAAATTACATAAATTATCCTCCAACCCCCTAAAAATAAAGCTATGTAGGACAGAAGGGCATAATATTGTTTTGTATAGCAGAATGTGATCAGATATTTTAGTGATAAGCGTGGCATAAAAATCTACCTAAACCAGAGTTTGATCCCTTTCACTTAATTCTATCTGATTTTAAATATAACRATAGAAATAAGGAAAGTGCTTTCTACTTTATGTTACTAAATGTATTTATTATTAAAATGCCATCAGATTTTGCTTCATACCTTTATAAAAATTAAGCTGTGACAATACAAGGACTAGAGATCCCAAATGCAAACATCTACTTTRAAATCTTGACAGAAGTAGTGCTTTTACTGATGAGGATTTCTTAAGAAAAGCTGAAGTCCTCAAAAAAAATGTTTCCTGAAAAAAATGAGCAATTTCCTTTTATTTGCATTGARGAATTCTCATTGCACACTCTCATATCCTGGATTGTGTATCCAGGTCTAATAATCAATCAAAACAAACTACTGTACTCAAAACTGTTATTTGCAATTTCAAGAATTGTTTTGTTTTGGGTTTCTTTTCTGAAAGTAGTTCCGACTTCACTTCTGAAAGAAAAACACTGCCTGTAGGATGCATTGACATCTTGATATTCCACGTTTGCTCRCTGTTACATATCTAAGGTAGGTATAGGAAAAACAAGAGTGGATGGACTTGATATGTTTATCAAGATATGGTTATCAAACATTTCATGAGTTAACTGSAAGTGCAGTGATACATCTGTAAGGATTTCTGGAACATATGATAAAACAAATAATAAAGGGCACAATGCAAAACAACAGGAAAGCAGTACACGTGAAAGCATTTATGGCTTATTCAAAATAATACAGAGTCAAAAATCTGTATAAACACCAAGCTTGAAAGAAAGTTTAATCCTGTTTCTCTCTTCTATAACATGAAAAATAAAACCAGAATTTAAAGACCAATACACATGACCTTAATGGGGAAAAAAAAAAAAAGTATGTTATAAGGTTTTATTATTAGTAGTTTTTTGAATATACTCCTTTAAAGATTTACCAGTACAGTTAACTTCAGAGGATATTTTCATGAAAGAGCTTTTAAAACAAAATATGAACATTTTAATTTTTATTTCAGTGATCATCCAATGTTATTTTAAATGAAATCAGTTGACTGCATTTTGTTCACAAGGGCTGAATTCAGGAGGAGAGGGGGAAACCAGAGAGGAAAAAATAATTACACTTCTCTAAGCTCAGCATACAAAATATTTTCCTTGTGATTGAAGTGGCAAAGTAAATTGCTACACAGTTAATTGTGCAGATGTTGAAAAYATTATAAATTTTAATTTTACCAAGATATTAAAAAACCCAAAACAAAACAAGAAGAYATTGTATTTCTCTTTTGCTTCCTGTCAGTTCCAAAGCAATTTTTCTTCCTCCTGTTTGTACTTTAATGAAACTAAGCCCTGTGAAATTCTGGTATTTATTTTGATGGGACAATTTGTGCTTCCTTCACATCATGCATAAGCTTACAGTAGTTTTCTTATCTAGGACTCATTGCATTGCACATATTTTGCTCAATGCACTATCATCCTATCTATTTGACCTTTATTAAAACTATTATAGGCTAAGTCTTACCAGCCTGTCWGAGCACTTTAGGAAGGATTGGGTTTTTGCTATGTTTATCCCTTGTCCCTAGATATTTCTAGTCCATTGCATTGAAATAGATTTATGAGTATTATCACTGTTTAGTTTTAGTATCTCTATAGTTGTGGGTCTGCTCAGGCATGCCCACTGCTTTTGGYGCACATCTATGGGTAAATTTTTGATCCTGCAAATGCCTTCTATTGTAGTAATACCACTTCAAAATTGAAATAGTCCTAAAATAGGAAACATTTTGTTCACCAATATAGAAATGCGCTGGGGTAGCTCTTCACCGGCTAGCTCGCTCCCTGGCTCCTATATGAGAGAGGCTTGGTGGGTCTGAACCTCAGGCTGAAGCGTGGTCGACGGTGTGGAAGAAAGAGAGGACTCTGCTTGGGTTTCACCTGGCTTTATTCTTCCCTCCCATGTGCAGATGGACAGAGCAGAGAGGGAGAGTGGAGGGGAGCCCCAGAGCGAGAGTACCTGGCAGCTCCCTGTCCTCACCTTAAGAACGGGGGGTGTACCTTGGGCAGAGGAAAACTTGGAACCAACCTCAGGGGAGGGGGGGTGTGACCCAGAATGGGGAAACTTAACAGAACAATGAAAGAAGGTGGTACCAGGGTACCTTGTCAAATCATAGGGCTTTTTCCCCAGAATCTTCCAGATCTTACAAAGTGATTGACAAGGTCTCTCACAAGGGAAACATCACTGGGGGTTTGGGATAGGGGGGTAGGAATAAACCATTACAAACATATAACAAAATATACAGAACATTAGAAAACCCAAAATATGCACTGCAACACACCAAGATAACATGATTGCAGTCTTCCTCCTTTTCATGGTCAATATAAAGAAAAGCTGTACCTTTGCAACTTTTTTCACCTGACCTCTTCATTGCTRCATTCCCTATTTTGATTATAACCCATAACATAACATAGTATATAAGCTAAAAAGTTAGGACTTTGATGTTCAGCTAGTGTAATAAATATTCTATAAACACTTTAGAGAGATCATATTTAAATCTATCAAGACATATGTGTGTCCTATAGCAAGTTTAGGAAGATGGCAATATGCCTTTATCTAGTATTTCTATACTTACTTTTAATAATTCGCTCTTACTCTCTCATTTTCTCACTCTCAAAATGCTTTCTATATTCTGCCTCAGTTTGCTGACAGAGTATGAGCTTCTGGACAGACTCTTGCTGTTCTAGAACCAGTATGRCATCTAAGAGGACATGATCATTAGCACAGGAAGGCAAATAGGTTTAGCCATCACCTGTCTTCCTGGCCTTCCAGCCCCTCTGTGTTTTCCCAGCTGATTGCCACACTCTCTCACAAGGCTCTGCTGCCTTGCTTCTACTCACAAGAGCTGGAGAAGCTAATTAGGGGCCGATTCTGCCAAAAATACCCCCAGCTGTGCTCTGTTCTCTGTGTTACTCTGTTGCCTCAGCTTCCTGATACAGCCAATAAAGTGTCCGCCTTGGCACTATTAAAATAAGTGGGAAGGGAACAGTAATGGGATAGAGTCAGCCCGGAACTGTGTTTCAGCAGGTGGGTGTGTAAATGCAAGCCAGGTGGCATTTTTGAGAGTAGTTACTATGGAAACCAAAGAAGTGTTACTTTCCTGAAATTTTATCACTTGGAGTTATGCATTTGTACCTCCACCAGTATCTCCCTCCTCATCTTTGTGGAGAAAAACAAGCACCATTAAAAATAGATTTACTGAATGTAACAGTGAATCAATTCTGAACATGGCTGTTTGCACAGAGKTCCCACTCAGAGACAGACTGTAAATTATTTCTCTGAAGAATACATTAGTGTTTTGTGACTAATAGGCTATCTAAATTTTAACTTCTACTGGAGGAGTCACAGCAATGAATTCTTGTGCCTAATGTACTCAGTTGTAGACATAACCAGGCTTAAACCTGTAGTCACATATCAGTTCTCCCTCAAACCGTACASTCCTCATCCTCAGGTTTAGTGAGTAAGTGAGTAATTATGGCTGTTGTCAGCACCACTGAGCCATGCCTGGGCTACCAGACTACCATTGCACAGCCCACTCATGCAGCCTTCATGCCCATGGGGTCAGAGGTCTAGAGGGCCACGGCCTGATGGCACTGGCAGTGCATGGCAGGAGGGCCTCTCCTCTCCCTGGGGTGATCCAGGACTATGTGGTGACCTCAGTGGCACCTGCCATGCTGAAGGGACGTGCAGAAGTGACCTATCCCAGGGCTGAGGAGGAAGAACCTCCTGACATCAGAAGATTTCAGTGTGCTGGTGCCTTGGGGCAGCTACACTCATCTGCCTCTGGTGGGGACCAGGGGATGGACCCTGTGAGGGTAAGCATTCYGCCAGGGGAGAGGGGAAGCCATTGAAGGGTGGACAAATACAATCTATATTCTGTACTGATTGAGACTTTTCTCATTCGTTAGGTAACTTGGGATTTTTAGATTGCTGAGGGATTGATTGGACTGAAAAAAAATTTAGAGCTCTCTCCAGATATACGTACACAAACATTTAAATATATAAGTGTATGTACTTTATGCACACAAAGACATATATTAATAATATACATATGATTTTTTCCTTTACCCTATTTTAAGATTCTTTTTTTCAACAGAACTTCTAACTTGAGCCAGATTGTCATCGTACACCCAGAAACCCCATGGAGTCCTCACTCCTGATGTCCTTCTAGGGCTTGAGATACATGAGAGAAAAAAATCAGAATTGCCAATAACCACACTCCACATTTGTTTTTAATTGGTTTAGTCACAGTGAAGAATACATCCTTGCAAATGTTAGTTGTAACAGTGAGCAAGAAATAATAAAAATCATCTATAGATGTGCATACCCTACCTGCATCCTAAACCTTCATAAGAACAGATGCTTTATGTGTATTAGTCCTTTCCTGCTCACCATATGTTCAATTCCATAGGAAGAAAATCTTGTTGCCTGTGCCACAAGAGAGACAGAGCACACTCCCAGCATCTGGATGATTTGGAAACTAAAATTCTGCATTGTGCTGGAGTGCGTTGTCTCAGGTCAGCCTAAACACATAAAAACTGAATGTATCTAATAGAATAGATATTGTCTCGGGGAGAGATACAACTCTACACTGTTAGAAATCCAGTCCTTATAAAAATGTATCTGATTATCAAAAGGATTKTTTACTTTGTAATTATTGTAGATAATTCTCTCGGGCTCTGCCTGTACAGGATGAAGTCCAAGAAGAAATCCCAGGAGTCTAGATAGAATTCCAACCCTGTTTCTCATTAYCTCCTGGTTTTATAGGGGACATCACCACTCTGCATATTCCACGTCTGCTTTGAATCTCACGGGGAAGACCTATGGCCTTAGAAAAATGATTTCTTTTTTTTTTGCTATTTCTGTTGTAAGGACCTGAATTTCTTCTAGAGTATTATCCTGGCRTCATTGTGTTAAATAGCATTCAGGAGTTGTGTGATATGTATTCTGTCCCTTGGAACTTGGAGGGAGAAGGTTTTGAGAGGCTATAAAGCCTGCTGAGAGTATTGGAGAAGTTTAACAGCACAGAGCTAAACAAGGTGTGGTTATATTCATGTTACCTATAGGGAGCAATACCTCAAGCAGACYGTACCCCAAAACGATGATTAGATTTTTCTTGTAAGGAACTCTTTGGCTAGTTCTGAAARATAACTTTGAAAAATACGCATGCAGACTCATAATAAGCACACCAAGACAATCTGGGAAGGTGACTTATCGGGGAAAAAAATAGCACAGCCTAAAAATATATACTTTTATTTYCCAAGATGACAAACTAAAAGAAAGAAAAAATAGCTGCCTGAGTCCTGAGCATCAAATCTGTAGTCTCTCATCAGAAGTTATGAAGAATTAGAGGCCTGAGGTAGGAGATATCACTGTAGGTGCAGAGACCATGGAAAGCATGATGAGAAGAAAAAATATATATTAAACTAGATTATTATACTTTACAGACATAAAAAACTGAATTGTAGGAATCCCTGCTAGTAATATACCATTGGATATTTCCTATTTCTTATGCACTTCAGTAGAAAGGATTTCTGAAAATACTGATGTAGTTTGGTTTAAATATTGCATAAAAAGGTAACTACAAAGATAGTTGGTTTAAAACTCCCAACCTAGTAACACATTAAGTGGTACTATGGAGTAGCTTTAGTATGTGAAATTACAGTTGTAGTTATATGTACCTTCAGAGCAAGTCTATAAATATATTTTTAGAATTGTTTGATGCGTAATTGATATAATAAAACTGTCACAGTAATTTTCAATTAACTGTTCTCATGACACGTTCAACTTAAACTGTGTTGGAAGGAAAGGGTATTAGGAGGAAAACTTGTAACAATTGTGAAAATATAATTTAACTTGAATAGAGATTTGTTTTCTACTCATTTTTTTTATACAACAGGAATGAGAGGCATATTAATTGTTTTGTCACTTTTTGTGAACTATAGTTACACTCATACTTGATACCTTAATCACTAAGTAGATCAATTTTTCTACTATTCAAAGTGGCTGGCTTCTAATACTCTCTGGCTCAAATTCAAAAGAACAGAGGTAGAGAAAAGAAATATCAAATTTCAACATATTGAGGTGCACCTGATAGAAATTTTGAGAGTGGGGGGCATTACAATCTCTTTGCTATACAATTAAGAAAACTCTTTTTGTGAGACTCCATAAATTAAACTGTTACTGCAAGATATTCCATATTTGAATGTAGTGATTCAGTTGCCTTAAAAAAAAAAAATACAACAGCAATCACCATAATAAAGTAAATAAATACCTTAAACAGAAAAACACAGCTGTTCTTTGAAAATATGATCTGAATTTTTCAGGGCTGCTGTCTCAATCCTCAGAAGTTTTCTTTTTACCATGTGTTTAATTAACACTGTAGTCATGGAAACTTCAAGCACCTGTAGTTGTTCCTCAGAACCACGTTTAATAGTCTGTAAAAGGCATGCCATGATTTTTAATTTCTAATCTGCTCTGTATTCGAAAATATCCTTCATGGGTAATGTATCACCCTGCCTCCCCTTTGCTCTGTAGCCCATGACCTGTGAAACTAGTGTTCAGAGCAACAGCTGCTTCAGGCTTCCTTGGAGCAGGTCCCTGTCAATACTACCCTCTGATTCCACAGCAAGTGAACTCCATGTTACAAGGTRGCTTCTTCCATTCCTTTTCCATTCACTAGTGTCAATCTTAACTGTTTTGATTTTCCAAATATTTTCTGTAATTTTGCAAGAATATACGGTACACTGATGGTCATATGTCACCACAAAATGCAGCTTTATTGTTTAAAGGATCCTACTGTGGAGTTTTAAACAGCAAAGAAGGGAGGAGAAGTTGGCCAGATGTTCTTTCAGTATATCCTTTCTTGTTGAAATACATGGAGGAAAATACACGGATTCTAAGATATTTAGTGAAAGGTGTGTGCTTGGCTGACAGACACACCCTTCAAGAAAAAAAAAGATAAGCCAGAAATATACTTTTCAGCAGTGCTAATATTGGAGATGACTCCTTATGAAAYGGCCTAACTAAAGGAACTCCAGTTGACACTAAGTTAGAGGTAAGTTTCTTCCAGATCARTTACATCAGATAGAGCCACTGTTTGTTAGCTGAGAAATGAGGGGTGGATGGCCTTCGTGCTGGTAAAGGAGCATCTCCCTGTGGAGATCTCTGTAGTTTTACTAGACTGTGAAGATAGWTCTCAAGAGACCTTTGTAGTTTGGGTTTAGAATTCTAACACTTTCACAGATGGAGGAAAAATTAGTCTCTTTGCTCCTTAAATCTATGATCTCAATAAACAACTTCAGAATATTATGTGTTGCAGAAAGCTTATACTTTTCTTCCTTGAGACTTCCCTCCTTTTAGACTTTTCTACAAGTGTCCAGCTTAGTTTGATGCAAAAGCACTATCTGCCTTTTATCACAAATCACACATTATTCTCAAGCTCCTCAAGCATGGTTATTTTCTTAAGAGAAAACATGCTGTTAGTTTTGTCCTAGGAACAGCTGCTAAATGATTATTATTTCCTACAGAATATATAATCTCTTAACAGCAAATCGCTTCTTCACAACAAATTAATAAAATTCAAAAGAAGGCACCCAAGTTCCATTTAAAATAAATGGTGAATCTATTAAAATCTAAAAAGGGATTAAAAAGTATCTGTAGTCTCATCTGTCAGAAAGGATGGTTCATAATATTTGGGAAAAACTGATGGAGTTTTTTCCCAATCTCTACATCCATAAGGTTCTATGAATGCTTTAAGGCAGCATAATTCAGCATTGCTTCTGGAGGGAGTAGAAGCACCATGAACTCTAAAGGACATTTAATCCACTGATAAGTTTTAGCCCTGTCACAAAGGTTTGCTGCACTTGAAAGCTTAAGTGTGATGCAAAATGGCATAGACTAACTGGAGCATCATTCCTTTCAGTTGAAATGGATGCTTTATCATCAACCTTATCATAATGCTTGTAAAATTCTTAGAAATGTTGTGATCCTGAAAACAACATCTTAATTTTGGTTGTACTTGAATGAAAGCTGCATGCTCTAAATTATGTAACTTAAGAAAAAATAATTTTCTTCTCTAAGAAGTTTATCTTCCCACAAAAATTTCATGATGATTTGTAGTGATAGAGTCTTCCTTGTTTTTTTCTATGAAACTATTCACTTCTTCAGGGCAAACTGAGAACCTGTGTTGGGGGATCCTCGGTGTGTTTGTAGGTGTGGAAAAAATATCCTTATAATAAAGTGATTTTCAGAGATCAGGTATTGGGATAATGCACTGTGTTTCTTATTGAAATTTAAAATGCTTTTTCTCTTTATGAGTTATTTCAGTTATACTAGAGATTCAGGGACAGTAGGTAGAAAGAACAAGGCACACCAGTATAATTGAAAACAAGTGGGAAGAACAGTGTGGAGATGGGAGCTACAGGAGACACATTCTTCAATGAACATAGTGCCTGCAGGTGAGTCACAAGTGCTCAGACAGCTATGACTCTCACACTGCATTTTTATGTAGATAGTGTCAAGTCCTTGCAGAAATCCAAGTCCTTGCACCAATCCAAGTCAGATATACTAACTTCCATGAAATCTCTTCATACTCAGAACACTAAGACTAGAAGTTAGATTCTTGCATAAAGGTGCAGACTAACCTAAATATTGCTCGAGATTTTAATTTTACTTCCTTTTCACTTCTGAAGGTGGCAGACGTGTAAAGGCAGGAGGAGGGAAGGATTGTTTTTACTTTAAAATGTGGGGAGAAAATGCCATATAGGCTAAAAATAGCTCAAAAAGATGAACTCCATGGATGTGCTAATGCCCCTGTTAAGTCAATATGTTTTGAGGTGTTAAGCCAATATGCTTTGAGATTAGTGAGTAATAAATAAGTTATGGAACTATTTCCCCCTGGAATTCTTTGCACTTTTCCATATAGCTTTTTTGTACAGGTGGTCACAGATGAAACTGTCTGAGATAAGTAGTCTGTGCAGGACTGAGCCACAGGTTTGTGTGGATCAAAAGCTGCTTCCCAAGTTAATGACACAATATAATGTACTATACAATTCCTGCCTCACAAGAAACTGCAGTCTCACTTCTGAGCACCAGTGACTTATGTCCTTGGAACCCCCCAGTTCAGTTCCTTGGAGGTAAACTCAAGGTTGCTTTTTCACAGTTTCAGAAAATTTCCAGTAACTATAAACAAATGAAAAGCAATTTTGTACAGACATTTCCCTGCCCACGAGTCCATTTCTTCTTTCTAACTTCAACCCATTTGTGCTGATTAATAGCTCAAAGGTCTTTTTTACTAAGCAAAAATTAATTCCTTCTGAGGGAGGCAGATCATATTCTGCCTCCCACAATGTCATATTCAATAGGGGACAGCTATAAGCTAGCAGAAGGTAATTATGTTACTCCCTTAAAAGTAGGAGTCTTTCTCTAAAAATTGAAAACATGGCTGTGCAGAGCAGAACATCTCTAGCTGACTGTGAATGTATATAGACTCATTCTCCTTTAAAAATATGCCTCTGTACAAAGAACAATTCAGCTCCCTTAGGCTTATGTAAGAGTTTTTGGGTGAAAACTTTGTGCTTAGCCTCAGCAGATCCCCTAACATAAACAAAGTTCTGAGTAATGCTGCCTATAAAGGCTTGCATTTAGGTGGGAAAATTGTACTGGATTATAAGAACAAGGTTATATCTGTAAAGGAGGAGGCAGTAACACTAGCATGGAACTAAATGGTGGAGTTGTATCAGATACAGGATAAATGCAATTTTGCTAAGCACTGTCCTAGAGCCACTCAGGTTGCTCAGGGGAAATGTTTTAAGAGTTCAAGCTGCAGGAACATGAGAGAGATTGACTGTAGATGGCAGACTCCTGTGATAAACCGGGAAGGAAATAAACACATGGGCAAATATCAGAGGCTACGTTTTAGTTGCAGGTGAAGATTCTGCTTCCTACTGCCCAGGAGTTTCTGGTGTTCCAGACACAACAGAGAAATAGAAAAAATACATGGAAAGAAAAAATCCAGTCAAAGACAAATCACTAATGCTTCCTTAACTTAAAAGAATATGCTTGTGTGTATGTATAGGTTAAAGTACTTGAAGGGCACAGTAACTTGACTTAAAAACAATGAGGGCAAGCATAGAACATGCCTGGAAGTTATTTCATGTTTCTGTCTGAGATGTAAATGCAACAAAAGAACAGAAAAAATTAGAATTTGTACCTGGCTTTTATTACAGATTTYGTTACTTTAACTATAAGGTTGCTGACAAGTTCTTATAATACCCAGTTAAAAGGCAATGCTTGCCAGGTATCCACCAGGAAGATAAGGATATGGGAGGTTTAGAACTTCTAGAATATTTTTACTAGAATTTCACTCACTTTATATCTGAGGTCTGTGACATTTTCCATTTAATTTCAGGTAATAAGTGACAATTGTGAAACCACTATTTTCAAAATTGTTTTTGGTGTTTTTTTTTGGTTTTTTGGGKTTTTTTAGGAGAATAGAGTTAGTAACATCAATCATGAATATTCATCTCTGTAAATAGGAGCAAATTGTGTCTTTTAAACATATTCCCTTCTTGCATTATCATAATTTATATTGGATGCAATTTATGGAAGTATATACATGAAAGAAACAAATCATGAAAKATGAGAATTTTGTCTTATATAGATATGAGGAAATGGACTGTACAGGATATTCCAAAGTGATTTGAATAAATCACCATTGCATAGAACTTTGGTGGARAAATAAACATAAGAAAATTACTTGTTTTTCCTTGAACAGTTACCATTACTATCAGAATAATTCAGGCCACATTTTCACTTGAGAAAAAGCATACAATCTGTGGGAGAAAATCAGGAGTGGTAGGACCATGTGTTTAAGCAAATGGTACTTCAGGTAATACAACTACATAGAAGATCAGCTGCTGCTACAGTAGTATGAAATCAAGTCACGAGCACTAAGCACTGGCAAATTGCATAACTATAGATGTGTTAGAGCAGAAACAATATATCATAATGCTGTTTGCTATTTTAAGACTGGGTATATTTAACTGATTCCTGTATTTAACATCTGAATCCCAGCTGTGCACAGCAAGACTTTAAATCATCAAATGAAAAGATTTTGACAAGTTCTATCTTGCTAGCACCACAGAATGCACAGAATGATCATGGAATGATGCAACTCGACTTTTACTTGGTATTATATTGGTTCTGACCTAGAAAGCCCACAGAGCATTTGAAGGATACATGAAAACAAGATTTAAAAATGATTGCATTCCAGGTTGTTACATTCATGAGGGATCAAAGGCTAATCCTGCCTTCAGCTGCTTAGAATACAACCAAGATCCAAATGTCAAATGTCTTCACACAGTAACAGTATGTCTTTCACATTTGTGAAAATTCTAACTTGTGTTATTCYGTTATGTAAGCCATACTGCTTTTAAGTGGCAATTCTTGATAAAAAAAGGCCTGTGGTAAAACATTTATGTACAAATGAATCCCATTAATAAGGAAACTGCCTATTTCTCTTGACAAGATGAGACATGTACTGTGCAAGATCTGTTTCCCACATGGTAAGCTTTATCACATAGTCTGGCTCTAAGCAGTTGCATTATTTTCCATGTCACTAAAATTAAATATAAATGTTAAGAAGAGCTGCCAACTGTGAAAACAAATCCAAATAAAAAATTAAACACCCAAACATGATTTACCATTTTATGTGGCAAAACATTATTAGAACAATGAGAAAGCAGTCTGTCTGATAATTTATTTTTTACTGTGAACATACGTAGTATAATTCATCAGTAAGAGCAGTCAATTTTCTCTTTTTCCATCTTCTTTTTTCTCCACAAAACCTCCACCAGAAAAAGTGAAACACTTAAAAAAAACCTGAGAAATCAGAAAAATTGAACTTATTTTAAGTCAGTTGCATTGTCATCACTGTTTCCTATGCTGAGGATAGTAACTGGTATCCAGTCATTTCTAGTTAAAAAGTCCATCTTGCTCATGTGGTAAAAAGGTGTAGTAAAATAGGAGTAGAACTACATGGCTTAGATGGCACAGATTTAGGAAATTTAGCACATATATGAARTAGTAGAATATGCATACAAATATAATTTTTATTTTCATCCATGATGTGCTTACAGCAAGACTGTGGTATTATCCAAATTATCACAAACCAATGCAGTTTAACCTAAGCATAAGGAATAGATAATGCTTCAAATATATTGAAATCAGAGATGAATGTCAAGCACATAAGCTTACTTTTAATGTCAGTGAGGTTCACCAACAATCATATGCCACCTTACATTACATGTATAAAAGACTGTGATGAGTATTTTCATAAATTGAATAACTGATTCATGTAAATCAACTATTACCAATACTACTATAGTCCTACTTTGCAATTTTTTTTCAGTTGTTTTTTTTTTTGGGGGGGGGGAGGGGGGAAGAAGAAGTAGTTTGTTCATCGAGAAAATAATTTTGCTTCTTTTCTACATTTGTCACGTTGAGATTCTGAATGTAAAGCAGAACTGAAAAGATTTGGCCACTGATTTTCAAATGCAGGATTTGTAGAGAAGAAAAATAGTGCTCTCTCAGTACACATCACTCAGAGATGCCTACAAAGATACTATGATATTACCTAATGGACTGTATCCTCTACAGTGACCTAGRACACTAAGTCATAGAATATATACCYTGGCATGTCTGAGACTGCCATGCATGAGCTTGACAGTGAGAAGAGGTCACAATTAGTTTCCAGAATAATTTCCATACATAGCAGTACTAGTCAGGAAAGGGTAGTCCTCTTCTTCTGCTGGCAACAATTATCTGGCATTGACATGGGAAAGAAAATAATGAATGTGAGTTCTGCTAAATGAACAGTAGAGGTGCCTTCTAGTTTTTCTTTGCTTCTCTGGTGCTTTTTTTTCCCCCCGAAGTCAGGAAGAGGCTGGATATTATTAAACCTTGCAATATGTGTCCATTCTGTCCTCTACCAAAAAAAGCAATAAAAAGATGCCTGTCTAACCTTTTCTATTTTGAGATGAATCTTTTCTTTACTACCTTTGCTATGAGAGATCCAATAACAGCATAAATTCTTCAGGCACTGTTCCTTTTTAATGATCAAAGTAGTTATTCCAAAACTTTGTCTTTTGCACTTGGAAAGGGCAAATAGAATTGGGATTCAGATAAAAGTTCAAGAACTACAGRTTAAACTAATGTTTTTTCCTCCTGCTCTCAAATACTTTTATAATTAGTATCTATGCAGAATGTCTAATCCATCCATGAAGAGATGATAAAAGCAAAACTGCTAGAAATAAAGAGGTGTATTAACCCTAGTAAGCAATTTGAGAAAAGAAGGGACCACTATGAAAACTGGTAGGCAGCTGTCTGGCCCRGTGACTATGTGCAATCTTTCTCTTCTGTGAACTATACCTGAAGTGATTAGAYCTTTTCTAGAGGATAACTTCAAAGACGTGGATCACTCTTCCCTGTGAAGTGAAATAGTGTATGGTGCAGTGATTTTTGTCATCCTAGGTACCTGATATCCAGGCTTTTTAAATGCCTGATAAGATTTATTCTCCTTTCTAAATTTAACTTACTAAAATTTTCTTAGCATACCTAGAGTCAGTAAAACATCAATAGTTTATTATCTATGGTACTTTGATCACATCTTGAGATTTGCCAGTTCTAACCYACCATGTGCATAAACACTGACATTGTCCTTAGCTGTGTGCATGTCCAGGATATTTACAATACTAACTATTTATATAATTTGTTGCACTTTGAAGTCATGCAAAGCATTCTGTGATTTGATCCCCTCSATGTTTCCAGAAGAGCACATAATCAGGACAGAGTGACACCCAACCACACTGGTAAACAGGCTTCTGAAAGCAGTAGGTATTTGTAAAGATTGCTTTAACAGCATGGGCAACATCAATGCAAATCAAATTTTCTCTCATTAAAATTGTTCATTGCTCGTTCACAATTCTTTTCTGGGAATAAACTTGTAGCAAAAAAAAAAAAAAAGGACATCTTCCTTATTTCTTCTCTTCTTTGTAGTAATTTTAAGCAACATTGCACTTGATGACAGATTCTTCTGAAGATATTTTCTTCAACCTTCCACTCTCTATTACAGCAAGGCCACAGTCTATAGTGCTGCCTCAAATGTGTTATTACTATTTAATGCAAATTCAGCTCTGTGATTTCTTCACAACATTGCAGCAAAGACAGTTTTCTTGAATTTTCTGACTAAGTAGGAAACAGTTAGCTATATGTATCAGAAAAGAAAAAAAAAATCATTGATAGTTTCCCTGTAATATTGATGTTAAAAAAAAATCAAAATATTAATTGTTTTGAAAACAACAAATATGCACAACTTAAACAGTTGGTATAAAGAGCTAGTTCTTCTGCTACCTGAAGAATAGATTTCTCTAGATAGGATTTTTTACCAGGGAGTAAAACTATTAGGTTGTTTGGCAGCTCAGCGTTTTCTTGTRTGTTTGACTTTTATTTATGATGTAAAACATGTTCTGAAGGAGTTAAAGTTTTCCTCACTGCTAGTGCTAAAACCCTTATCTCACAAATTATGTTTTACATTTATTTCATTCCTGGCATATAAGAGTATTCAAAACTAAACTTTGAGATATTAAGTTTCCTCTGATATCCTGAGTTTGCATAATGTGTTTTTTATGAGATGCTGTATAAATTTTGTTATTATGTTATGTTCCTCTTGSCTTATCACCCTGAGTTCATTAATTTCATTGCAGCAGTTCCTATACAAGAGAAAGTAATGTTGAGCATGATATAGTTTCCAAGCAGTCATCGTTTTGATTTCTAATCATGTAGTTAAAGACTACCAAAAGAAGGGCACTTCTGTGATAGTGTCTAAGAAATCAGGCATCATATACCACACCTTAACACTGGAAACKACTACAGTTTGCTTTCAAATCAAGGAAAGAAAAACATGGCAGTTTTTATAAGAAAATTTTTAATTAGCCCATCTGTGTTTGTGTCTATAYGTATGTACTTTCTACTGTACTGCAAATTCAGTGTATTTTGGTTGTAATAAAATGGACATCACCAAAGCTCCTTCAGATAAGGAAAAAAATTATCGTATGTCTTTGTCAAAACAACCTCACTATTCTGTTTTTAATAGGAAAAAAAATCCAGATTTAAATGTAAAACCATTACTCTGTATTTGGAAAATATTATTTTGAAAATATTCCAGTCTTAATCAKGTCACAATATGTTGTGTTAGTTGGAAATCTGAACAAAATACTTTTTGTGCTGTTCRTAGATATAAATTCAATTTAAACCACTTTCTGTTTCTTGAAATAAAAAAATCTGAAAATAATATCAACATTTTACAGATATCAAATTGAGGAAAACCTATTTAAACATAACTACTTTATGTCTTCAGAAATATTATACATAATTTTACTCACTGTTTAGACTCCTCCAACCTCTTTACCCATAAAAAAATAAAAAGAAAAAAATGTGGTCCTTGGAAATTAGGTATTTAAAATATTGAATAATGTCTAACCACAATGGATCTCAGGCATTTAATTCCTTGTACAGTCATTTACAGGAAATGTGCATTTATATTACATTTTTTAAATTATGCTCTTTCCTGTGACAGTTAATGAAGACAATGCTATAGGCATAATTTACTTTCACACTGAGTTAACTGGTCCAGGATAATGATTTAGAAGTCAATTTTTTCCTTATTTCCTGAAAAGCATTAAATGGCTATTATGAAAGCAGAATACAGTGAAAAGTAAAAAAAAAAGAGACAGCCCTATTATCATCTAACAACATACTGCTTGCTCCATAACATGATAAAAAGTATGGCAAAATATATCTAAGTATTAGCGGTTTCTACTAAAACCTAGTTTTAAATGTCAAAATATTTAAAACTAATCTACATATCATAACAGACTACACTTTTCTTCTGTGTCTGCATTTGAGTAATTAAATTTTACAGTTTTTTATTCAGTAACACCTGCTTCATATTTCTGCACTGTAGTTAAGCTATCAATTTTTGGCAGTGTAATAACCCTGTTGAGTCAATAGTTACTGTTTGCTCTGACATTATTGACTCAGCAGCAAGTTCATTGTTTTGCTTGTTTTAGCAGTGCATGCAATTCATACACATGATCACTTTTAGCTGATTGAGTGCAATAATAAAAGATATACTTCACTGGATCTAGAAGAGAGCCCAGTGTCTCCACTGAGTGGAGACCTTAAGAAAAACTTTTTATAATACTGTAATTGGAGACAGCCTTAAAGTATACCAAGCAATACAGCACTGCTGCCATATCTTGGGCTTGAATACCTSTTTAAACTGGGTCAGGCACATTTGTCCTGTTTCAAGGAAACTGTCSTTTCAGTTGTTCATAACCCATGGTCTCTACACACTTAATGATCTAAAATTGTATAATCACAGGATGGTTTGGCTTGGAAAGAACCTTCAAAGTTCATCTGGTTCTGAACCTGCTCCCACTGACACCTTCCACTAGACCAGGTTGCTCAAAGCCCTATCCCAACTGTCCTTACACTATCAAGGAATGGGCATCCATAACTTCTCTGGGCATCCACTTCCATTGTGTCACCACCCTCATTGTAAAAATATTATTTCCTCGATCTAATCTAAATCCATCCTTTTTCAGTATACAATTATTATTATTCCTTGTCTTATTGCTACAAGTCCTTGTGAAAAGACAGTCCTTATTTTTTCAGTACCTCCCCCCCCCCAGTTAGATGCTGGAAGGCATCTCTAAGGTCTCCCAAGAGCCTTCTTTTCTTCAAATTGAACAACTCCAATTCTCTCAGCCTGTCTTCACAGGGGAGGGTGCTATCATTGCTGTGGCCCTCCTCTGGACTTGCTCCAATAGGACCACATCTTTCTTACCTTGGGGACCCTGGAGCAGAATGCAGCACTCCAGRTYGGRTCTCACCAGAATGGAGCAGAGGGGCAAAATCTCCTTCCTCACCCTGCTGCTACACTGCTTTCGATGCAGCCCAGGAYACATTTGGCTTTCTGGGTTGYAAYTACCCATTGCCAGTCCACACCCGATTTTTCATCCCCCAGCTGCCTGAAGTCCATCTTTACAGGCCTGCTCTCAATCCWTTCATCCCTCAACCTCAATTGATAACAAGTATTTTTCTGTCCTGGCTGCCAGACTTTGCTCTAGGACTTTGCAAATTTTATGAGGTTCACATTAGTTCACTCCTCCAGTCTATCAAGTTCCCTCTGGATGGCACTCCTTCCATCCAGCAAATCAYATGTGCCACTCAGGTTGGTGTCACCTCCGAACTTTCTGAGGTTGCACTCTATCTCACTATGACATCAATAAAGATATTGGATAGTCTTGTACCTAATATGGACCYTGAGGAACACTACTTGTTAATGAGCTCCATTGAGCCATTGACTGCAAGTCTTTGGATATGGCCATCCAGCCAATTCCTTATGCATCTAACAGTCCATCTGTCAAACCTGTATCTTGTCAACTTACTCACAAGGCTGTTGTAGGGGCCCATGTCAAAGGCCTTWYAGAAGTCAACAGRTGACATTCATTGTTGTTCTCTTAGCCACCAATGCAGAGTCAGTCCATCAATAGCATTAGTAAATGTCATGATGTTAGTGGAGCATGATTTGCCCTTTGTGAAGCCATGCTGGCTATCTCTAACCACCTCCCTGTAACCTATCCAACAGGATCTGCTCCATGCTCTCATTGAGGCTGACAAGTTTGTTTTTCCCAGAMTCCTCCTTTCTACCCCTTATCAGAAAACAAAGTCAGAGCCATATTCTGTAATTGGCTTCAGATTTTTTCCTTTGAGTACAGTGATTTCTCATTGCATTGTATCTTGCTGAGCAATGTACCTACAGCTAATAAAAAATCCACCAAACAAAGGTTATCTTGCTRCATAAATGTTCTTAGACATCTAAAGTTTGCCCTCAGCATGTCAAAGCACAATTGTGTCTTTTCTGAATTACAGGAAAATCTGTGCAGGTGAGTGCATCTCTGTGAAGAAGATATGCTGTGTCTTTCAAATTATTTGGAGGGAAGAGATGCAAACCATATATTTTCTTTAATTTCTGTTCAGTTGTTTAAAGCAATAAATTGTATAGTTCCTGCAGGTTAAAGAAAGCACTATTACCCTCCTCTGGCAGTAAATTAAATTAATAGAGCTTACCATTCAGGACTAAGTGAAAATACAACCCATGTTTTAACAGAAATCCATCAAAACCACAACTACCAACCGGACAAAAAATATATAAAAATCTTTGACATATATAAAAAATATTTTTACCTCTGAAGAAATGCTTAGAGTTACAGAGAGAGAGTCATACAGAGAACGTGGGAGAAGGAAAATGTCGTACCTATGCTAAACTTTACGYATTTTGCATTTGGCAGGACTACTGAACAGTTTCTGATCTGTCTTAGGTAAAGAAGGAAAAAGGAAAGAAGAAAGAACAGGCATAGAGTATTTGCTCCCCTGCATATCTAGGTCAAGTTCTTGCTGCCTGGGCTCCCAAGTGTTTTGAAAGATGTTATAGCACCATTAATTTCACTAATCACACAAAAGATAAATGGGTCAGACACAGGTGGCCAACTGCCTGGGCCAGCTGTCCATGGCTGGCGTTGAGGATAACATGCTTCAGGTCTTGCTCAGTTTATACTTCCACAACACATATGGGAAGGCATCCCATTCATCTTCCCTCCCTCCAGACACAGTCCCTCCAGGATCAGCTAACAGGGCTTTGACTCCATCTTTCCTCAGCAGCAAAATTACACTGTAAGAGTACGGCCAGATTGCTAGAACTGCAAAACAAATTAACGYTGATCAGAGTTACATTACTACGTAAATGACTTGACAATTTTGCATACKGACATCTGAACCCTAGGTGTGAGAGAAAATAAGAATGCAGTTCACAGTGTTAAGGGACATATTGTATTTCTTATCCGAGTTAAGATTTTGGAGGTCAAGTCGTTTTCTTATTTGCAGTTGTATATGAACAGAAGCCCAGTACTGTGGATATTTTTGTTGGAATTTTTTTTCTGCAAATTCTGTAATAAATTAGCAAATGTCAAGGTACCCATTACACATTCATGTTTTGAAGGTTTCAAAATTACTTCCTTTTCTGATCAGTGTYTCTAATTCAGATAAGTATATTTTAAATAAGACAGGTCTCAGTGTCAAAGTTATTAATATAAAGAAAATTATAGGCTTTTTATACAATTAGAAAATTAATTCCCAACCTTCCCTACAGTTAGCAAACTAGTATGGCTATCCTACCTCCACTCAGCTTCAGTTTTGCATGAAGTTAGTACAAAGCTAACTTTTTCAGGCAATCATCTCTATCGAACTTGGTAAAATTAAGTAAATGATTCTGAAATATCTGGGAGTGACAGAAGAGACTGGCTAAGACTAAGTGGCAGACACACTGAGGAGGCTAGTTTAAGAAAAGTTAAATACAAATCTCAGAACTTGGCAGTAACTGCATTTTATATAAGCTGGTCATTGAATACAAAGCACTTCTCAGGAGGTTTCTTTTAGAAATAAACACTGATGCTGACTCTAACAAAGAGCTTAAAAGATTAACAAATATATCCAGTTCTGCATTAAGGAGATTGCAATTTAAATTTAATTCTTTGTAGACTTCAGCTTGTTAGTATGGACTTAATACAGCTTTGCAATGAATAATCATGCTTTAACACAAAAAAGCAAGAAATATGTTTCGTATTAAATTATATTTAATGACAAGAATATGTCCTGTCAAACCCTGAAGTTGGTGGATCACATGACCAAAAAAATGCATAATGTGGCAAGGAAAACTTTCCAGTGTGAGGTCAACAATAGTTAGGGGTGTTTTTTGATACAATAAGGAAAGATTAACATACCATTGGCTATATCTACTTAGCATAGAATTAATCTGATAATCAGAGTAAAACTGCAACTTTGTTCTTTGGTTTTGTTATGAAATGGAAAACTTTTTCATGATCCCACATTTCAGAGGTTTTGAGAGCCAGCTCAAGCATTTCTGTCATGACAAACTATTACATATTAAAAAAAAAAAAAAAAGAGTTACTTGCACTTGAAATTAAAGGAGTGTAAAGTATGCTGATCACATATATCTTAAATAATGAAATAAGAAAGGGCTTGCTGATAACAGAACTTAAATTTTATTTTAATTACTACCTTTTAATCCCTACGTCCCACATACATTGATTTTGAATTGGATAATCCATTTATGTGCAAAATACATCAATCATCCATCTTGTCTATGGGGCTACTTTAAATTTATACACAGGTGAAAAAATGTTTCCCATTCAAGACAGCTTTTAATTAGACCGTATTTCTTGATGTCTTTATTTCAGATTTGTTCTGCTAAAACACAAAGGGTGATTATTAGCCTACTCTTCGCGTAGTGTTCTGCTTTAATTTAGTGTGATTGCCTTCAAACTTCTCTTTATTAATTTCCTACTTTTTTTTAGCAACATCTTGTTTTTTAGCTTGGATAAGATGGATGTTGCCAGTTTATGTGAAAAGGAAATACTACTTATTACTTTCAATGAAATCTCAAGAATATAATTCAGACCTCAGATTCCTCTCAGTATAGGTAAAACTTTAACCTGCCCTAAAGCAGAATTATGGTGTCACCATTGCTGTCAGAACCACTTGATTAAATACTATAAAAAATAAAATAATAATGTAAAAAAAAATTCTACCGTAATATCTAACTTGTTGCAAATGAACCTGCAGAGTTTTTAAAATGGTATACAATTCAAATTCATTTCCATTATTGACAAAGTACATTTCTCACAGTTGTTTTATTTTGCCTTGCATTTCATTGTGTTCTGGAGTGCTATTCTGTTTTGCTACTAGATTTTAAAACATGATGTTAGGGGATTCTTCAGAAACTGCATTAAAACCCAGTTGCATACTCTCTTTCTTTGGTATGTAAATCAAAGTCTAAATATCTCTATCTGGCTAGTGCTCACGAGCAATATGTTTATTGCAGATCACATGTGTGCAATGAGCTTCCCCTTTGGTTAATAGACCTACATATTTATTAGTTCATATGGTCAGTACTTATGGCTCCTGGATTTGTCGTGATTAGGAAGCAGTACTTTCTGATTTTACTACCATTTATGAATGAATTTGTGCAATTTATTCACCATAAGATATTCTGAAGAATAATAATAATGATAAAAAAATTACATTTATAATTCCAAAATGTCGATGGTGCATGGAAATTCTGCTTCACATATAGATCATGATGGTTGCTATCAATTCTACAGCTGATTGTAATATTCATATTGTTTTCAGATCATTAAATTATTTCCTTGTTTACTCTACATCATCCAAATAAATTAGGAAGCATTCCAAATAGACCAATTATGAAATGATAGTTATATAAGTAGATGACAAGAATCAAATGCAAGTATTTCTTTAGGTCATAATTTTTAAAAAGAAAACACAGAAATACTCTGAATTATTTTTAGAGCACTAGTTATATATCAGCGGTACTTTGCTTTACATACACTGTTGTATATACAGTGGGAATAGCTGGCAGAAGTGAAACTTCATGCTATCATCCTGCSTTGCTTAAGAGCTGCAAGTACTCAAATGGTCATGTTAACACATGGATAACATAGGTTTATTTTCCAATCTGTATTCACTTGAAAATTGTCTTATTTTCAATAAATATTCATCATTTACAGATTAAGTAGCATACTTAATTCTTTAGGAATAATTATTATTTTAATGATTTTACATTTTTTATTCTTCACTTGTTTTATCAATTTCCATTGGAGGCAGTGGTGTTGTACAATGCTCCCAACATCAAGCAACCCAGCACCATCTATCTCACTTTTGAGACAATCTCTTTTGCTGTCCTGATGTCTCTTGAGCTTCTGGAATACTGTATTCAGAGCACAAACTTTGTGCAATCTTGTCTTGGTTTAGAAAGACAGGTATCTGCCAGGGAAACTGGGGTTCCCCTTAGAATAGAGAATGTAAACCCCTCAACCCCCACCAAATTATAATTTTGCAATTAAGGGCTCTCAGGCAAAGATTTGGGAATAGGAATAACAGTTCTT
>QVAJ01000025.1:3387919-3402186 GCA_003546035.1 Mixornis gularis | reverse complement strand
AGATAAGGAACAATGCCCTACCTGGTGTTAACAGTTGGGCCATTATCAAAAGGCACCCGCCCCCCTCCCTCCAGAGTAAACAAGAGATAAAGAGGAACAACCCCCCAACTGTTTTCAGCAGATGAAAAATAGAATATACAATTTAGGCTCCATAACCCAAGACAAACCTGCAGCCTTCTATGTCATATAGGCTGTGCATTTTCCATGCTACAGCACCAAGACATGATTACTAGTGAATGAATAGGGGCACAGAAGAAGGATTATTTAAAAGGTTAAGACTGTATGTAGCATCACCTTTTTCTACCATCACTATTTGCCCCAACTGTCAATAAAAGCTAGGGAAGTGAGAGGTTGAGTAAAATTCAAACACTTACGGAACAATAAAATGAGAAAACATGAAGAACCCTAAGGGATTAGTATTAGTTGAAAATGTGGGGATATCTTCTCATCAATTTTTACAAGATTCAAAATGTCTGGACCTTACTAAGCTGGAAATTCCATAAAAGGCCCAAATGAGGAAGATGGTACCTGATCGAACAGAGTAAAATTGTTATAGAATTCTCAGTGCACTCCTAAAATGTGATTTTGCACATACTGGCAGAGATGAAACTCAACATCTGCTGGTTTTAAAGTGATTAAAGATCAGTGGACTGGATATCTTCTTTGAAAAGCTACTTGATGTTATCTTTTTGTTTGTTTATTTGCTTGAAAAAAATAGTATTAACTTCCAGACAAATTATGTCTAAAAATTGTAATTTATTGATTTTTCCCCTTTGATTTTTTTTCTGTCACAGAAAGTTAAGCCAACATACTTTTTTTCTTTTGGTCAATGCCTGAAAAAGGCGCCTACCAGTATTTACAATAGCATAATCATATTAGAAGAAAAGATTAAAACTGTGGTTTAATTTTCTGACTCAAGTGTCAAATTAGAAGGTATATTTCGAATATCATTTAAATAAAACAAATACAAACTCTTTTTTCCCTTATTTTAAGCCATCTTAGCAAGAGTAATATAGAAAAATGTGTCCCATCTTTACACTTGGATCTTATACTAACAAATGAACTTCAGACAACTAAATCTTCTCATGGCAAGTTCTCAGGGTGTGTTAAATCTACTTCAAACATTCTGAAAATAATAATCTGTTCCTCAGTAAATACCAAACAATCTGGCAAGAACCTAAAGCATAATGTGGTACTGAGAACAAATTATTTTGTGGTTGTTCTATTTCCTTTCCAACACATGTCATTTGCATTACATCCAGTATCCCAGAGATGGCATAATTAACTTCTCCTGACAGAACATAGTGGTGTTACCTTTGGTTATCCTCAAAAAGCACTAAAAATTGAAGCTCCTGCAGTGTTTCACCACCTACACTGTGAGCTCGAAAACAAGCCTGTTTAACAACAATATTGTGGTTTCTGATAAACTGCAGAGGAAATGAGGAAGAAAATACACAGGGAAGGGCATAAAGGCCAATGTTGCCCTGAGCGTTCTGTCTTTTTGTCTTAGTGAAGAACTTTCTCACGCAGCTTCATCTAAACAATGTCTATTTTCAGAATGTTTGCATACTTCTCCTCTGAGAGAAGAAATGATCAATGATGATGTCCACCATCCAGGTTGAGAGGTGGCGACCTCTGTAGCCAATCTCTTGACCTCTGTACAAACGCATTAAGGAGTCAGATTTGTAAATAAAGTAGAGAAGAGATGTTCCCTCACGATGCTCTGTGCCTGCTTTCTTTCTGTCCCTGAAGTGGGACACGCCCAGCCTCAGCCCGCAACAGGCCAATGTGATTTTTTATTTTGTAAGCTTCTTTCTTCCAGTTTTGTGTTTAAATAAGATGCCAGATAAAGTTACTACTAGCAAAAATGACATGAGAAACCCAAATTGAAAAGTAATTTAAAATAAATTGTCCCAGTGCAATAAGTAGTACTTTGGGTTAGACCTCAAAACCCCCCTCAGCCGCTAAAGGGTATTCTTGGCCTCTTAGCAGTAATAAGTGTCTGAGGTCACCTTCATGTTAAGCTGGTTGTGACTTTTCTTGGCAAAATGTTGAGAGAAACCTAGAGCATCTGAAAGATGAAATGTTGCAAAATTTACTCTGTTACTACTCTTGATTTCTTTGGGAGAAATGTGTAAGTGCTATGAACAAAATTACAATACTTAACTTATTAATAAAGGTACTATCAGTAGTTATTAAGTTTTGTTTCTTATTCCATGAAACTAGGCAATCAGTGGCTATAATTGCCCACTCTGAGGTTTACCAAGGACAAAAGACTGCTCTTTGCAGTAGCAATTGCTGAGGTTCATCTGCAATAAAAGAGGTGTGAAGCAGACCCAAGAAAAGTGCAGTGCTTAGTAGTGACTTCTGACTAGTTAAAGGTATGGCTATAATGGAAAAGATAAAAAACATAGAAAAACATGGTGTCCACAGAGATTTTTGAAATCAGAGAGATTTATGTGATTTCATTTCTATATTGGTTTAATTTAATCTCCTTTATCAACCTAATTAATCTTCCAGTGGTAGTGATAAAAAATATGCCAAGCAAATTAGTTATAAATCATTATATTAAATACATAAACCTGTTAAACATCAGATACATATATGTGGGGAATGGTGGCCCCTGATAAGGAAGGCAGGAAGGCAGGAAGGCAGGAAGGCAGGAAGGCAGGAAGGAAGAAAGGAAGGAAGAAAGGAAGGAATGAATTCCAAAAATAATTTTTTACATTCACTATTTAGAGGAGAAGTGGCCTTGGATGAGATTACAAAATGGCTACTGAAAAGTAAAATCAGTTGGTTTTGCCAGTTTTGGATAGCCAATGGTAGAGTGCCAAAACATGAAGAAGCTTAGAGGAGCATTATTGTAGAATATCAACTTTTTTTTTTTTCTCTCTCTACTACTCTACCTTTTCTGTACTGTGTCTTTAGAGCATATAGGATATAGTTTTACCTTTTCTACCACTTATCTTGAAATTGGAAAGTATTGTATAATACAAAACCAATATTTCAATGCAATACATATAATCTTTTTAAAAATCCCTGTTACAACATAATGCAAACTGAAGTTTCATGCTTCATGTAGAGATGCTAGGCTTGGGGAGGTGGTTTTTTTTTGCAAAATGGTGGGTTTTTTTCTAGTTCCTTTTAAGTTTAAGAAAGTCTCTAAAACTCTGTCTTTAAAAAAAAAAATCTCTCCACAAGCATCAGAGACTATTGTTTTTGTTTAAGTTGAGAATGTCCAGATTGGTGAACAAGTCACTGATAAGGATTTGCTTGGCATTCTGGGTATTTGCCTGAGCCTGACTATCAGCAGCAATGTGCCCTTTTTGTCTCATCCATGTGCTGTGGGATGGGATTGTTCCTGGTGAGGCACCTGCTTCTCTCCTTCTTGCTGTCACCCTCGTCCTTTCTCCATTTTTCTCAGGGAACAACTGCTCTTACTGTCACTTTACTGGATCATGCTCTACAGATTGCCAATGAGAGGATGTTTGAAACTCCTTACTTAGTAGGATCTTTTAAACAAGACCAAGCCTATACAGTGACTCAGACCTCCCAAATCTTGATATGTGATCAGTTCCTGTCTGGGTGGTGGCAGAAGTTTCCATTTTAAGGAACTTTACAGTGAGGTCTTCACCTGGATGACAAAAACCTTCCCAAAGCACATCTTTGCTGAATTCTTACATTCACTTTTGTGTTCCGTGGTCCAATGGGACCATGCGTGTTCTATTGCTACTAATAAACTGTGTCCAAAACACCTCATGCCTTAAGTATGTTCAAAAGACCATCCTAGGTGACCATTTCTGCATCTGCAGGAGTAATTTCTAAAGCTTATTTAGGATGAATTCATCTAGCTAAACTGAAATCTATTCTGCAATAGGAACTGCCTCAGAGACTTTCTGGAGCAACCAGATTTGTCATCTCAGATGTTAATACATGGAAGCACATGGATAGTCACTGTGAACTGGCCAAATGCACAACAGAGATAATCACCTGGATTCCTTGAATTTTCTACCACTTGCAGCTATTTCCGAGCTTTTGCAGTAGTTAGTGATATGGTCTGTTGTGCAGCCGAGTAAATGCCCTTGTCTCAAATTAGTCAATGGGATCATCTCAGCAGAAACTGGCCAGAGGCTTCTTTGTTCAGACAGGGAATTGCTGACTGAGTGGGCATGGGCATAACCATGATATCTACCTATACCACAACTGCAGGACAAACATGAATTTCATATTTATATAATATTTCTAATTTAAATTCTTTAGATCTTGCCACAACCAGATGTGAGCTTCGCAATATTAAAAAAAAAAACCAAAACAGCAAAACAAAACAAAAAACCACTAGGTTTGTGTTTGTTAGGAATGTTCCCTCTCTAAAACGAAAAAACTTTTATTAATACATAATAAAAAAAAACACTTAGCACCTTCATCATTAGGACAAATTAGAGAGATGGGCAATCACAAACTGATTGAAGTTTAACAAAGACAAGTGTTGGATTCTGCCCCAGGACAGGGCAACCCTGGATACGTGGATAGACTGGGGAATGAGATGCTGGAGAACACTGCTGCAGAAAGGGACCTTGGGGTCCTGGTTGATGGCAAGTTGAATCTGAGTCRGCAGTGYCCTGGCAGCCAGGAGGGACAACYTGGGGTGTCCTGGCACCCCATCAGGCCCAGCATGGCCAGCYGRGCAAGGGAGGGGATTGTCCTGCTCTGCTCTGAGRTGGGGCAGCCTCACCTTGAATCCAATGTGCAGTTTTGGGTGCCACAATAAAAAAAAAGACATTCAGCTCCTAGAGAGCATCTAAAGGAGAGCAACAAAGATGGTAAAAGGGCCTGGAGGGGAAGCTGTATGAGGAGCAGCTGAAGACACTTGGTGTGTTCAGCCTGGAGAAGACWGAAGGGGAGAYCATCTWGTGGTCCATCTCAAGCTCTTCCTWGTGGAGGAGTTTTTTGTTATTGGAAGTTTCAACTTTCTTGCTACTGTTAAGTGTTTTCATAAGAAAAGACCACAACATGAGGCTCTTGTTTAGAAATGGGRTTGTTTCTGCCCTTTGTGTTAGCAGTGATTTTTTGCTATAATGTCAGAATCCTTGTGAAAATAACTACTTTGGGGAGGAGGAAAAGATTAATCACTGARAGACTTTACAGACTTCCCCTACAATTTTCCCTAAAATATTGTCATAGGTGTCCATCACAAATGTATGTATGCTAACAAAGTTGGGTGTTTTTTTTTTCATTCTCCAGTGAAAAAAATGAATAGAAATATAGAATTCTTCAACAACTCTGTGTCAAAGAGACAACATTTTCTTTTGCTTACTGTCACGGAAACTGAACAAAAGAATAATACGTGGGTTTTTTTTAAGGAAAGAAATACTGAACTACCCTCAAAGAGGGCATTTTTTTCTCCAGAAAAGAAATAAAGGTTGCACCAGTCCCATAGTCCATTCTCTTTTATTCCTCCCACACAGATGAGTCATGTTCTCATTGCCTGCTTAAAAATCCTCACTAACACCTCCACAGGTCTCATAACGAACTCTTTTCATAAACTTTACATTGTATAAGGCAATCTAATGTATCTTTTCATAAAAACAGGCATTCCAACATTTAGTTCATCTAGTCCAGTGGGGAAAACTTCTATTTCAGAATGAGACTACCATGTCAAAATTACTCTCCAAATCTAGTCCATAAGGAAATGACAGAATGAGCAGCATATTCAGCCCACTTTTCCACTGTTTCTCTCTCTTTTCTYCACTTCCTCAGTCCCAAATGAGCATCTTTTTCATGGCTTTTAGAAGTTACGGAGTATTCCATCACATGTCAGGAAAAGCTACATGAAAGCTGTAGCAGTCAGCTTTTAGTAAGCAGTCTGAAAAGTTTCTGGGGAAATAATTAATGAAGGCAGAAAAAAAGCTAAGAAAGGGAAGCCTGAACTACTTGGAGCTAATCTAATAATGGAAAGTGTCAGCAGCAGCAAAAGTGTTATCTACTGTTTGCAGCAGGACTGTGGATACATGTCATGCCTAGATTCCTACTTCACTWACCCTAGGACTCCTCTCAAGGGTTGGGAACCATTTGGCTTCATTACTGTAATTAAATCAATGTGAATTAAAAGATTTAGATCTTTAATTTCTGGCCACTGTAGTCAGAATTGATCCTATGATCTCATAAGACTAGACAAAACTGAATTTTGAAATCAGAAGAAGAAAGACATATGAAAGAAATATGAATTTTGAGAGCAGAATGACAATTGATAAATCTTTCTCCTTTCTGCCCGCCTAAGGGACAAGGCTTTCATTTTCCCTGGAAGAGGTATTCATTAGGGTTATACCAACAATAGTCTGCAGGACTGAGATTCAAAATCCATTGTATTCACACCAATTCCAAGGAGATGTTGCTATGCTCAATGTACTAGTAGCACATTGCTATTCTGGGGAAATCCAAACTTCTGTCAMAAAATTGGTGCAAGGCTGTTTGCAGTGGCAGCAGGACTGATAGGAGTGCCTGTTAATGAGGGTGTTTTCTTGCCCTCAGAAAGCTACCTGGGACAAGTATTTGTCTATTGCAATAATGCCAACCTAATTTCAGTCAAAAGRAGCAGGACATTTCTGCTATTCGAGCAGAAGATTAAAATCAGTTTTAACTTTGTTAAAATGTACAGCATTTCCTGGAGACAAAGAATAAATGATGAGATTAATTTAAGAGCTTAATAATTACTTTTTTTTCCTTGATTTTTTCATGAGGTAAAATGGTTTATATTTGTGGATAATCAATTATTTAACATATTAATTTAATTGCTGTTTCAATGCCATTTTGTTGTAACTTGTGCAACCTTACTCAAAGCAGTTGAAAGGGAAGTTTAAAAATCTATATCTCAATTATAGTTCTAAAAATAATGCTGAAGGTCATGTGTCATTCAGTTTGAGGTTAATACAAGTAAATTTAAGTTTTGACAGGTTGGATTGCCCATGTGCACACAAGGTCTCTAAACTCATCTATTCCTGACATTTCTGTGTCCAATTTGTCTGTTTGAATGCTACCGTCTGCTGAGATTTCATAGTTTATCTTATACATCTCCCCCAGGATACGTATGATACAGATATAGACCATGAGGGAGGTTCACATCATCCTGCAACAATAGACAGAACCAGACAACACACACACATTGGAAGAGCTGAAGTAGCACTTGCTGCCCACATGAGGAAACAGAGCTGAGCTCCTGATGGAGACTCAGYGCAATGGCAGCCTCTGCAGTGACTGACGACTGCTTGAGAAAGCTGCATGACAGGACTGGAGGTAAAGTGCAGTGGGGGTTGGATCAAAGAAATGGTCATGAGTGCATTTAAGAGTGCATTTGGGAATGAACTGGGGAAAAAAATACTTGCTGACTAGGTAGAATCCCTCTACAGGATTGTGGATGATGCCAAATTGGAAAAAAGGGTCTAAAGAGTTGGACTGCTGTATAAAGGAGTTTAACAGTAGACATAATACGACAGAAATTTGATAAAGTGTTAAAATGGTAAACACTGAGTCCTGCATCMTGACCATAATAACCAAAACCCCCTAGTACTGGCTAGACATCAAGTGAGCAGAAAGCAGTTTGGTAGAAAAGGGGGGTTCTGGCAGGCACCAAATCAATATGAGCCACCAGTGTGCCCTTGCAGCAAAGAAGGGCAGCAGCATCTTGGGCTGTGTTAGGAGGAGTCCTGCCAGCAGGTCCAGAGACGTGATTTATCGTCTGCCTCCCTTTGACATTTGTGACACTACATCTGGAGTACTGTACCCAGTCTTAGTYTCCTCACCATTAGAAAGACATTGATGTGCTGGACCTAAATCAGCAAAAGTTTACCAAGTAAATTAGAGCACTTGACATTTGACATATGAGGAGGGGTTAACAGATGAATTTGGTCTTAGCAAGAGAGGCTAAGAGGGAGGTCTTATAAATACCTTTAGCAAGCTAGTGGAAGCATACAGAGAGCCAGGCTCTCCTAGAATGAGACACAGTGGACACAGTTTGCGACATGGGAAAGTCTAAATATATAAAAGGAAATCTATTTTCATTATGAGGTTGGTTAAATTGGCTTCCCAGAGAGCTTTGCAGAATGTCTGTCTGTGAATATATTCAAAACTCGACCAGATAAAGCCCTAATTTACATGGTGTAAATTGGCTCATTTTGAGCAACAGTTTGGACAAGATGACCTCCAGAGGTTTCTTCCAACCTAACTTATTTTGTCGTTAATGATTCTGTGAGAAAAACAAAGAAAACATRTGAAATGTGTAGTAATGTCATAAAATCACAACTTCTATGTTAGTCTATGGATAAGGAAATAGTGTTTTCCAAACAGTTAAAACTGCAATATTCTAGCGGCACTGAGAGTTTAACAGCCGAGATTTTTTTCCTAATGCACCTTCATTTTATTTTGTTTCTTTAAAAAAAATTAAATGTTCTTGACTGATTATCTTCAGAAATACAAAAGATTCCAGACTTTGCAAAAAGACAGTAGGCAGACTTTTACAGGCAGGAAACACAGAGTGTGAACTGTTAGCAGTCTTGTCAGTTTGTTTTGTGGGACTGGTCTCTCACTGTAATATTGCATAGGTAAATAACTGTGTATGTGAGCATAAGGAATAGAGCTTCAGTGTAATTTTGTTCTTCTGTATATTTAGACAGCAGGGATAACTTGATGAAACACAAATTAGATAAAATAAGCCATTCCCTCTGCACATGCTATTTTATGCTAAGACCACTATATTCAATGACATTATTTTAAAATTAACAAGTATCTCAAAACCAGAAAAAATTGMATTTTTCCCATCTATTGTACCTATTTAAATCAATCAAGTATATAAATCTGCATTTTGCAAGACAAAAGAACAGAGAAACACTCTGTCAAGCACAGTCCACAATAGATGGGGATTATACAACCGTTAATCAAGTTTACAAGCATATATTTAGAAATTATCCTGAACTTTTCAAAGGGATRCAGCTTTATCTTCACAATAATGGAACAGGGGAAAAGGGCTTAAGGGAGAAATTCAGGAAATAMAGGCTTCAGCTTTGGCTCATCAGGAACAGAGATCAATATACCTAAAACTGTACTGAATTGCTGATAGTGATGTGCTGATAGATTTCAAGTATCTGGTCTCATCATCACTATTTTCATGCATAACCAGGTTGTTCTTTTCCAAGTTTAGTTGGCACACAACTATAGTGGCACTAATAAAAATACATTCATATACTACCATAGTTCATCTCTCTAAACAATCCTGATCCCTTCTTTATTGTAAATTCACAAAACAAAAATATTGAAATGGGGTAACTGCCTCCATAGAAAAAGAATATATTGTATGAGTTAAGAGAATTTTTTGTTTCTGTCAGATTTAAAGAACTCTGAATTCTATATAACACTAGTTATGTATATAAAGACAACTATATTTGTCTTTGTTAAGTGACAGTTTTAAAAATACCCCTTAACATCATTCTTAAGATTCCCAAGATTCTTCGTTTTTAYGCATATAAAATTCTTTGCACTTTAGGAAGACAAGTGGCAATAAGATTTTTTATATGTCTTTAAAAAATTTGTGCAGAGTTACAAATTGCTTTTAGCTTTATAGAATTTTAAAACTGCATGTTCTTTCATACTTTGCCTTGTCTCTTTCCATTTACTAAAAATCTCAATGTTTTTACTAAAAACAATTTACAAAGAATTTTACTATATCTTGTAAAGATTTTTGCAGCCCTATCTTATGGCACTTTTATCCCTGTTTTAAATAGATTATGTATCTCCTCCCATGGGAATTAAGACATTAAAGTGGCTGAAATTTGCCAYAGATCCTAAGCAAAATGAAATACATAGACAACTAGGAGACTGTTGCCTGTTAAAGTGTTGCAGAGAGAGAGAGATGCATGCTATTGTCCTCATGAAGGACCAAAACAGTGTCATGGGGCTTTTGAAATAAAATGCAAATATTAAATAAATGCAGATAAGAGTTTCAGGCAGGCAGTAGATTGCATGCTGTCAGAAGGAATGTGAAAAAGGACTTGCTTTTATCCAACTCAAACTGGAACCAAAAGAAGAGTAGAGTAATTTTCAATGTTACTTAGCCAAGCCTATTTTAGGAGATAATAAAGGCAAAGCTTGGAGCCACACATTATATTTCCACAGCTTTTCTCCACTGAATATAAATTGTGTTTAATGGCTTTATTTCACACATATTCCAATTGACTTAGAGACATGGCCTGCAAACAAAATGGCAGTACTGACTTAATAGTCTTGCATTTCATGCTCCTCTTAGCCACTAGGACTCATTTTAATCATCTCACCTCATTGTCCAAGAGAAATATTATCACACACAGAAAAAATTGCTGTCTAGGCTGCACATTGAAGATCAGTATTCATCACACCATGCAGAATGCTAAGACCAGATTCAAGAGAAAACTTCAGCACTCCAAATTAATTTGCARTGAGTTTTTAGATACAGAACAGAGTTACTATTTGCTGTCCTCAGTCAAAGTTTTGAAGAAGAAATATATTTGCCAAGGCAGACTTACTAATTGGTAAGACAAAGTTAGGGAACTCACTGAATATGAAGGGACAGCTATATATGGTATAAAATCACCTAAGCACTGTCTGAAACAGGAATTTTTTCTTTTAAAATTCCTGTGGGCAATTATGAGACTTAGAGAGGACATGATTTCTGACATRGACTTCATGCATAACACCTATGGTATGTTACACATTATAAAAACAGTAATTAAGGGGAAGCAAAAAAAAAAAAGAGCAATTGAAATTACTGGCTCATTTAAAGAAAATTAAAATCCTGCTGCTGAAGGAGATAATWTTCCAAAGCTCATTTTAGTGAAACAATTTAATTTCACATGTTGGATAAGTTAAACTTAGTAAATAGTATGTATGTGTATGTCCCAAAAACTATGTTTTCTAGTTGAAGTGCAGCAAATTTTATTTATGAAACTATTATGCTGTTTCTGGATTATTACTGAAAAATCAAGTTTCTCTAACAATCTTTCCACACAACTATAAAGGCCTCTAGAATACACTCACAAATAAAGAAAAATTACATTCTGTAAGGAGCAAAAAACTGAACTTAATACAAGCAAAACCCCCACAAAATAAATTTTAATTAATTYGTGATTTAAAATCTGTTTACTCAAGCATAAGCCGAAAACTACAGTTTTATGATGTTCAGTCATATGATGTTCAACCTACTATTCCAGCCTTGACATCTGCTGGGAAAGTAGAACTATGAGACTCCTGGAATTCATGTAGGATAACTTTCTAAGCCAGGCTGCTGCCTGGCTAYAGACAGACCTGCCACACAGGAGGCAATACTGGATGTCATGGTTACCAACACACGTGAGCTAACTGGGGAYGTTAAGACTGGAGGSARCCTGGGCTGCAATGTTATGTGCTGGTGGAGGTCACAGTCATGAGGGATATGGGTCAGATGAAGAGTAAARTCAGGCCATTGAGCTGTAGAAAAGCAGACCTCCAGCTTTTCAAGGAGGTAGTCAACAGGACACGCTGGGACGCCACCATCAGTGGCAAAGGAACAGGACAGAGCTGGCAGATTTTTAAGGAATTTGCCCATAGAATGCAAGAGCTATGATGCCCAGACATAAGAAATCAGGTGAGAAGTCAAGAGACCAGCATGTCTGAGTTGGCACCTGCTGGTCAAACTAAAGGGCAAGAAGCAAATGCACAGGTAGTGAATGAAAAGACAAGTACACTGGGGAGAATATAGGGATGCAGTCCCTGGTGAGGAAGGGAAAAACAAAGCTTGAGCTGAACCTGGCAAGGGAGAGAATAATTAACAAGGAAGTCTTCTACTGGTGTGTCATGTAGAAAAGGAAGGTCAGAGAAGGTGTACCCCCAAAATAAACAAGGCTGCCAAACTGGTACAGAGGAAAAGGCTGAGATACTCAACAACKTTTTTTCCTCCAGTCTTCAGTGGGAGTCTCTCTTTCCATATCTCTTAAATGAGCAGWCACAAGACAAGGACAGGAGAGCAGAATGCTTCCCACTCTAAGTGAATTCATGGGCATTAGACAATCTGATTGTACACACCTCCATGGGACCTAAAAGAGGTGCATCCCAAAGCCCTGAAGGAACAGGCTGATGTACATAACAAGCCACTGTCCATGGTTTTTGAAAAGCTGTGGCAGTCAGGTAAAGTCCCAGGTGACTAGAAAAAGGGAAAAATTGCACCCATCTTTAAAAAGGGTAGAAGGGAGGAACAACCAACCTGTCAGTTTTGCTTCTGTGCCTGGGAAGATAATGGAACAGATATTATCCTAAGGCACATCAAGGACAGGGAGGTGATTCAAGACAGCCAGCATGGCTTCACCAAGGGCAAGTCCTGACTGACAAATTCAGTGGTCTTTTGTGATGGAGATTTCATCTGTCTAGATTTCTGTAAGTACTTTGGCATGGTCCCCACAACATCCATCTCCTTAAACTGGAGAGAGRAGGATTTGATGGGTGGACTGTTTAGTGGATAAGGACTTGGTTGGATGGTTACATCCAGAAGGTAGTGGTCAATGGCTCTGTCCAGGTGGAAACCTGTGACAAGTGGTGCTCCTCAGGGATCTGTGTTAGGAYCAGTATTGATTAATATCTTCACCAACAACATAGAAAAGAGATCAAGTGCACTCTCAGAAAACCTGCAGATAACACCAAGGGGAGTGGTGTGGTTGACATTCCTGCTTTCCAGAGGGACCTGGGTGAACTTGAAAAGAGTGTGCATGGAAACTTCATAAAATTTAACAAGTTTAAGTGCAAGGCGCTATACCTGAGTCAAGRCAACCCCAGAATCAATGTGGGCAGGGGGATGAACAGATTGAGAGCAGCCCTGCTGAGAAGGACTTGTGGGCGCTGATGGATGAGAGACAGRACAAGACCCAGYCATGTGCACTTGCAGCTCAGAAACCAAACATGTCCTGGGCTGCATCCAAAGCAGCATGGGTAGCAGGGCAAAAGAAGGGGATTCTGCCCCTCTGCTCTGGTGGGACCTCACCTCAAGTGCTGCATGCAGCTCAGRAGCTTTGGAACTAGATGGCCCCTTCCAATGCAGGCTATTATTCTACGATTCTATGATTCATTCTGACTTCATCCTGCATTAGAGTTCCAGAAGTTGTGTAAGAATTAAATGTAACAAAACTCAAAGCAAGAACTTTTGGAACAGATATTTTCTTTTGACGAAAAATGTTTTCAGTCATTCCCACCCATTCCCTCATGTGTTCTACTTATTCATTCTTTTATATGAGTACCAAGAGGTATATATTCAATTASTTAGGTTATCATAACTTGTGGTGATGCAGTAGGTAAATTTGCGAGCTACTGAGTCATATCTTAATTTCTTCTTGACTGGTGACAATGAAATGATTTTTGGCTAAAATATTATATATTTCTTATGAGTCAACACTTTGTACGGCCTGATATTTCATCCCCAAGGCCTTCTATCCCCCACTCTCTATAAATCTTGAGGCAAGGTTGGTGCCCATKGCCTTATTTTCCATTCCTTGTGATTAAATTCTTTTATTTGGTTGAAATGACAAGAAGAGGAATCACACTTGCAAGATTTCCATCCATCTTCTGTAACAGTGTAGACAKTCTACTGAAAAGTCATCTGTGCTGTAGTCTTGTTGCAAACATACCTGCGTCAGTGCTCACCAGCTTATTGTGGTCAACGGTGTCCTGATTCTAAATATATGCCAATTTTTGGCTCTGTTATTTCTTCTGGTACATAAAGGCCCATGCATTCCCATTCAAACTCCCCTTATACCAGAATTTATAGGTCTCTGCAGAACATGCTTGCTCCATGCACAATCTTTCAGACAAGCACAGATATATGCAAAATTATAATGCATGAAGAAAATTATGGCCATTTYTACTTAAACAAATTGACACAATTTTGTTCTAAACAGGAAGTATTTTGAAYTCAAAGTACATGGCATCTGTTACAAACTGGTTTAATCACAGAGGAGTAAAGAGAAATAACTCCCTGTGAATAAAACAGAGAGAACTTTGAAGGTTCCTTATACTCCCCTCAAAAAAACAAATGAGATTAAATGTTGAGGCCAAACAACTGATATATTTTTATTTAATAGTAAACGAGGAAAGGATAAAGAGAGACGTAGAGAAAAGTTAGAAAAAGCTAAGTTTACGTCACTACCACTCTGTGTTACCTTCATTGCTGCTGAGAGGGGGTAGGAGGGAGAGAAGAAGTTTTTGCCTTTTTTTTTTTTTTTTTT
>QVAJ01000025.1:3366401-3386799 GCA_003546035.1 Mixornis gularis | reverse complement strand
GGGGTTTTTTTCCTTTTTTTTTTTTAAGTGAAACTAACAAAAACAGTTACCTTTTGTATCTCACAGCATTTCCTATTTTGTCATTCTCCTATGCTGTTTGTCTTCTCAGCTAGTCTTTTATGTGTTTTTCATAAAAGGTAATGCTATATACTGGAGAGAATGTGATGTTAGCAAAACTGACAAGAGGGGAATAATTTCATTACTTATAAGGTGAAGTACATCATGTAACTCAGTTCTATATTTGCCTTTTTATTTTTCCTTCCTTTATTATAATATTGAATCATAGATGTGATTTACAGTCCTTTAATCTAAAAACAGGTATTTTCTATTTTTGTGTCTCTCGATCTTATTTTACCTCCTGCTTTATATTATATTGCTTTTTTTTTTTTTTTTTTTTTAACTTGATCTTACTAAATTGGAGTCAAGAGTGATTTTGACAAGCTGATTCAGATCTGTCTTGGGAAGTGTTTACTCTTCCGATTTATGTGGTATCTACAAAATGTCAAAGAGCATTTCACACTCTGTTGTCTGAATCATTCATGAAAGTGATTTGAACTGAGTCCATCCCAAGCCTTTTCAAGGATCTCACCTCCTATGTTCACACAGCCTGAGTGAATTTCAAATATCTGTTAGCTGAATAAGACCTGTTGTGCACTCATCTTACAGTGGTTTTTATCTAGGCTGTTGAACTTTTTTATTGCACTGAAAAATACTGGAGAGCAGCATGATTTTRAAGAACAGACAGGTGTCGAGTGGCTGTGCTTTCTTCAAGGGACTGGGCATTATAAGTGGTTCTAATCTGTTTTTTCTTCAGTGCTTGTGAAGGCATAGCCCTTATCCTATACCTTTTTTCATGCCTTTTCTGGTTTATTTTATGCATGTGATTAACTGATACCATCTGACATTTCCCTTCCTCACCTGCTCCAGCATTTTTCTTTATATCTTGTGAAGTTCTATAAGCTATAACAACCAGTCAAGTATATCTTCTAACAAAAGGTTATCTACAGAATTTAACTTCAAAACTTGCTTATAAAAATACTGCTTGAACCACAGTCCGGTCGGTTTGTGTTTTTTTTTGTTTTTTTTTTCATTACTCGATTTCAGTGCTGTCCTTTCTTTGGTAACCCAAGTTACTCAAGTTACCCTARAACTTAGGATTGTGAGGTCTATACATGTATGTATGTGCAGAAGTCTGTGCACTTATGCATATATTTGTATAACATTTATATGTACATACACATATGTACAGAATCACAGCATAACAGACTATTCTGAGTTGGAAGTGACTCATTAGGATTATCAAAGTCCAGCTCCTGGCCCTGCACAAAAATCACACCATGTGCCAGAAGCCATTCTTAAAATGCTTGAGTCTTGAACTCTACCAGACTTAATGCTGTGACTGCTTCCCTGGGGACCCTGTTCCAATGTCCAACCACCTCCTAGGTGAAGAATCTTTTTGCTAAAATCCAACTTAAACCTCCCCRACACAACTTCAGGCAGTTCCCTTGGGTCCTGTTGTTGGYGACCACAAAGAAAAAAAGATCAGTGCCTGCCCCTCCTCTTCCTCTCATAAGAAAATTGTAGACTGTAGTGAGGTCTCCCCTCAGTCTCCTTTTCTCCAGGCTGAACAGACCTCAGCTGCTCCTCATACAGCTTCCCCTCCATCCCCTTCACCATCTCCACTGGCCTCCTTTGGACACTCTCTAAGAGCTTAATTAATGTCTTTTATATATTGTGTCACCCAAACCTGCCCCCAGCACTCGAGGTGAGGCSGCCCCAGCACAGAGCAGAGCAGGACAATCCCCTCCTTTGCCCAGCTGGCCATGCTGTGCCTGATGCMCTCCAGGACAGGGTTGGCCCTCCTGGCTGCCAGGGCACTGCTGGCTCATGTTCAACTTGCCATTGACCAGAACCTCCAGGTCCATTTCCATGGCACTGCTTTCCAGCCTCTCATTCCCCATTCTCATTMTTCTCATTCTGTCTGTACATCCAGGGTTGTCCCATCCCAGGCACAGAATCTGACACTTTCCCTTGTCAGACATTATAAGGTTGGTGATTGCCTATGTCTCTAATTTGTTGAAGTGTCTGTAGAGCCTCCCTGCCTTGGAGGGAGTCAACARCTCCTCCCAATTTTGTATCSTATGCAAACTTACTTAGTGTCCTTTCAAGTCCTGCATCCAGGTTGTTTAGGTAGATTATATGTATATATGTATAAAAATAGGCATACATACTGTTTGTATGGTTAAGGGTTCGCTTTTCCTAACCAAATTTTAATGAAGGTATTTCCCTTCTGAACGTTTAGGCTTTGTATTAACAGCRCAACTCTATTTCAAAGTAGAAAACCAAAATATAACAAAATATATAATTACAAATAATAAAAAACTCAGAGAGTTGGGCAGAACTGCAATTTTGATAGATGAAACAGCATCTTGTGTGAAGTTTTAGGTTTCAGAATTTAATTGATAAAGATAGAATATCACATTCTACTATGTCTGATATTTGGAACTCTTTAAATGTTCTGATTCTGTTTTCTTCCTTTGTTTCCTGGCTGACTGTCTTCTATYCATGACATTAAACTCTGGTTATTAGACTGCTCACAACACTAGTCATTGCTTTCTTCTTGTTAAATTAATTATATTTGACTTAAAGTAACTGTAACTATCAACTTATCAGGTACATCTGTTGGCCTGTTTTTTGGAATAGGCTATGCCTTGTTAAGTTCTGCCCCTTATGATTGTTGATAAAAATTGTTATTATCAGTTGCTGTAATAATAATTTACACTATRACCCAGAGGGCTGTTGCAGCATACATGTTAGATCACTACTTACATCAATTATTCTCGTGCCATAAAATAATTCTAAAACTTTTAAAGTCATATGACACTAAACTGGCTGGTGGGAGCCGGTGTTCTAGAGTTTTTTGATATTCAGAAGGATCTACATATTACATGTGTCAGTGGAGGAMTCTTCCCCTTTGGATTATCATTCTGAAGTTACATTGATGGTTGGCCACAATGTGTGGGGTGGTCACAATTACCTGTTACCACATCACATTGGACACTTCAAATTGTGACTTTTATGATCCCATTAGTGACGTGGCAAGTCCAGACTGGATTTTTCCTTATTCTGGATGGATTCTGTTGCTAATCTTGGCTGAGGTTATGAATGAGTCATTTTGCTCAACGATAACTACAAAAAAGTCTAGGTATTTTTTTTATGATACTTCAAAAAAAAAAAAAATCTCAGTCTCCTTGTAATTGCAGGTAAAATGCATTTTCTAACCACAGATTCAATTCAGCCTAAGTTCAAAATCTGCAACAAACAAACACCTTCACTGAAATCAGAGGATGTAAACAGAAACTGGTTTAGTGGTTGAGCTCAGGAAGGCYAAGGCCTACTTTTTGTTTTTATACTATGTTGTGCAGTATAAAATATTTATTTTCATCCCTTATATTAGCATGTATTACACATCCTCAATATTGTTTAAATCTTTTTTTCTGGTTGGGTCTATAGGGCTGTATTTTTCTGGCTTCCCTGCAAGGTCTCCTGCGGCCRTGTGTAAAAAGCTTTATTAAAGTAAAGCGATCTCATCTTCTACTTCCTTCTTATCCATTATACTGAAAGTTACTGTGTCAAAGGAGGAAATTAGATTGTTTTGACATGATTTACTCTTGAGAGAGCTGTGTTGGCTGTTTTTCATCACCTTTTTATTTTTCTGTAGAGTGGTTATAAATTGGCTGTTTAATAACTTCTCCCAGTATCTTTGCACATACTGAAAGCACTGTGACTGGTCAGTAGTTCCTCAAGTCTTCCTTTTTCAAGTGGAATGTAATGGCTTGCCCTTTTTCAGTCCCCTGAGACCTCTCTCTTCTGCTAGATCTCTTCTAGATCTCAAAGGTAATGCCTTTGATTCAYATACTACTTTGGTTATTTTATTAAGTGCTCAAGTTTTTATTCCTTTCCTTCATTCTGGCCCATTTAATTGYATCAAATATATTTAAATACCTTTTACCATAATATTTTATGATGTTTCTCCATTTCTAGGAATTTYCATTTATTCTCAATAATTGTGATATATTTGGTTGGGTATTTTTTGATAGTAAGTCAAATCTTGCTATGCCATTCATCTGATCTCAAAAATGGATGGAAACTTCTGGAAAAAAAAAACCAACAAAAAACCCTTAAACCCCCCCCCAAATTAACTTGTTATTTCAGGGACTTTCTTCCTTTCCTTTTCTTTACARTTTTGAGCCTAAACCTCCTGTGACCATCACTACTAGCTTACACCTTCTAGTCCTCAGCCACCTCCTGTCAGTTGCAATTGAGGCTGGAGACAGTTGTTTACTAAACTACCTCCCATTTCACATTCTCCCCATTGTATTCTTTAACTTCTGTAAGACATTGTGTCTGTGTTCCTTTCTAACAGGTATTGGATAATTAATGTTTCCCTTTATCACTGGCACTCACTTTTTCTGTTGCCAAAAATATCTCATTCCCTGCCTGTGGTACAGTGGTTTACAGGAGTCTCTCATCATTACAAACCTTTGTTCTTTGCTTTCTATATTCATTAAAAAAACAAAACTAAAAACAACAACAACAACCACCCCAAACCAAAATAAAACAAAAACCAAAACAAACAAACAAACAACCTAACCCAAAACTGTTTAGTCTATTGCTGTGTTTTTAGAATATATATATATCCATTACCTCCATATTTAGTTCTGTATTTGTCCTTTTAAATTCTTATCTCGGACGTGTTTTAACAACATAGGAAATATATATATATTAATTGCATAGAAAATGCTTCATCCTTATACAAGTAAATATAACTTTTCATGTCCTTCGCTGTGGTCCTGTGACCACAAATGCAAATGAGATTGAGTAAACCTGCAACATATGGCACCTCTAGTTACTGTAGTTTGTGTATCTAATCCTAGATATACCTCATGATTTGAGTAAGTTCCAAGATTAAAAGTCATTAAATAGGGTAGCTGCTATTAATTACCAGGACCTATTACTGGTCCATTTGTTTCTCCTGCACTGAAAAGTCCTTATAGGACAGAGAGGAGCACAACACTAGAGAAAAGATAGATACTAAGAAGTTTTTATACAACTTCTTTTAAAGTTTTTGTGTATTAATTATCTAAGTTTGACAGATAGTAATTTCTTATTACTTTTCTTTTACTTATTAAAAAACCCATGTGTATGGTGTAGTTTTTTTTCTAATACATGAAAAAGTCATTGTTTGAACCTGAACAATTCAATTAGGAAATACCTGTCAGATCATGTGTAATGTTCCATCTAAACTCCTTTCCAAGGAATGTACCTAGGTAAGCTGAAAGTCACATTTCTAAGGGTGAGATATCCAGACTTGGATATCACTTTGTAGGATAAATTTTTAGAAATTAAAACAAAGGAGGAGCTTTCCAAAATGTTAGTACAGTTTGTCTTTTCCTTTTCCTCTTTTCCTTTTTTTCCCCTTTGGGATAACTGTTATTAGGAAAAAAAAAGATTTTACCTCATTAAACAATCTAGCAAGAAAACATTTCTCTTACAATTAATGGTATCTGCAGAACAGATTCACCTCTCAATGCTCTCTCTGCATGAACAGCACATGTATACTGTCTCATGAAATTTATAATTACACCCTAAATCCATCATTCACTTTAATATACACATACAGTTGGGAAATATAAAATTAGGGGTAAAAAAACATGCTTTTCTAGGTTTATCAGAACCAACTTGATTATGACATAATCAAATACTATTTAAAATAAAGTCAAATTAATTGGTTATTCTTTCTGGTGWTTAATCTTCATTTTGATTGAAACATAATAGTCATGTTATTTTAAACAGAGTATCTCGTGGTTAGCACCAGCATTGAAAGCATTGTCACTAGCAATGCAAAGTATAGCACGAGTCATAACAAGATAAATTACATTTCCTATAGGGGATGCAGCAAACATAAACATGTATTTCAGAAAAGTTCTGCAGCCACTTGAACTCAAGAAGACTCTTTATGTATTTTAAAAACATGATGATACTTTACTCCATACCCTATTAAAAGTATATTTTTCACTTGGAAAAACTGTAAAGAATGCATGTTTTTGAAATATGCTGTCAGGATATATATGGCATTAAAAAATAAAATGTAAGTTAGATGTGGGGAATTGTTTGAATAACAGAAGCYCATTGTATTTGCACCCTACTCTCTCCTTTAAAGTGAAAAGAACTGAACTTATGTCTCTGCTCTATATGTTTACAAGGGCAAAAAAAGGATATAATTTTCTTCCTTGAAATTACTATGTTATATGCACTCAGCGTTCATGTTCTCATCACCATGAATTCATGTCAGGCACTATTCATCTGATTTTTCTTCCAGCAGCAGCTAGGAAGGTGTAGAAAGGCCATGTTCAGGAGTTAATGCTCATATTGCCAATGTTTGCCTGCTGAAAAAATTGTTTATTTGCCCTTCCAAACATATTTCTAAGACATTTGGTGTGTTCACGGTACCTTACCAAAAATGTGTTTTCACAGTTATTCTATCTCAAAGACCTTCAACTATTCTACTCTTAGGAATAATCAAGTTAATGCCTATTGATCCCTTGAGAAACAATTAAATTGAGTAACAATACAAGATGAAAAATTCTTAATATCAAAGAATGTTTTGGCAATTTTTACCGATCAGAGCTATGTCAGGAGCTACAGAGCTACATGTTCATTCAAACTGGTGAATACATTGCTCTGATACAGCAGAAAAGAAATTTACAAATCTACAGATGGATTAACTGCATATAACTCAGCACTATGAGCAGAGTAGCAGCTTAGAGAAAAAGAGCAGAACTTAATGTAGAACATTTACAAGAAATCTTTCTAGCACAAAAGGCATATATTAAGTCAGAATAAAGGTCTAACCAGGATTTGTGCACATGACAGCCTGATAGCAACCACTTGTGAGAAAGGACAAGTTTACAGATGTTTTCTTCTGAGATCTAGCAGTTTGGGGATTTCTTCAGCCTATTTCTTCTACTATTGAATCTAATATGCAATGTTATTGCTGTCATACTCGAATTTGATTGTGTGGTATCTTTTAGGATAGGATGAAATTTATTTGTTTGCTGAGAACCTGCTGTGACAATAAAAGTAATTTTGTTTATTTAAAAAAAAAAAGCTTTCTGGTGTACAGCCATCCTAAGTGGCCAGTACCTTAGATATTTTCAATTTGAATCATATAATTTTAGTATTTTTGCTGAATTCTATCCCAAGATATATAGATAGATATAGATATAAATATAGATATAGATGATATAGATACAGATAGAGATACAGATATAGATATAGATACAGATATAGATGATAGATATAGATATAGATAGATACATGCATGTATGTACATGACAGAAACTATTGAAGATGGCATTTCAGGAGTCGTCTACCTCCACTGAGGTTCACAGGCAATTTATTTCTCAGCTGAAGTACATTAAACTCTATATCAGGATACAAAGGTGTAGYGGTTACATTTCATTAGCACATGCTTTAGTCTGTTTAGACATGGTTGAATTCAATTTTATTAAAARTTTTTTTTCCAATCTAAATGATTCTATGATTTTATGTTTCCATGATTTTGTGATTCAGTTCCAGCACCAGGACCTAAATTGAGTGCACACTGACTGTGCACCAAGTCTGCCACCTCATTGCATCATTCTGGAACCCATATTTGTGCTGTTGCCTTTTGCCCAACCTGGAAATGAAACTCAAGATAATTTCAGTAYGGAGGCAATATGAAAGGGCATCTTTATTTGAAGGCCTTCAGAAGCAGTTATGGAAAGATGTCCACAAAAGCCCACCTCCTCCAGGGGTGAGTACATTTTTATAGGTTTAAAGAAATTAGCATAATTGATGAAAAGCACCAATTAGGAGCACAAGTGGTGATGCAATTCCCCCCCAGGTCAAGCCTCTTCTCTGTAGTMCCCCCCTCGGCACTAGTTGTATATTGTCCATGAAACTGTATCTCAAAGTGTTGTTCTGGGCCTTGGTTCCCAGGAAGAACCAAGATAGCACAGGGGCCCTTGCCCCTCCTGGGGCTTGGAGCTTTGGAATTTGTTTTATCTTTCTGCCTAGGGAAAGGCCATGGAAAAGTACTGGGAAAACCAGGCACTAATACAATAGGCTACACAGCTACAAATATATGTGTGAAGAATACAGAGAACCTATAAAAGGAAAAAAGACAAAACCCAAACCGGCATCAGTGCCACAAAGAGGAACTCGCTCAACTAGGAAGGACCAAGATAATCAGACAATATGGTTTACTGATGCTGTCTCACACCCACTCAGCTCAGACAATCTGCAATAATCTATACAGATCTGTGCAGGTATATCTGTATGTTCTTAAGTGAAGTAAAACATGTCATTTATTTTTGTTCACATTAAAATAATTTGATGCTTAGTACTGAAAAACGCTGAAGTTCGGATACTAATCTGGGTATTAGCTTCAAATTARGAAACACTTGATTCTTTGACTACTAATTCTCATACTTCTTCTGCATGTCTATCTGTGAAATGATGCTTAAAAAAGTTCTTATTCTTACAAAAATATTCATATATATATATATACAGATATAGATATATGAACTCCTATATACTCTTCTGTATAATAACAATACTCTTTCATTTTAACTTCCCATCTTTAAGATCTAAATATTTTCTCTGGATATATTGGCAAAAAAAGATACATCCCTATAACGACCTCCCCTTTTGTTACTTTAGGAAGTGGGAAGAATTTGACCAGTAGGATTCTGTACAATTCTGTATAGACTTTTAGCTAGAAGACGAAGCTTCGAGAGGGGAAATATTAGTGTTTCAGGAAACACTGAAAATCCAGCCTCACTGAGTAGTGACAGGCTTGAAATTACTAAAAATCCAACAAAGAGGAAAACCTGCAGTCAAGTCTTGTCATTTGTGCTTCACTCTAGAGGGTTAAATGAAAATATTCAATGTTATAGTGGTGCAGGAGCAAGTAAACCCACACTGTATCTATTAGGGACTGCTAAAGAAATGTTATTCAGAGTAATACGTCTCTGTATACAGCTTTGGAAATATTGAAAACAAGTAGACTCAATTGAACCATGTAGAAACTTGCACCTTGTTTTATGAACAGTTTGTCATAGAGAGTGATTCGGTGGTGCTCTGTGAGGAAGAAGGTTATTATAAGATGTCTTTAATAAAAAAAGATTGGGCTTACACTGAGGATATCTAGGAGAGCAGTGTGTATAATAGACACTAGAACTTTAGCAGCTATTCTGGACTATTTAATATAGAGGTGGATATATAGCAGAAGAGCAATCAGTCTACAGAAAGGGTGCAGTGATATAAGCTCYATTTTCAATCTATTTGGCAGCTAGCCTCGAGCTGTGATTACTTTTAAGGCTTCCAGTAAAAGTGGGTAAATTAAGTACAGAAAAATTACTCAAAAAATCAGTGAGAAAGTTATCCCAGCCAAAGGTGGTACCTGCAGACTTTCTTACCACATTCAGTGACTTTTGCACCAGTAAGTCCTACATCAAAAATGCTTTCTATGCTGGCCTTCATCAGAGAATATGTAAGGGCTGTTCTTTCACCAAGAAAGTCTATAGCTTTTGAAAAATAATTGTGAATATAATTAATGAAGAACTTTAATCCAAAAATGAGTATTACAGCACAAAATGATCAAGGCATTTTGGTATCTCATTTTGGTGTCTGACCAGTTTCGAAAGCAGTTTAGTACCTACATAGAAGGATTTTTACAGGTACCTTCCAGCTCAGAGTAAATGGGAAGCTGATCACTTAATGAAACTACTTTGAAAAATTGATCTCCAGAGGAGTTTAGATAGCAAAATCTACCCATAAAATAGACACCTTTTTATTTGTGTATTTTACCTTTAGAAAACCTGGTATCAAAGTGATATGTAAAGAAATCTGAAGCAGACCTTTCCTGCTCGAGATGCTGTTGTCTGTACAGGAACCAGCTTGTTTAGACATTCATCTTGAAATTTACCTTACAGCCTGTAATATCCAAACCACAGCATATAGACAAGGTCGCAGCCTTATAACACCATGAATGAAATGGTGCATTATCTAGATCTGCTTACCCTTATTCTGAGACATTATCTTGGAAATTCTTGCCTATGAGCAAATTGACTAATCAATAAACCATCTATTTGAAAACAGAAGCAAAATAACTAAATTACATTGATGTTACTCATAACTACTTCTCTATTTGTGCATAAAACAAATATTATGCACTTTAAAATGACGGTAATACATTTTATATTTGCTTGAAGATCTGATAAAATTTGTAGTCCTATAGCAAAATGTTGATCTTCTGTCATTGTATAATGMAAAAATTCACAATGTCATGCCTATGCACATTGAACAGAAAAATTCAAACAGTGTTTTGTTACCAACCATTGTCTGTCATACAAGTACCATATATTGAAATACAATCCTCATTATTTCTGTATGAAATCACTGCTCCTGAACAAAACCATGAGATTCTGTATGTATATCTCTTTTATTCATTCACATAAACACAAACATAAACAGCAATTATTTTATATCTGACTTGTGCCTGAAACTAGCAGTGTACTATAATCAGAGGGCTTTAATCACAGGTACTATCTCTTCTCATGGAAAACAGCACAATGTGGTGCTATCTTACCACAGCATGGTAGAAAGCCCAACCAAGAAGGAACTTGAAAGTTCTTTTATGTTACTGGTATAATATGCAAGAGCTGTTTTGAATTARAAGTGTGTGGGATATTAAAAAGGTCTTTGTTTTTTTTTTTTTTTGCAGACCAGATTGTGCCTTACGACAACTGATACACATTTGATCATATATATATGGTCATATATATATGATATATGATATGTATTGATGATGGTGGTATTATACTATGTGCTGACATAAACAAAGTACAATACTAAATCATCCCTTGGGAAGTATTGCGATCGTTGAGGCTGGGCGTGTCCCACTTCAGGGACAGAAAGATGAGCAGGCACACAGCAGCAGATCAAGGGAACAACAACCTTTATTCAAAATCTGACTCCATTTTATATACATTTGTACAAAGGTCAGAGAGTGGCTGCACAGAACRCCACCTCTCTAACCTGGATGGTGGACATGACCATCAATCATTTCTTCTCTCAGAGGAGAACTATGTAAACATTCTAAAAATATACATTGCTTGCATGAAGCTGCGTGAGAAACTACTGCACAAAGACAGAAAGCAGAAAATTCAGGGCAACAAAGTATAGCACAGCAGCCTGAACTAATCCCTCATTTACAGGCTGCCTTCCTTCTTCTACTCTGAAAATAGTTTTCTAAAGCATCTGCCTGATACCACAGTGGAAATGACATTACATATAATTCAACTAAAAGCTTTTGACTGCCTAAGTGGTGAGGAATTTCAGTGTCTACACCATCAGTTAGTTGAGCCCTACAATTACAGCCACTTGAATTGTCATGTTTGACCTCAAAATACATGCCCCATCTTTTAAGTGTTAAGCCTGGGCACTGAGATGTATTTGCCTTCACATGTGTGGAGTTACCCTTCAGCCACCTCACATTCACAGAGCAACATTAATGTGGCTGCAGATAACATGACTCCTCCTTGGATACTCTCACTTTCTCACCAGGCCTAAATACATTTTTTTTCTTACTCTAGGGGCCCCTAAGCAGGAATTATGTTAAGGCCACTCCAGATGGAGGTGGCAGAGTTTAGACACATTCCTATTCTTGGCTCTTCCCACACCTACTAGTTAGTAGATTCCTACCTTGTCCTTGATGTCAGATTAGCCTTTGCTAATCCTTAAGAATAGGGAAAACTCAGTCTCAGCCTCTGTATACCAGGATCATCACTAGACTAGCAGAACAGAACCTCCTTCCCATTTTAGATTTTATTGCAAATTTTTCTATTTTTTTTTTCAATACCATGCTGAGATTTTATTGCATGTCCTGTTTGCAATTCATATGTTAATTGGCTTTCAAATTGCCTGTTGTTAGAGGAATCTGCTGCTTTTCCAGAATTGTTGATTTGAGTTCAGTCTAAGCCCAGTATTTCTCTGTGCTGTGTTTATGARATCATTTTCCATAACCTATCCCCCCCAATTTCCTTGCAAAGCCCTCAGATCTGCAGATGCATTTACTCCTTCAGATATTTTGATAGTTCTAATTAGTGTACATCTTTGACATTATGCAATTGTCTTCAATTATGTTTCAGTTTTAGAAGTTTTTAAATTGGCCTCATGAAAGTGCACTGTCAACAGAGACTAGCAATAAAGGTAATCCTGAGAATAGCAGACCCCAAAATGCATGGTGACAAAGTTTGTTAATTACTGAAGTGGAATTAGAGTGTATAATTAAGATTAAATTATTCAGTTCATAGACTGAGAATGTCAGAACATGGCCCTTCAAATACATCACTCATCTATTCTGTAATTCTTTTCCTCTAATTTTATAGCATTTTAGTTGTCTCAGTAAATATCACCTGCGAGCTGAAAACTTTTTTACCTGAAGAAATGCTTTATAAAAACAAAAGTGGTTTCTGTAATGGTAGTTAAATTCCCTAGAAATTATCTGGAAATTGCTTGCTAATGCTGAGAACACCTGAAAGGTTTCAGGCTTTTAGAGCCATTAGCAGTATTGCCTTATTAGCTACCTTACCTCACACAGGTGTGAATGAACTATGTTATACATCAGCTTTGAATTACTGCACATTCTAAAACTTTGCTCAGTATTGGAGAGAAAAAAGGTTTTTCAAATTACACAGCATTACAGCATTTATCTTGTGATTCTTATGATAGCTCAGATTATGAGAATGGAACGTCATACTTTGTTCAGCATGCAAAAACATTTCTGCCCTCTACCACCGGCAGCCGACTTTGTCAATGTGGTGGGATGACCTTGGCCACCTGCAAGACCCCACTCAGTTGCTTTCTCAGTCCTCCTCCTCTAGAGAGGAGCAGTGAAGTGGAAAAGCTTGTTGGTCAAGATTACGACAGGGACATCACTGGCCAGTAATTTTGATGGGGCAAAGCAGACCCAACTTGGCGAAAAGTAATTCAATATATTGCCCATGAAAACAGAGTTKGATGTTTCACAAAAAAACCCACAACTATCTTTTGCTGAAAAAGGAGAGAGGCTGGTATATGAAGCATAGAACCACAAGAGCAAGTTGTTCATGAGGTGTCCTATTTGTATTTGATATTAGGTCACTCAAAAGCCTTCTCGTTTCCAGGTCGAACAATCACAGTTTTCTTAACCTTTCTTCATAGGACATGAGCTCCATCCATCTAATCATCTTGGTGGACACTCCTCTGGACTTGCTCCARTAGGTCAATGTCTCTCCTGTCCTGGGGGCCCCAGAACTGGATGCAGCACTGCAGGTGGGGTCTCACTAGAGCAGAGCAGAGGGGCAGAATCCCCTCCCTGGCCCTGCTGCCCGCACTGCTTTTGTTGCAGTCCAGGACATGTTTGCCTTTCTGGGCTGGGAGTGCACATGGCTGGGTTATCTCCAGCTTTTCATCCATCAGCAGCCCCGAATCCTCAGCAGGACTGCTCTCTATCTGTTCACCCCCAGCCTGTGTTGATTCCATCAGGGGATGGGGTACAATTTGCTTCGCCTTTCTTTTCTGACCCATGTGCTTATAGAATCCCTTCTTGCTATTCTTCATATTCACTGCCAAGTTCCATACCATCTATGTCTTGGCTTCCCTGATCTCATTCCTACACATCCAAACTGTGTTCTTGTACTTCCCAYGGCTAGTCTGTCCCTGCTTCTACTAACATAGCTTTTTCTCTTCTCAGTTTGAGCAGCAGGTCCTCGCTCAGCCATTTTGGTTTCCTGCCTGCCTTGTTTGATTGCTTATGCACAAGGATGGAGAGCTCTTGCACTCTAAGTGTCTTTAATTTTAGTTAACTGTCCTTATTTGTAAATAAAAGTTATGTAACATGAAATATTTTTGCACATTAATAATTTTACTTTTCACTGTTTATCTGTACATCTTTTTCCCCTTTGCAGATTGTTAGGTAAGACTAAGCTCGCCACATGCTACATATGAAGTTCATTATACATGTGTGAACAGTCTTACTGATTTCAGTGGAACAGCTTCTCTCTGAAAAATACACTAAATATATAAACTTCTGACATTTAAATCCAAGTATTTATATTTGGATTCCACACAGGAAGAAAGTGAACCAAAGGAAAATTGATTATTTCTTTAATATTTCCCACAGTYGGATGGAAAACATTTTTTTTGCAATGCATACAATGGAATCACAATAACAGTAGTTCCTCAGGCATAGAAATCCACATGTCTCCTTAAACTTGCACCGTGTAATTGTTGTAATTTTGAAATAAACCTGGCCAATTATTCTTTTATATAATCAACAAATTGAACCACAATATTATGATTTATCACATCATTGATGCTTCAGGAGARATGTTTACAAGTGGAGATATAAACACTAGGATACGTAAAATTAGTCTGTATGATCAGTTCTCTCAATGTTTTGTGTCAGATCTTAGTGAAGATTGCAGCTACATTCCTTAGAAACATAGTCTGTGACATTTTTGTCTGAAAATAAAAAATTAAAACTTTACAGAGGATTAAAAAACTTTTTAAAAAACTGTCACTAACTGGATGGTTATATACTTTGGGATTGTATCTTTCCTGATGGACTGCAAACACAATTAGTCAATCTAAGGAATGTTTCAAGCATCTGTAGTAATTGTCATCAGTTGAAAGATTCAGAGGTACTTCATGGATAAACTTGTTTCCCTTCTGTACTTTAACTGTACACTAATAATGTGTTAGTTTATAATCTAGGGATAGTTTCCATAATTGATTTTTTAGAGTTGAAACCATTCCACATCCAAAACATCAGATGCTTATAGAAAAAAATCTAATTACAAAAAAATATTCTGCACCTACTTGACTTTTCTTAAACAATCAAATGATAATCAGATAATGTTTAAGCTTTATTGAGTGATTTTCCCCCCAGTAATCTTTCAGTGCTCTTCAACAGTAAGTTATGGAGAAAATGCTATTTGGATTCGTAGTGGTTTTAATCCTTCCTTTGTAAGCCAAATTACTTATTTTACCTTTTTGCACTAAGCAATATACTTGAAAATGCAGAAATCTCTATAATTTACTGAGTAAATGGCTTTCTCAACTCTACTCCACATGATATTCTGCAGGAAATAGCATCCGATGATGCTGGCTTAATTTTCAGATAGCGTGCATGCAAACTGAATTTTTGAAGATCCGTTACATCCTAATTTTGAAATCATCCTGCACAACATGACTAACACCATACATTTTTGTTTTCCTGTGGAAAACTGTATCATGAAAATAATATCCTGTTTAAGTATCTGCCTATTTTTGAGCCAGCAGTCAGCTAGACAAGCATAGCTAAGGTTTGAGGAGTATGACTTGCTGAAAAATTAAAAGGAGCATATAAACTTCAGTTGTGACATTCAGCAGTTTTCCACAATCCAGTGACCGTCTCMACTTGTCGTGCTCTTTGGGAACCATGGAACATATGAATTCTGTGACAGTCACAACAAAAGGAAATGGTGCCCTTCTGTACACYAGCTCTGGGGTTTTTATACCCAGAAGATGTAACTGGGAAGTGACTGGTTGGCSTAAAAGCCTTTTCTACAACACTGTCTAGATGCTGCAAAACACAGGGAGCCAAACCATGGGCATTCTGGAAGAAAACTGTGAGAAGAAATTCTGTGAAGAGAGAGGGAAAGCATAAGCAAAATTATAAAAAAYTCACTTTAAATGCAAAGTTTTAAATAAAACTGCCAAAGACTAWGAAAATTGTATGCCAATTATTCGTTTCAGCTTGGCTGGAACACACCACTCTTAAAGATTACCTAAAGTATTATTTAACTGTAATATTCAGTCAGATGTAGACATAGAATTGCTTGCAGCAGTATTCCAATACTACTCCAAATAGAAGTTTTGAAAGGAAGGGGGTTTATTTTTGTCCTTGATTGTATCTCATTGTTTAACATTTGTTTCAAAGGAAAGCAATTAAAAAATATAGTTTGTAAGGGATGTTAACCTTTTTATTTTTAGATATGTAAATGTAGGAATGTGACAACATATGTCTATTTCAATAATATACGTAAGTATAGTAATCTACCCAAATGAATATCTAGCTATCATGTCTCCTGAGAAGAACACAGACCTTTGTCTTCATGTGTCTCACTGGAAGAAAAGTAAATATTGATCCCTCCAGTTAATGCCTCTAAACCAGTAAATGCTCCATAGAACACTATATCAATGCCACCAGCCAGCTAAACTAGCAGTGCAGAATCTTGGACAACCATCCATATCACCAGTTTCAAACACTTATTTCATATTGAGTAATGTATTTTTGTGTATTTGAAAGTCCACAGTCAATATTTAATTTGCCTGTTTGAGAAGTACATTTAAATGGCAAAATTTCTGTCTGCTATTTTTGATAAAAAACACTTTTTTTTTTCTTTTAATTATTGTTTTTTAAAAGGCACATGTGCTACAGAATTAAACTTTCCTAACTTCTGAGTTGTTTCCAAATGCAGTTTCAATTAAATTCTCTGGTTTAGGTATATGATACTTTTAAAATCACAGGAGAAATCTCTCATCATAATCTATGTTTGTAACTGTTGAATATAAACTAGGAAACAAACCAGCCTGAAAATAGTGATCATGACATGAACAGTAGGGAAGTTAAACAATAACAGGTGTAACTTGTATTTGGAAGCAGGTTTGGATTTAGAGTAAATTATCTCAAAAGTTGACACCTGCAAAAGAGATCCCAGCCAAAATTCTAACCTATCTTTTTGAAGCCTAAGTTAATAAAGGACTATATCCTGAAATTCAATAGACCAGGCACATTTCCAGCTTCACCCAAGTTTTAAAGGTTTATTGCAGTGGTCCGATGTGTCTCGGGAGGTCTGTCCCGCATTGCCTGGCTAGCCCTGGCATCGGAGTTGCAGTGAAGGTACAGTTYGGCATCCTGAGATACTTCCCCAATCCTGTGGGTCCTTGCCCCACAGAAGCATGAACAGTGGTGAGAAATAAAAGGGTGGACACTGGTGGGGGACTTCAGCTGGGTTTTAAGTTCATGTGGAGCTCCTTCACACCCAGAGAGTCAGCCCACCAAAGCCKGCTTTCCTCTCTGTACAGCACCTTAAGTATGCGGGTGGAGAAATGGGAAGGGGACAGCTTGGAACCAATCCAAAGGTTGAAGGGAGTGACCCAGAACATAAAAGACAGTCAATAGAACCAATCAATACATAATCAATACATCCCGAGGGGGGGGAACCTGGGACTCTGCCAATCACTCAACRTCCTCACTAGAACCTTCTAGACGTCAGGGCGAGCCTGTAAGGTGATGGACAGCATCCATAAGAGTGATTGACACCTGACAATCACTGTGGGGAAACCAAGCAGGTTTAACATGGGGGTACATGGGAAAAACCATTGTAACTTACATAAAAATAGTATAAAACAAAGAACAGATGCATACAGAAAACTGGTAAAACCCAAAATGCATCTCTACAGTTTATATAACTGAATCCTGGTCTGTGATAGCTACACCTCATTGAAGCTCCATAATCTCTAAAAAGTATATTTTTGCATCCTAACTGTTCTAAAGTTTTTACTTCTGAGAAAGAGAGTATGTACACTTTGAAATATGATTTATTCAACTGGATTTTTGCTACTGCAAGTTTGATGAAACACGTTTCTTCAAATTGGCAGAACACTAAATAACTGACTTCTGTACAGCAGTGCCCTGGCTGGATTACTTCAGTGTGATTCCTGCTTTTCTTTGACATATTTTTATGATAATTATTTTTGGTGAGTAATCCACATTTAAACTGTTTTCCAGAAACACTGCTCTTATAAGAAAGATCAATCTTTCAAATCTCTGTAGTTTATGGGTTTATTTCCTAAAGACATTAATGTTAAAGATTTTTTTAAAAGTCTTGATTTCATAATTACTATAATTAAAAAAAAAAAATCCCTAATTTTATAGTGCCCATATTTGACTTCCTTATTAAATCAGCCTGTTAAATCTGCTGTCAGAGCAGTTTTCCTGTCATTATTTGAGCCATGCAACTTACTGTTGTCCTCCAGAATCATTGGCACCTCAGGATAAATAAACAATTTTGTTTGGGTCTTACAGACTGCAYATTTGGTTGGGAGCTTATAAATTGAACACCCTGGATTGTGAAGTGTATTCTTTAAGTGTGGCTTCTGAAAGATTACTCAGAGTTCGGTATAATTTTTTTACAATTGAATTGAAATTTTTGCCAATGAGCTGAGTGTTGTAGCCAGCATTATTGACACAGGGCTATGCATATTACAAATTGCAATTGACAGMAACTGTTCCTTCCTGTTAAGTTTTGGATAATGGATATTGGATTTTCTCATGAAATAGAATGGGAGAATGAAGAAGATGTTAAAAGTAATACTTCTAAGGATGAAGAGTTCCTTTGAGGAGAGTTACTTGTCAAAGAAACAGCAGTAGTGCGGGTATTGCACTATGCAGCTGTGGGGTTTTGGTAGTTCTTTTCTTTTAATGGGACAGGGTAGAGTTTTTGTTCATGAACTGGGCTTGATTCTGCCTTCAGTGTTGTAGCATAGGAAATTTTTTGGATGTAGTTAATCAGCCTAAAGACGGAAAAATAAACTCTACAAGCATTATTTTTCCTTCTGGTTCACTTAAGTGATATTTTTACCAGAAATTAAGCAAATCTTATGTTTCCATTCCACATATGTCACTTTGAAATTACTGTTACTAACTCGCTTTAGAGGAAAAGACTGGTCTATGTTGAAAACTGTATTCTTTTGGAAAAAATGGGGCTTTTCTTTGAATATRACAAACAATGTAGCTGAAGTTTGTCAAGAAAATATATAAAACAGAAACTTGACAGTGAGTAATATATGTATTTCTCCTTTTGACTTTAAAAATACCCCAATTTTCTTTTTTAAACCTTATATTAAATGCAAGAGAAGACTTAATCATAAAAGAGTKTTCTTATCCAGTTTTTTTATGACACACTGAAGTTTTATTTTCACAGCTGAAGTGCTGACATAATCTTAACTAAAAGTGTGAACATACAATAGTTAAAATTAAAAAAAAGAAATCAAATAATTGATCTCAACAAAAYAAAAATAAATAAAAGGCAGGTATCTGTACTTCCATTTCCTGAAGGGATATCTAAGTTTTGGGTGCTATTTTCCTTGAGATTTACTCTGCATAAAGGAAACTGAAGATTTTTTGTTTTGTTTTCACTAATAATTTCTACTAAGAGCATTGCATATTAGCCTGTCAAGAAAAAACACCACCTAGCAGTTTCAGGAATCTTTTTTTATGAGTTTGTACCAATGCRTATATGCCATTAAGATGGACCATTCTGATGTAGTCATGTCTGTCTGTGTGTCTGCCTGTGCACTGCACAATTATGTTGCTGTTTGCCAGACTTTTGATTTCATGAGTGGAACAGAAATTTACATATAAAGTGGCTTCTTTCCTGCTCACCTCAGTGACAAGTGTTACATTTTTAACACATAACAGTTTGTTTAAAATTCAGTTCCAGTTCTCAGGATACATTTTCCTGCAAGGTATCTTATTCCTTCAGATGAAGAAGGACAAGATGTTATACGTGCTGAGTTAGAACTACTTTTTCTAAGTCACTGATTTTGTTTACCRTTATATTCTTCCCTATTTCTGTTAGGAGCTGAAAGAATTCTCCCTTATATTCTGACACAAGGATGTATCATTTTGAAGTAGGATAACTAGATCTCAGGCAAGAACCATGCAGTTGCAAACACAGGGGCACCTAGCAGAACAGTGKTTTGAACCATGCAGAATTATACTTTACTGTAGGTAATCACAGTGGAAGGATTAAACTGAAATCTACTCTTTTCTTGGGATGTTTGGGGTGTAATGCATTGTTGTGGCTTAACTCAGCCAGCAGCCAAGACCCACTCACTCTCCCACCAGTAGGACTGAAAAGAGATCGGAAGGGTAAAGATGGAGAACTCAWGKGTTGAGAWAAAGACAGTTTAAGAGGGAAAGCAAAAGTTGTGCACACAAGCAAGGCAAAACAAGGAATTAATTCACTGATTCCCAGGRGCAGGCAGRTGTTCAGCCATCTCCAGGAGTRYAGGGRCCCACCATGTGTAACAGTGACTTGRGAAGACAARCACCATCACTCCAAATGTCCCCYCATTCCTCCTATTTCCCCCCAGTTTATATACTGAGCATGAGTTYACATGGTCTAGAACATCCCTTTGGTCAGTTTGGGTCACTTCTGGCTGTGTCTCCTCCCAGCCCCTAAGCACCCAAAAATTC
>QVAJ01000025.1:3348550-3362113 GCA_003546035.1 Mixornis gularis | reverse complement strand
TAGAGAAAATAAACTAAGAGGAATATCTATCTCTTTCATCTTTTCATAATGCATTTCAAAGATTTAGGGTTATGACCTCMAAATTTTCAGACATGAATAATGTTACAACTTAAACCCATTTCTCCTCTGGATTCCATCTTGGGTTTTCTTGTTTTGTTTTTTTTTTGTTTGTTTGTTTGTTTTTTTCCCAATGTAATTTATGTTTCTGCTTATTTCTTAAATGCAAATATTAATTTCTTAAATGCAAAAACTAATTTTTGTTTGGACCTATTGTTACACAAAAACACTAATATCTGAGAAAAGTCTACTTCCTTCTGACAAGGAAAATTCTTCGGACAAGGAAATTCTAGTGACAAGCAAAACTCTCCTGTATGGCAACTGTAAGTATACAGACAATTATAGCAGTTGTAATAGGGGGTATCATTACAGAATACATATTCAAAATGAGGAGCTTGGGTAACCTTAATATGCCTATTGTTTGTGTTGAAAATGGCTTTTCAGAAGCACTTTCTGTCTTTTACGTATGCAATTGCAATAASTCAATGGAAAAACACAAATGTTAAATTGTGTGCTWGCTATATCTTTKTTGTTRTTGTTGTTGGGGGAGAGGTTTGTCTGGTTTGGGTTTACTTTTATAAAAAATTCACATCTTTAAATAAAATTTGTAAAATWAATGGCTTTTTTTTTAGCTGCATTCTAAATTAAATTTTCAGTGCAGGAGTATTTAGGTCACCTCAACAGGTGAAAGGAAGCAGCTGGAGCCAAGAACAGAATTTAATCAGACTGTACACACTGTTGACAGATTACGTTTAACTGCATTTTTCTGATGAAGAAAAATCTTTGGATAGACTTTTGAAATATACTTTAGTGAAGATTAAAGTGCCTCATTATATTAAGATAATTAGAGATTCCAGCTGTTAGTAAATCAAGAGTGAATCTCAGAAATTTTCAGTGCAACAGTTGGCATTTCCTTTGGCTTTGTTTCTAGTTAAAGAATGTTCATTATTGCATACAGATGTTCAGCCTTCACAATTTTCTTTTTCTGATATAATAAGCTTATTAGTTTATTCCACTTCAGCTTAGAGAATACTATTAGTGATAGGTTTTGTCAAAATATTCATCATGGGCATTGTAATACAGAGCCTAGCTATATTTTCTTGTTCTCCTACTGCATGGTGTTGATTACATCAACTCATAGCTCCTACAGTCTATYATATTTTATGCTATGAGAATGTTAAGAAACCATTTGAATTTGCTCTCCTTCAGACTACCAATCCTTTTGTTCTGTGCATTATAATGGCCCACAGCAGTACTTTAAAGTCATTGCTGCAAAGTCRCTGTGTTATGGAAGTTGCAGATATCAGACACTGGCATCAGAGGCATCAGCTACTATAGTGATTTTAAGGTGCCCTGCTGTTTCTCAGACATCAATTAAGCCTGGCTGAATGAGGATTCAAAGTGACATAYACAATATTCTTCTGTTATGAGCTCTGTATTGAGAAAGCGTGCTGTAACAGAATGAATCACGTAAGAGTCATCAGCTTCTGTCAGTGCTGCTATAATTTTATAAATTTTAAGTGTCAGAATTTTATAACTGTCTTCTCTTACTGTTCAAAACTAAGCAAGGATGAACACAGGTGTATTAGTTTTTCCTGGCCTGGTTTTGGCAGTGGTAGGGGGACCTACAGGGGTGGATTCTGTGAGAAGCTGCTGGAAGCTTCTTCCATGTCCTGCAGATCCAACCCCTGATGGCTCCAAAGATAGATGTGCACCTGGCCCAATGCTGGACCAATTAGGGATGGTGGCAATGTCTCTGTGGTAACATATATAAGAAGAAAGCAAAACAAAAGGTAGTTGTGCAGTTTTAATTGTGGCCAGAGAAGAGCTGAGTGAGAACATGTAAGGAAAACAACATGGTGACACCAAGGTCAGTGCAGGAGGGGCAGGAAGTGCTCCAGGMAGCAGAGCTGTGATTCCCCTGCAGCCCATGGTRTAGCCCATGGGGAAGCAGCTGTGCCCCTGCAGCCCACAGAGGGGCATGCAGAGATCCACCCACAGCCCGTGGGGATCCGTGCGGGATGCAGAGATCCATCCACAGCCCGTGGAGGAGCTCCACGCCTGAGCAGGTGATGCCTGGAGGAGGCTGTGATCCTGTGGGAGACCCAGTGGAGAGAGAGGGCTCTGATTCCAGGATGGAGCAGCCTGTCCTGGAAGGACTGTGTCCTTTGGAAGAGTGACCCACGCTGTAGCAGTTCTGGGAGGAGTGTGTGCCTGTGGGAGGGACTCACATCACAGCAGTTTGCAGGGAGCTGCTTGTGAGATGGACCCACATCAGGTAAGTTCATGGAGAACTGTCTCCTGTAGGAAGGACCCCACGGCACAGCAGGGGAAGGACCCCTCTCTGTAAGCAGCAGAAGAAAACCTCAGGTGATGAACTGATGATAACCCCCATTCCCTGCCTCCTGGTGCTGCTGGGGTAGAAGACAGGACTGGGAAAGAGGCAAGGGTGGGGAAAAGGTGTTGTTGAGAGCTTATTTTACTTCTTACATTTACTTCTTACTGCTCTGATTTTGTTAGTGTAATAAATTCAATGCATATCTCTAATTAAGCCCATTTTACTGTTTTTTTCAAATACCTGTTACAGTATTTGATGAGCAATTTCTCCTGGTCCTTATCTCAACCCATGAACCCTCCATTAAATTTTCCCTCATCTGTCCAGTTGCAAAAGAAGAGTGAGTGAGAGGCTTTGGTGGCTGCCTGCTACTGGGCCAGTGTCAACCCACCACAATAGGCTGTTCAGAAATTTAATTAACATATTGTGTAATTTTCAGGTATTGTGAAYGTGGATCCATCCTTCGGTGGAAATGAGCCTATAACTCTTTGATGTAATTTTGWGAAATATTTTTACAGATAATATTGCAATAAAAATAGCTTTTATACCTGTCCTGGTTTCAGCTATGCACACACATGCAGCTTTAACTTATGAGGTAGCTTGAAGTTGAGATGCATATTGGATCAAATGTTCACTTCTGAACTATGCAGCTAAACTTTATAATCTGTGGAAAGAAAGAGATGCTCAAAGTGCATAACTGATCTTAATCTAAAGAAAATGTTTGAAAGAGGTTATAAGATTCATGGCCTGAAATGAAGAATTTCATTTTATTGACTGAAAAACTGAAGCAGCTCTCTCAGATACAGATTCATACAGAGTAGATACTGAAATACTGAGAAAGAGATTAATACCCAATACCAGACAATCAGTTTTCTTACATTCTGTTTTGAGCACAGTACTTCAACTGCAGATCTTGTGAATGAACTATTTCAAAATGTTGAGCCACAGTTACCCTCCAGCTGTTCCTGTATTTGGACATTAAATATACTTCTCAGATAGGAGAAAACAAAGAACTTGGTTCTTGTCAYGTGATAAAATGTTCCTATAGTAAACCAGCCCACAGTCAATGAGAATTATGTATGCTTAAATTAAATATTTAAGTATTTATATGCACTTTCTAATTCCATTTTTTTAGAGTCTTATGAATACCAGTAACTAGTAGGGCTTTTTGAAAATGAGAGCTGTTATATAAAGAATAGCTTACACACTGGAATTTTTGCTAACTGTTGCACTATGCATTTACAAGGGTACTAATGAAATAGAAAGCAATTAATTAAAAAAAGCTAAATATTTATTTTCTTTGCACAATACTAATTATTTTCTGGCACTCATTGCTACAAGCTATGACTAAYGCAAAGTCTGTAGCATTAAAGGATTAATTCTTTATATTACTGAGGGTATGCCCTTRGATAAGATAAATCTCCTCAGGAAGAGGAGATAAAATCTTCAYGTTTCCAAGCCTAAGGAAGAGATATCCTGTGTGGTTGGATTTTATTTCCAGGCAGGTTTGCCTGCCACTTAGCTAACATGATGATAAAGACTGCTTTCTACCTTTGCTGACACCTAAATTTTGATTAATGTCATATTAGGGAATTTTTAGTATAACTTTAGACACAATCTAATTCTACCTTCTTGTTTACCAAACACAGAGAAGTTCTTTGTGTTTCTTTGAATCATTTATGAACACTKGGTGTCGAACAAAATCTTCAACATATGGGCCATCAGATCTGGTACAGATATTACCAGATTTTTCAGGAAAGTAACACAAACTGTGCTGAAAACTGTAAGAGGTGCATTCTTTAGAATATAACCTGCTTGGGTTCACTTCCAATTGAAGCTTCTCTGTGATCTTTATTAAATTAATTAACTTGAATTTAAGATACTCTACTTTGTCCCTTTAAAAAAATTCAAACACTTCTTAGCTTTTTGCAGGCTAGTAGCTTATCTGTTTCACAAACTGTATTTAAAGGTCAGAGTGGTGGGGGTTTTTTCTGCCRAAAAATAGGAATTGTTGTTTAATCAGAAGTTTTAATACTATTTTATTAGTATCATGTCATTATCTTTAAAAAGTATTGAACAAAAATGAGAGAAGACATGTCTGTACATATAAACATCATCTTCTAATAAGATAAGAACTTATCAGTCAAATCCAATCCTGAGCTCAGAATGCCTAGCCAAGCCTGACGGCCTGGCTACATTGAAAATTCYCCACATTATTTCTCACCTTTTGGCTTTTTATATGTCACATGCAGTTGATGACATTAAGCTTCTGCTCATTCTGTGAGCCTTCATGTTCTTCCTTTGGAAACAAACAGTACACCTGACAGCAAACATCACACAGTTGAATGATCAAAGATGATAGTTGTTGATAAGCCAAGCCAAGGAGGATTAAAGAAAGCTGAAAACATGCTAGAATGTAATTTTATTTTAGAATAATACGAATATATGCAAAGTGAACATTATAATGGCTTTTAAACATGAAAATAACTTCTAAGCTTGACACAGTCTGATCTAAAATTTGTACATGTAAATCTAAGATATGTAACCGTTGCTGTCTTCTTTCAGAATTAATGGTTTGGGATTTTTTTACTTGTATATTTTCTTGGTTGATTTACTTTGCAAAGCATGACATGCATGAGTCCCATTCTCGCGAACAGATGCATATCTGCATGGTATTTCAATATCATATTATAGTGAGAGGATGACTGCAACTTTTTGTGGAAATTACTTCTGGCAGTTCCACAGGAGTATAGAAACAATCAGGAATATATTCCCTGAAGATATGAGCTTCTCTGAAAAGAATATCCTTTCAGTGAATTTGCTGTACTTGTTGTTCCTATGAATGGCAAACATTAGATGARAGGATAGCCAAAAGTCAGAAATGCTGTAAGACAAAAATTTGTTTTTATTTAAACCATGATAGTAGATATTTTTGGAGAATAATATCTGMAATCAGTTTTCTTGCCTGGATGTCAACATGAAAGTTAACATCACTATGCAATATTCAAGTATCTCTCACCCATCAGCTTGGAGAATTTTTATTTGGCTTACTGGGAGAACCCTGACAGATTCAGCATGTCTACAGTACATTTCTCTAAGTAGGTCTGGTTTATCCTGAATTTCACAGTGATTTTTTTTTTTCTGGGTTTTCTGTTTGGTTTTTGGGTTTTTTTTGCTTCATGTTATAGTTCCTATTTGCTGACTTGATTTATCAGAGCATTGGAGAGACCTGGATACCCTGGCAATGTTTGATGTATTTTTCAGTGGTTGAGAGATTGGTCAATCTGTTTTAGCACAGTAAAAATTCTTTCATTAAACTATAAAAACACTTTTCACTACTATTATGTAAATTACTCTGGATTCCTATAGAACTAGCAGAGTCAGGAAGAATGAAGTAATGGTTAGTGTTTTGGGTTTTTTAAGCTGTTGTTTGGTTAAGTCTTACTAAGATGCATTTGACTTGTTAGTACTTGCCTATATTTTCACATATCAGGTTTGATAAAGTCAGTTATCTTTTAACTGGTTCCTGTAATATTTGTTCACTTCTGCGTATTCACGAAACAGATTTTTTGTATAATATTAAAGCATTAATATTATATGATTATTCTCCCATGAACTATTCAAACAACATTCCAAATGCAATATATTTTTGGAAGGAAGACTGCCAATATTTGGAAAAAACGCTGGAGATTAGGAACAAGATGAGATGCATTTCCAATTTCTGTCCCGTGCAAAAGCATTAGACTATGACTTAATAGTAGCTTATACCATAATAGCAGCTTAACGAAGTTTTGATTTATATTTAGTTCATTAATCAGGGATATGGGATAAACAGTGAGAGATCAAAGTTTGCAGGTGAWAGTAAAGATGGTTATTCAACCAGAAAGAAAATATGAGGAAGCTGAGGGAGTAAATCAAGCCAATGTGGACGATGATRCTGAAAGACATTAAGCATTTATGAAGGCAATGCAGTTGTAGGAGGGGATGACACCCTGTAACTACACAACAGCTAGAGATTTCAAAATTAAATATACCCACTCCAGAAAGTGATCTGGTTACTAAAGCAGAAAACTTGCTATGGGTTGATCAATGAGCAATTTCAATTCAAAAGTAAAATCAAAATGGTTAATAATGATATTAAATCTGTAACTCTGTTATTTATATAAGAAGAAATACAGGATATCTCATCTCAGAGGTCTCTCAAATTGCTCTGAAAGACTCACTATGAATATGATGAGCAGTGGGTGAGGTAGTGTTTAYACTTTTTATTCCAGGGAAGGAGATGTATGTAAGAAGTAGCATGATAAGAATGTAAACTCAGAAACAGCTTAGAGAAGTTAAATTGGATGGAGGATAGAAGAGCAGTGGGGTGGCAATCTACCATTCAGTTTGTACGCTACTTCCTTTATTTATCTAAAATTACATCTTTAAATTTGGGGTGCTTGTGCATTCACAGAGATTTTAAATTTTGTAGGTATTACAATGTAAATTTAATTGAGTTGTAAAGGGGCATAGGGACAGAATCTGAGAGAGTAATGGAGGTATTTAATGTGTGAACTATGCAGCCATGAATTAAAACTCMAACTGCTAGAAGTAAAAGGCACAAGTAGATTTTGTTTGGATCAGGGTGTCAGTATTTCTATTTAGTATACATAGAGGTTTGGCCACCAGGGCTCTCAATTTATAGATGTCATGCAGGTCTAAGCTCTTAACCAGGCACCATTTTCAGACATTTTACTTCATGGTCTGCATTTGAGCAAACAATCACGTTCCAGGCAAGCAGGCTGTGGCAGAATGCAGCACAAAAACTGAGCAGCCTGACAGAGATACAYGCACTCCAATCAAGAGCTCTTTTAAGGTATCTGTCCAGTAAACAAGGAAACCACTTTAAATCTGCATGACTTTGTCTGAAATAACCTGACCACTTACCTGTATTTTGTGTACCGTGTCACTCTATRGATTGGCTGACTGTAAAAAATACTTCTCTAGAATAAAACTCAACATGCCTTAGAATGGCATTTRAATTTAATGTGAAAATCAGTTGATTAGTAGTCTGGAGAAAACAGTACATTTATGTTCCGTTACTTCCACAAGCTCTTCATCTGCTTTCCAGAAAAATCTGCTTTTCCATCTCAGAACTAAAATTTTGTGCTGTAAGTCAATAAGAGTAATCAAAATCCATGGCTGAATTTAAAAGTTGTACTTCCCTTAACCCCTCTCCACACATAAACAAACTCAACAGAATACTCTTCCTCCTTTATAAACATGTGTTAAATTTTATTTATCACAGATCACTGATACTGTTTGCCAGGCATGAACATGAGGCCATTATTTTCCTCTTGCTATGCACCATTGGTTTATATGCCATTCTAAAATGCAAAGCAATTAAGAACTGTTGAAACATCACATGAAAAAGAAAGATTTTATGAATAATGGAATAAAGGAAGTGATCACATCCTAGAATTTTAGCATTCTATTTTTATCTTGCAGCTCAATAAATCAAGCTGCGATTAAAAAATCTTTAATGCCTAGAAACACTTGTAACAGCATCTGTTGTTCATGTATTAGTAACAAAATGAAATTTTGATTTAGAACATAAAATCTAGATGTGCCTGAAATGTGGAAAGAAATCAGCCTCAGTTAAAGCAAAGCTGTGCTGTGGGCTGTATAATTCCCCTCCACAAAAAAGGTGTTTAAAATTAGTAGAAATAAGAAAAAGATTTTAKTTGATGATAGACCGGATCATCAGTTTGTTTGTTTGCATTGTTGTAAGAGACTTTCAGACAGGTAAATAATTTCAYTTTTCAAAACAATATTTTACTATTTGGTGATATGAGACAGTTGTTAATCTCAGTTGGAGGTTTTTGGTGCTTTTTCRTTGAATCTTCAGTGTGGCTTTCAAGGAGTACAGCAAAAAAGAATATATATACCTACCATTTTTGTCTCAGCTTGCTCTCTTTTCACTAGGTTCTGATCTTTGTTTTTATTCTACATAGAAACTTCATTTCTGTTCTCTTTATGACAYGAAAGATAACATATTATCTGAGTCAAGTTTTGACATACAATCCATTTTAATCTCATTATGACTTCAAAGTTATAAAATATCAAAAGCTGCTTCAGATGAATCAAAATTTGTAGTTAAAAGGTTAATTATGTTCTTATTTAAAGAGCAAAATGTGAGTCATCTTAGTAGAACTGAGAATTTCATTTTATGGATGTTATAAATTAGGACTGTGCCAACGACTGTGCCACTGCTTCCTACCTATCAACTTCATTTTCCCTATTTTTACATTTAAATTTCAGTGAAAACACATAATAGAAATACAGGGAGTAGTTAAAAGAGCAATGAAATTGTTATCAGTATTATCTTTTAAACAGTTGACACATCCAAATTTCACGCATTGTCACTCCTCTGAAACTTGTCTTCAATACCTAGAAAAAGCTGCTGAAGATTACCTACTATTGCACACTCGGAAAATTTACTTCAGTTATTATTTTTTGCTGAAATGGATATTTTCATGTAATGCACATTCACTAATATCTTCTGAGTTTTAACAAAGATTTGATCCCTCTGTTTTCCTTGATGCAGGTACTATTGTGTCCTASGGGTATTAACTTATTCATAGACTATTAAGAAGAGACTTCATCTTCTTCACCTAGGTGTCAAAATAAGGTTAAATGGTTTAATTCTACAAGGTGATGAAGAGCACTAACCAGTTTTTCAGAGAAAGCTTTCCTGTGAACAGTCTGGCCAATATCTTTTGGTTATAAGCTAGCCTTGAGCATGGAAGTGTATAAATGACAGTAGAAAAGCCTTCTATTTCCTTTCAGAGCTAYTGAACTGAAGATGTTATCTGGATAAGAAAGAGTCTTTAAAAATCAAAAGCAATTATCCATAAGAGGTAAACATTTTTTTAAAAATATTTCAGAGCAACAAGCTTGATGGYGTAGATTTGTCAAATGATTTTGAATTTATTCAACATATAGTTGAAGAGGTAACAGCAAAAATCTTTCCCTACTTGAAATAGCAGAAAAGAAGTGAGGGGCGAAAATAACTGTTAACATATTTCTTCAACCCAGATACTAATTTGTACAGTCTTCTGATAAAATCTAGTGAAGATAATTATGTTTTTGTCTCATCATCAAAAATAATGTTGTTAATTTTTTTTTCAGTTTAGGAAAAAACTTTAAAGAACTAACTACATCTTACCAATTGCATGCTTCTTCCTTCCATTTCCAGAAACAGGAAGACTACTGCATAGGATTCAGAGGTAGTATATAATCAGCTTTAGCTGAGAGATTTAGGGGGATGGAGAAGATAGTTGGTAATAAAGTTACTGTATTCAATTATAATAGTTACCTTCTTCATGTAGCAAGTTAGTGCTTCCTAGGAAAAAAGCTTTTTATTTATGATTTCAGTCTGTTTTGGAGAGTGATCGAGTAAGAATTAGACAGACACAGTCTTGTACTTRGATTTCCACCAGATTTGCTGAATAGTAATATCTTTCAAAAATGGAACCATACAGTTGACCWAAGTGGGATAACAAAATCACATCTAAAGGAAATTGATATGATCCACAGAAAAGTGACAGGAAAATTCAACGTATTTAGTTTCCATTACAAGGAAGGGCAATTTCATCATCATCTTCATAGCCTATGTAGGCTCTTTTTTGCCTTGCACAGTTCAGCATTACTTCACTACACAGATTTTCATTTCATGTTACGAGTTTTGTGGCAGTCAGTCAGGATTGGCAATAAACAAGATGCACTAGCACAGAAAATGTTTTTTCACTGAGAACTCACTCGGAAACATCCAACTAATCTATAGTTTCCAAACATTTGCAAATAGCATGCTTGTGTGCAGGCAGGGCAGAAGCACACAAATACAGAATTGCCTATGTAATGATACAGTCTTCGTTTTCAGTGGTTTTACTGTGCTTAATTTGCAAATGCTTTTGGTATATATTTGATTATTGTTCCCATTGGTATTACAACTATAACAAGCAAACTCTCCTGAGTTCTGTTACAAATAAGAAAGCTCTTAAAGATTTTTCAAAGAATAAGACTTGTTCTGGGGGCTTCAGGCCCTTGTATAATTCTATAAGGATATTCYGCTGAGCATGCACTAGCAGGATCTTACTCCTTTTTCTATCTTAGTCTTGAGAAAAATCATTATGTGCTCAGGGTTGTAGGTAAGGTTGGGGGGTTGATCTTGGATGCTCATATTCCCACCCAGATCATCTTGCAAGCAAATGTTTTAATGAAGAATTCATACTAACCAAAGTTCTATAAAATTGTGCAGGGTAGGCTGTGCCAGATGCCAGATCCCCATCCAGCTGCTCTCTCACTTTCAGTCTTGCACAGTATGGGGCAGAATACGATGGTAGTTTGAGGGGCAAGGTACCATCATGGACAAAGCAGACTCAACTTTGAGAAAATCGATTTCATTTGTTTCTAGTTAAAAAGAGAGTAGGACAGTGAGAAAAGAGTGAAAAATCTTCCCTCCACTCCCCYTTCTTCCTAGGCTTACCTTCACTATTACATTTCCCATTGCTCGGATTGCATAGGCGGGTGGGGAAGGGGGGAACTGTGGTCACCCTACCGATCCTTCCTTCTCCAGCCGGGAACATTCCCAGTGGCCGCAGGAAAGCGCTGTCCCGCCGGGGTCTCTCCCAGGCCGCAGGGCCATCCCTGCCGGGTCTCTCTGCCCCCGTCCCTGCTCCCGCTGTCCCCTCGGGGCTGGCAGGGCTGTTGGTGGCTGGGTTCCCCTGGCTCAGCCCTGGCTGCCGGGCAGCGTTTTGCCCTCCCTTGCCCAGGCTTTCCCCGGGGCTCTCGCCCGCCCGCCCGTGGCTGAGGGGCTCAGCCGGGCCCTGCGCTGGGGCCGCTGCAGCCGCCGGCACCAACTGGGGCCGGCCCGGGCAGCCCCGGCACTGCCACAGCGCTGCCGCCACCTCCGGCACAGCTCGGCCCGCAAAGTATGTAGTAAATTTCCTTTGTTTGCCTTCTTAAAAAAAAAAAGTGTATAAATATTTCTCATCATTGTGTTGCGTATGTGTACCTTTGACTGTGGAATATTTGTTTAAAAGGAATGAGCTGAGGACCAGCTGTACTCGGTATCGCTGTGCCACCCCAAAAGCTCGAAGCACAGAGCTAATGTTCTGCAGTGTTCATACTTGGACACACATGAATAGATAGATGTATAGATGAAACAAATCTTGAAGATTAAAAGCACTGCRTCTGACCTCCATCTACGGGAAATTCTCCCTGAGCTCATGATCCATCCTGTAGGTTCAGTCTACTGGGTTCTGCATAGAGCGATGGAAACTATTAGGAAACTGCCATGAGATGAGCCTTTCTTTACCAGAAAGAATTCTGGTCACGAGCTTTCATTGATTTCTTTCTGTGTACCTCCAAACATATTATGAATTTTGATGTAGTTATTTAGAACCTAGATATAGTTATTAACATGCAGGGACGGTAGAATTGGTGGGCTCAATAAAGCATAAATGTTTTCCAGAAGCTGTTTGTTTGTAAGTCCTCTCAAACTACACTCCTGTCTTAGAGAAACTGAGAAGAATTATTGACAAATTCAATTAAAAAATAAAAAGGAATTTTCTGTACAGAATACCAAATGTCTACTAGCTGTATAGAATAAACATGACTTTCAATAAATGTTTGTTTAAGCAGCATAAAATTTCATGCTTTCATTGCAAAAAGCCTATGCTTGGCAAACTTTCAAAAAATATTTTGAACTTTAATAGAAGCAAGTGTGCGAGTGAAGTTTTAATAAGCAAAGAGATGTTGGAGTTTAAGAGAGTAGTCTGTTTTTCATTGTTATCAGTCCCTCGTTTTTTCAATTAAAACAAAAAGCCATAAAAAGTTTCATGTTGTCTATTATTGTATCAGTTTTTTTATCTTGTCTAATGTATTTTAAAAGTCACTGAGACTAACATAAAACCTTGACCTTACATTGTGGTTGAGAATGCTATGGTTACATGCAGTTAAAAAAATAATTAGCTTTATAATGCACAGGTAGTGAATATTTKTTCTTTAAAATTTATTTCTTTCTGGGATTCTCTTGGGAATGACTCCATAACAAAAGGCATGGTCTCCAACTTGAGGTCTTTGCGACTGTCACAGTCCTCTGGGTTAAAGCTGTGTGGGTCAGTGTATGCCTTTGTTAACTCTAAAAAAAAGCTGGTGTAGACAGCTGTGTTTATCTACAGCAGACTTTTTGTCCAGAGGAATAATCTCTRTTAAAAGCTGTAAGTTTATACCATCAGAAGTCCATCAAGATCCTTGTCAGTTTTCCATGTTAAAGAACAGTTACTTCCTTTATAGTTAAGGGCTAACAGGAAGRGTATGTAGCTGGATGAGTTTTCCTGCAATACCAGATTAATCTTTTGTGGACTCATTCAATGGTTTCTGGTCCCTTTGGTTCTGTGTACCTACTGCCTGCTTAATGCCTGCTAAATGATAAATGTAGAAGAGAGTACCAGGGTCTGCTGGTATTTCAGAAAATTGTGAGACCTGTGTGGAATGGAGGACAAATATTTTATTTGTGTTAGATGGGAAGCAGTTCTCAGGGACCTTTTCCAGATTTTAAAGCACCCATTATCTTTCATTATGATAACAGTGGAAGTTACTTGGTTATTATGTTTTTCCTGCCTTTCAGGATTTTTCTTTGTGTCTTTATCAAGAACACAATGTGTGTGGGGGTAGGGAGAAAATAATATTTTCACTTCATGTCTGCACAAATATTTGTATTGGCGCAAGTGAAGAGGTGGTGTAAAATGTAGACATATTGTAYTGGTGTTGGCTGAGATGGTGTTAAATTTGTTCATGGTAATTTGTATGGGGCTGTGTCTTGCTGAAAAAGGTGTTGATAACTCAGTCGTTGATAACTCACTGTTTTTTTTACTGCTGAGCAGAGCTTACACAACAGCAAGGTCTTTTCTGTTCCTCAGACTGCCTTCTGCTTCCTCAGACCTTCTTTCTTCCAGCAGGCTGGCGAGGGGTGCAGGGAAGCTGGGAGGGGACACATTTGGGAGAGCTGTCCCCAGCTAACCAAAAGGTCATGCTCAGCTCATAAAATTGTGGGGAAATTTGGGAGGTGGGTAGTGCTGAGGAAATAGCTGGGCATTGGTCAGTTGGTGGTAAGACATTATTTT
>QVAJ01000025.1:3333515-3348462 GCA_003546035.1 Mixornis gularis | reverse complement strand
TTTTTTTTGGTCAACTCAATTTTCTCCCTTTCAGCCTTCTAATTCTTTCCCCCATGCCACTTGGGGGTGAAGAGGGACAGTGAGAGAGGGGCTTTGTGGGGCTTWGTTGCCATCTCTAGCAAAACCATTACAGGTGATTTAAAAAATATTTGAAACTTTGGCTTTCYAGTTGCCAGATGCATTTTCAGGGATTATTTAGTCTCCTTGGATTCAGAAGTCTTTTGAGATTAAAATGCAATCTCAAAAATACACTGTAGCCGTGATCATATTCTTTGCAATCAGATTGGGGTTTTAAGTCGGTACTGCTCATATCAACTCTGTTAAGTCAGTTTTAGTTTACCACAAGAAAAAACATGATTGAGCACAATATGTACTTTGGTTGTTGRTTTACTCCCAAACAGGCAAAAGACCTAACCCAACTGAGGACATTTTGCTCTTTCATATGTGGATATTTAACTTCTGTTAATTCAAGGTGTTGCTCAGATTTGTTGAGTTTCTAAGTTTATTGCCTGGACTATGTGAGACATATTAATAATTAAAATGCATACAGCACTGTGCTGTTGAAAGTAAAATACTTTAACATAAGAAATGAAAATTAAAGAGTTGGGGGATTTTGCTCAGGTTTTTCTTGAAACATATGTAAGTGAAAAAAACCTTTTCCTGTGTCCTGAAAAAAAGCCCCGAAACAAACCACCCCCCTAAAAAATCTACTTTGGGGAAATTTTCTTATATTTTGAAACACAGATATATATATATATATATATATATATAAATATAAAACCACTGGAATTTTGAAAAGATTCCTGTCTGCCTCAGTGACAAAATATATTTGACTGAATACTGAGGACCAGATTTTATTAACGGCTGTATTTGAAACAAAATATGTGATTACGTACAATTTTCTCTTTAATTATATGTTTCTCACATCATTAATTTAACACTTAYCTCATTAAAATAATAGCTACCATACCTTGGTGAGAAGATTATTAGCAAAATTTAGAGAGAAGCTGAGCCTGATCAGAGTTTTGGAAATTTTAATTTGGAGTGGCTTTGATCATCATTCTGAGTCTTTTGAAACTTGATAAATTTGAGGTKCTTTTATTTACTGTTTTAGATATGTGAGTTATCAGCATGAATAACAAATATTCCATGGTCATCTGTAGTGGTGTATTTTTYGTTTTGTCAGTTCTATGTATGTATTTGTTCCTTGCTTTTMTGCMGTTTTATRTAARTTGTAATGGTTTGCTCCTTGTATCACCATTTTTACCCCTTTGTGGTTTACCTCAGTTACTGTTATCAGTCAATCATCAGTTATGGAACTCCTGAGTCCTGTCCATCACTTCGAGGCCTCACCCTGTGTCTAGAAAGTTCCAGGGAGGGCGTCAAGTGATTGGGCAGGACACRTGTTATTCCTTTCTTTGCCTCCCTGATTTGTTCTAATGTTTGTGCTTTATATATAGAGCTAGTCCTTCCATTCCCCTTATTGGTCCCACACTGTAYCCTTCCCCATGCCCCTCCCCTGCATTTAAGGTGCTGCACAGAGATGATCTGCGCTCTCTTGGGCAGACACTCTGGTGSTGAGGTGGTCTCACGTGGACATCAATAAACCCCAGTTGCTTTTCACCCATCAGAGTCCTCCCTCCTCTTCCTCATCTCTGCTCACGTTTCTGTGGCGGCAAAGGCCCCACAGGATCAGGAAGGTGTCCCTGGATACTGGACCGTACCTCACACTATGGCCGGTGTGAGGGTTGGCCAGGCAAAGTGGGACAAGGGTCCCAAGACACCACGACCACCGCAGTCATCTAACTAGACTGTGAGATACTTCAGCATAGATGATCTGCTAACTTTTCATTTCCTCCTGTAGCTTGATGAATTCAAGCAGGTTCACTGCTGCCCTCTTAAGCCTTGCAAGWGTTGGGCCTTTTGTTTCTGCAATGCATTTTTCAGTTACAGATCACTACAAATATCAAGTGTCTTATCAACTCCATGATAATGCCAATGATTAAAAAAAAGAGAAAGCAAGTAATTATAAAGAAATGTTAAAGGCAACCAGTGTCCTTCTGTAAATGCTGTCTTTAAATTCTCCAGTTTTGTTTTCACTGTAATATCTCTTGATCAAATATTTTGTTTTATTTGATTTAGAATTTTTTAGTTCTGTGTTAAAAGTTAGGCATTTCAGTGAAGTCCTTATGTTTTCTGTCACCCAATTTGTCTGAAATTTAACCTATTGATACAAATTAGTTGCATATTGAAAGTGAATCCACATAAACAACACAAAAACTTAATACCTCTGAAAAGAAAATACCTCTCAAGACTACTGACTCAGGCAAAGGCTGGCCTTGATGACACCAGGAACAGAACTGTCTTCATACATTGCCCACCACATGCCTTCTCCATACCTTAAATGGTCGGTAGGACTTCTTCTGCCATGCTGATAACAAAATACCCACTTTGCCCAAGCTAGAAAGGTAAATGGAGACCATATACAATACAGTTAGACTTGGGCTGAAGTGGAATTTAGCTACAGAGTGTTGGTAGCACCAGTTACTGCAAATAGATTTCTGTCAATAAAACTCCAACATTAAATGGATTGTGCAAAGTCTGGAAATTAGACTGTCCGAGATTTGCATAGATTTTCCTCATATAGGTAGGTCTGGGAGCAACAACCCTTAACTTACATAAATGGAACTGCAAATTTCATAACAAAATTAAGTGTATTTATAGTTRGATTGGTCCTCTGTCAATTTAAAATATGGGATATTCCAGTCAGTTTGAAAAGAAGTATTAATCAGATGCTACTTAAGTTGTTAAAGTGACAGAATTCAGCAATTGTAAAACTTGTAAGACTGCTCTAATACCTTGAAAAAGAATTCATTTCTATTTTGTTTATTCGTCTTTGGTGTTTGCTTTATATGAACACCAAGTGTTTTGCTTGCATAAATGTTCACAGAAAAAGCATTTTACCCAAATTATCTGAATGCACAGCACATATCAACACAGTCCATCAACAAAATTGTGACTAAAATGAAATGTTGGTATGTAACTGAATTTGAGTTATCCTTGGTTATTCAGCTATATGTTGTTTCTTGCAGAACCCTTAAAGTATTTGGAGTATTTTTTGAAGTATCCTGCTGCTTTAAAAATGACAAATAATCAAACTCTATATTGGAATAGGTCAAAGGATGTTCTGTCATTGTAAGTACATTCTTCATTTTTAAAGCTTACAATAATAGAATAAACTGCATGCTTGTTAATTTATCCATAATAATTTGTGGACATTTTTTTAAAATTGATTTCTGAGAAGGATTGTGTATTCCTAAGCCTGGTCTGGTAAAAGTAATAGCTCTCTAAATATACTGCTGAACTCCTGAAAGAATACAGAGCAGCAAACCCAAAGATATGGAAGGGYTGAATGCTCATACTCAGAAACAGATCAATATTTAATGCAACTTTCAGAACACTCACGGTATTTTGAAGAAAAGATAATTGTTAGACTCAACACATGTATTATGTTTTAGTACAGAATGTCGTAGACCTGCCACAATTACTGTATGTTTTAAATCAGAGTCTGCCATTGTTGCCTGCAATATTTGCTTGAAAAATAGTCCCATTGTCAGCATGGGTGAGATCCTGACTGTCCAATTTAATACGTCTCTACATGAGTCTGAATTAGAATCCTCATTAGAGTGTACTTGGAACACAGGCTTGTGCCTTTGTCACACAGGCTGTGTGCCTGAAGTTAGGCAGCAGTGTGAGTATTTGTAGAGTGCAAATGGAAAGTTTATTGAARTACTTTTAGGGACTCTGATCTGCAAAAAATTGGAAATAGGGGTTTTGATAGTTTGAAAGAAAATCACTGTCACTAGAAAAAAGTATTTTTACAGTTGTAAGAAAATTTAGGTACCTGGAAACTTTGGATCCAACCATGGGTTACACTTCTGAAGTCCATTTGTATTTAAGTCTAGAAATACTTAACCTGTCTCTTGCTCTTAAAAGCTTCTCTGTACATGTTTTACATCTTTAAATCTGATACATATTTTCACTGTCCATTTGCATGATTTTCACTAAWAGCTTTYTAGTATTATAATAAAAATKATTAYRTTAAATCTTACAYTTTAYCCTAAGTAAAACATYTAATAGTTTCTCAGAAGGAATCTGRTCACCTGTRATACCTAAAGAATGTCAACAGACAATATGGAATGGTAATAAAACAAGAGTGGAAAGGAACTGATACACAATGTTGAACACAAATTCTTCAGTTTTTTCTGGTTTGATAGCTGAATTTGACCTTGTTTTAAAGAATTTGGCTGGAGATGGATCAGCACTGGGGAAAAAAAAAAAAAGATAATAAATGAGAAAAATCATTTTTTGGGCTGAGAGATCATGTAGTTTATACATTCAAGGAACCTGTTTCATTTRGGAAGTGAGATGTTTGCCAAGGAAAGAAATACTTCAAATAAAAATCAGAGGCAAATCTCTCAGTGTTAGGATTTAGAAGTTATTTAGACCCTGAAAAAAACCCATATTTGTGATTGACATAGGAATAAAAGGGAAGGCAGAAAGAAGAGTCTCAGAAATGAATGCAAAGGGAAAATTTCTTTATTAGGGAAACAAATTTTCTGAAATACAGCTACTGTAGCATTTTGCCATGGTGTTGGTACACTTGGCAAGATTGGTGTTCTGTTTTTGTTGGTTTGTTTTTAAGTAAAGGGTTTACTTTTAAAAGGCTCTTCCAGACTGTTTGGGATTGACTTTATTAGGGTACACGTGCCAGCCCCTACACTGTGTGATGAAGAAYGATAGAATGCTTTCAAGTGGAACTGAGTGTATCAGGCTTTGAGACACAGCTTCTACATAAAAGTGAGTTATTTGATTAGAGAGTCACTAAATCAAACCTGAAACCACAGTCTATGGAGACATATGTCTTGAGCTACCTAGTTTCTATAAAGTCAGACATAGACATTTTAAATGCTGTTTCAGGTTAGGAAATGAATTGATTTATGCTAATCATTTCCAGATGACTTACACAGTACTTAATGGTGTATAAATAGCACTGTTGAAGATGCACTTGGTAAATGTAAGGAGTTTTTAGATTCTAGAAATTTGTATTTCCGATAATCACAGCTTACAGGGATCTATTCAAAAAGTCTGCTCAGGCCAGTTCCTTTGACTTTTGGTAAAATTTTTCACTATTTGAATTCCAAAACTACTAGTTATTTCTTATTCAAGTGAAGGAAAAAAAAAAGGGCTAAAATTCAGCAGATGCATTTTTTTTCTTCTGGTTGAATAAGGATGTTCCTAGAAGTATTCAGAAAAGTTGTCTTTATGTGTAACGTTCTTTGTCCTCTCTTCAGTTCCTATTCTGTCAGTGATCCAGTTCAGACACTTTTTAGTTGATAGGTTCAATGAACATATCATTTAACATGAGTGTACCTATAGATGTGTCAACATTTATTGTCTTCCATGACAAAGTATTAATCCTAGCTAATCCATCAAAATTGAACACCTAATATTCTCTACTGATTTACAGGCTTTTTTTCTAAAAATACCACTAAAGCTTTTATCGTCACACTAGTGGACTTTAAAGATAACAGTGTAAATCACAAGGTCAATATATTTGGGGTAGGTTGGTCATTCCAGGTGATTATAYTAGCCTGTGATGGGTGCAAATATATTGATTTTAAAAGACTATATCTCTTTAAGAATGAAAATTTACCCCATACAGCGACTGGAAAAAAACAAAACCTGCTTCATTTATTTTTTTTCAAGTGAATATGTGTAACTCCTCCCATTTACTGTGCAAAAACAGTTGCCTTGAAACATCTGGCTACTTTATTCAGTCTTCTGTATTGTTCAATTTGTTTCAGTCAGACAAATAGAGCATATAGTCAAGATTTAATTTCCTTATTCACTGAATCTCTATGAACGTAATACTTCTATTGAATACCTGTTTAAGCAAATGTGAAGTGAGAGTAAGGCTTTCACTCAGGTGCGCATTAAAATGCCAAGAACATCTACAGAATGTGGCAAATAGCACTGGTTAAATAAAAAGGGTTGACATATATTACATGATTGGAACATTATTTCACTGCCAATATATTTAACTTTCTCAAAGGATTCAATCTGACAGACTAGTTTGGCTAGAGACAAAGCAGGTACATTTGATTAGCAAAAATATTATGGTATGWGTCAACTGAACAGTTAGTGACTTTTATTTCTTTCAAATGATACATTAATCTGTCACTTACCTCAAAAGCCCTTAATTATTACTTGTTCTGACTCTAGATTTTGCTTATTTTTTTTGAAATTTGTTATGTACACTTCATAATCTTAAGTGCTGAAAGAGCAGATAGAAGAAATTATGGCCAGATTCTCAGATTTAGCACTTTATCCAAGGTGTGCTTTCATRATTTTCAATGGAATTACTCGTGGAAGAAAGCACTAATACAATCAGAGTAAGAATGTGAACCTCCTGCCATAAATCTAATGTTTATTTGCCAACAGCAATCTGTGTCATTGTTGTGCCTTACAGAATAACACAACAAATTACCATCTGCTACTGAAGAAAAGAGGTGTATAACATACAGTGTTGTGATGCATTTTGGATTTACCAAATTTCTGTATGTTTCTGTTATTTGTTTTATAATGGTTTGTCCTTGTACCCCCATGTTCAAACCCCTTTGGTTTTTCCTTAGTTATGGGTCCTGTCCATCACTTWGCAACCCTGCCCTGAAGCCTGAAAGATTCTAGTGGGAACGGCAGGGTCTCGTTTCTTCCATCCCTTTTTTTGGTATAGAATTGTATCGCTAATTGTCCTTTTGTTCTGGGTAACTCCCCCTCCTTCTGGGATTGGTTCTAGATTGTCCCCTGCCCCTTACCACACCCCTTGTACTTAAACTGAGTCCCAAAGGGAAAAAACTCATTTCTACATGGGCCACCCTCTGGGTAAAATAAAACCCTGTTAAACCCACGTGAAGTCCTCCTTTCTTCCACGCTATTGCCACGTTTCTGCCTGAGGCCAAGACCCACAAGATCCGAAGGGTACCGAGCTGGACCCTTAAATGTGAGTTCAGTGCAAGAGCTAGCCGGAAACCAGAACCAAACCCCCRTATAATACAAGTCTGCTACTAGAATAGGATATGTCCCTCCTAACCCTGCTTCTTGATATCAGTAAGCAGTACTGGGTGGAGTGTGCAGAACAGATAAAATATCAGGTATTTGATGATTATGATATGAATATATTTAGAAACATGGYAAAATCTGAAAAGCTACCAAATAGAGGTTTATTTTTCTTAATGGCATGACTTGCTCCAAGTGAAAGTGCAATATATTTTCCATACTTTCTGAAAAACTCATCTTTAAAAYATTGAGAGAGCCATGAATTAGCAGGTGGATGTAACAGGATCTCCTCTGATCATACCCCTGGTACTCTGACCAAGCTTTATCAGAGCCTTAGTGGAATCTCATTCCACAGGCATCCCTTTTCTTCCACTGCTTCTCTAAAGTTTGTCCTTGGCAACCCAGATAGGCTTTAACCCATGGCATTCAGCATTAGGAAAMTAATCATTGTAGTATCAATTAATGAAATAAGAAGAAAGCCTGTTSTAATTTAGTCAGCTCAGAAAACAAGATATGTTGATCAAACAGAATTAYTTAAAGGTGCCACAGAGAAGAAAATTGGGTCTGTGCCCTTTTTTCATTATGAAATATAAACAAGGTCAGAAAATTTATTTATCTTTGAAAAAATGTTGACTATAATCACATTGAATTTTAAATAACTGCCAAATTTATCTCTTCTTGGAACATTTCGAAGGCAAACTAATTAATACCCTTGAGTAACGGACAGCATTTTTTAATGTCAAACATCATGTAAAGAAGAGCAAAAATGTTCTCATGTCACTGACATGAATCACACATAAGCAGGACTATTGGACAGTTATTACCTGATACTTTTGCAGACAAACTCAATTTGTGTGTAACATTGGTTGTAGAATATTTTCAAGCAGAACCTGGAAATCATATTGATTGTGGAAACAAGACTGACAGTGAATAAGCTTTAGAAAAACTCTACATAAAAGGTCTCAGATTTTCCAAAAATTGAAGTGAGACTTCAAACTTCTCGTTTGGTCATACTGCTGAAGACATAATTCAGTTAGCAAGGACAAGTTAAAAAACCCAGGGGTATGGGTGAGTTACCTTCTAGTGTTTGCAGCCAGCCTGGAAACTGGTCCATAAGTGGTCTAATAATTTACATGCYTACTTCTCAGCTAACCTGAGAGCATTTCCAATTGATTTTAGTGTGTTGAAATCTATGTCCTCATTATTCTCTGTGCTATCAACATCTACAGCATTTCAGGACCAGGAGCAATAACGGTTCCATTGCTATATTTTATGAGGCAATAATAATGACCCTAGTGAAGTTAAAAGGAAGAAATGTAATAAAAGGAAGGATATATGCCCAGGAGTGTAATCATGACCATTTTTTTTCTTATCCTGACTGAAGGAATATCTTTCCGTGAGCAGACAGATTTAGAAACTGTTCCTATGAAAGAGGAAGGTAAAGAAAAGGGCAGTGTGTGATAACAACTGCTCTCTAGCTCTAAAGGGAACATTCTCAGCTGGATGGAAAAGGTGAAGATTACCATGTCATAAATTCTTAAAGACTCTCATTTTCTCCAGTGTTGTCACAAAACTCTCTCTGTTTGTTGAATAAGGAAATTACAACTTTAAGTCGCTGGAAGCTGTCACTGCTAGCAAGGATGCCAGTTACATTTTTGGAACAGTCTCTTACTACACCATCTGGATGCCTTTAGTACAAAGTCCAAACATGAAATCACATGGGACCACATTTGTAACAGACATACTTATTTGAGAATAGGAAACATTTTACAATATTTATGTTGTGGATTTTTTTTTGCCTCCAAACAGAAATACTTGACTAAATTCTTAATAATATACAAATAAACTGGAATTCTTGTCTTTTCATAACTTAGTTCTGTATCTGACCTTTCTTTGAGATTTTTAATAGTACATGGGAGATAGATGACAGGATGTCACATTGTGGTTTTAATGTTTTGAGGCATGCAGAGAAAACCTGGGATTGCTTCCTTTTTTTTTTTCCAGTGTGGCAGCTGTACTCTACCACTGCAGTCTTACGTTCATATTTACATAAATGTTAAATATTTTACTGCCTGGTAGTAAATTTTCTGCTTACATTTTCACAATACACCCTTTTCACCTTCTAGAGGTATACAATGAAAATACATGTTCAAACCAAATACTAATTTATTTTGAAACTTTCTGCTCAAATCTTACCRATTCTTTTCAAAGTGTCAACTGCTGCTAATGAAAAGTATTTGCAGTATTGAAGACTTCAGTYTTCAAAGTAGTTGAATACTTGATGACTGAGGCTCATATCTGTTACAATCATGCCGCAACAGCAGTTTTTGCAATAAYTTGTAGCTTGTGCAACTTCCATGCTCAGCATCTGTTCTGAGGTTAGGCTAAGTAGGTGTGAATGCTAATTCACCATGATGGGGTATCACTGCTAAATTTTCAGTTATGCAAGCAGGATCAGAGTTTTTCTCAGTTCTACCTCTTAGCTGTAGTGTTTCCATATACAAAACCAGAGAGAATAAAACGTTATAAATTTACTTACACTGTTTAACTTTATCTTCATTATAAATTYCAAATTAATTCTCACTTAGGTAAATAGTTTTATTATGAAGTCAGCATGAAACTTTGAAGAGACCTCTGATTTTTCTGTATATTTGTATGTCACATTAAATATTTGGTGGTTAATACAAATTGGTACAATTAGGCCTTTAAGCAGAAATCACTTCTGCCTCCTAGATATTTTCATTGCTGTAACTATAATCAAAGTAYTGTATATGTTTGTGGTTTTCTCTTGGGGAAATACAATCTTAAAAATATATGAGGCTTTTTGGTGAGATGTAGCTCACTAATAAGTCCTGGAAATAAAATCACACACATGTTATCTTAAACCAGAAGACATTAAGCTTTCTCAAAGACATATTAGCTCTGGGTGGTTTTCGGATTATTTCAGTTTTCTTGTTTCAAGTAATCAAAAGTCAGTGCACAACATGGCATGTAGTTTCTTGCACAAACTTAATTGTTACCCTCAAATGTGGTCCAAACCTGTGYATAGAGGGACAGTATTTTCTTTAGCTAAGTCCTCAGTTCACAAAAAAAAAATACTTTGATCTGTGCATTACCATAGCTGTAGTTCCTTTGAAGTCAATGTACTTGTATCCACGTAGACAACAAGAAAAAGGGAGAAGTTGTATAGCTGCTTGCAATGTGACAGGATGCTTTATGAAGCAATAGSATATAGCAATATGTTACTCAAATAAAGCTATTTCTGTGGCTAATTCTGACAAAACCAGAAGAAATGAGATTTGCAGATTTGTGCTTCAACAGCAGTGTAATTTTTTTTTCAGAATCTCAATCTTGAATTGCCAGTGCATCCTACTGTGCCAATAGAATTTTCAGTTTTAGTGAAATTGCACTTTAGGAGAAAAAATAGGAACCCGGAAAATTATCTTTGCATGCAGTCTRCATTACTTACCTCTAGGAAAAAAGGATCAGAATATTTTTTGATRCATTTGCTTCATGGGTATTGAACTTAGAATTGAATATTTTATGCAAGGAATGGAAAATAAATTATTGGCTTTAATGTCCTCTAGCTCCTCCCTTTGTTCTTTTTTTGCATTAGATTGCATTAACATTGCTGTTCATGAGAAACAATGGAGGAGAGTATGTCTGCCTCATTTATTAACTTTGTTATGATGACTGAGCACTAGTGGAGTATCTGGAAGTATCAGTTATAGAATAAGATTAWGTGATAAATATGTTTAAAAGAAATGCAGTGTATTTTGAGAATAAGAATCATTTCAATGCCATAACATTTCTTCCTGARCAGAGAAGATGATGTGTTTCCAAATAAGAAAAAAAAACAACCAAACAAAACAAAACAAAAGAACAAAAAAACACCAAGAGAGAGAAAGGCTTAAATATGTTTTTATGTTTTACTTCCTGTTTCTGATTGTATCAGCAGCTATCACCTACAAGCTGGATGTCAACAGATAAGTTCTCTGTTACTTTCAATGCTTTCCAACCTCATTTTTTGGCAAAATAAGCTTTAAAAATGTGCAAAGAAAATTATCTCAAGTCAGAAAATTTCTTCAAAATGGCATTTTCAAAGTCCTTAAGTTATGGACAAGAAAAAAATCACATGTGGCTTGCATGCCAAATAAAATGAATGGGTAGGGCAAGCAGATGCTAAGCACCTCTGAAAAATCAGTCTGTCAATCTCAGTGTCCATTGTCTTCGAGAGATGTAAAACAGGAATAACAGAAATGCTCTACAAGTTGGTAGACTTATGCATAATTCACTGAAATTTCTAAGATGCTCGGATACTATGGTGATGAATACTTACAGCTACAATGGTAAATAATAGAAGYAAGCAGAATTGATTATTAATTTATGTGATGTTATTTCTCTTTCCACTAGCCTCTGCTGAAAAGGACTAAAAATTAGATGGGTTTGAACAGGAAAATAACTGGTATTATTCTTCTTGAAAAATGCAGTATACGGAATTTAAAAGCTGAATCTAAAATGTTCATGACTATGTCAAAACCAAATTTTGTCTTCTTTAATGTGTAGACAACTTCAGTTAATAGTACTGATAGCTGTGAATTTCAGTTATTAGATATAAATTAACAAAATAAACATACATATCATTAATTTTTAATTTTAATTTTGGTCTCCTACTTTATGTKGCATTAAAGGCAAAAGCTGAAGAGATTTACTTCTGGTTTAGTCTCTGCTTAGATTTTATGTGCCGTGTCAAGTCAAAATCTTCTTGTCCAGGAGAAATCCATATTATTTGGAAGACATTCTCTCAGTGGTTTCACTTTTTATGCCATCTTTTCATATTTGCTTCTTCAGTGAAAATGGCTTTAGAAGAACTGTAGCATGAAAGAGTAGAGTTCCCATCCCCAACAAAAAAAGGCTTTGAAGTACTATGCCATCACTGAGAAGCACCAGGGTGGACTTGGAAATAAGGCATGGCACTTGAATGAGAGATGTGGATCAGATACACACAGTAAGATTATATCYTTTTCCACCTCTTCTACTTCAAATGCCAGTTTCACATTTTGCACTAGTCACAAAAACAGAGGCCTTGCTTTTTGCACTTCTCTTTCTTCTTGTCTTGAGTGTCCATCATCCTCCCTCTCAAACATTATGCAGATATTTTGTCTCACAGTCTCAGACAAGTTAAGTCATCTTATCTGTAACAATACAGATAAATTGTGCTGGTTGAAATAGAATTAATCAAATTGCGAGGGTAGTACTAGTTGACTTTCACACTTTTCAGTTTCTTCTCTCCTCTGWTGCCTTAAGTTTTAGCTTTCATATTTTTCAGATTCTGTACTGCATTAATGTGTAGCTCTAAACTTCATATGGAGTGTTAGCAAGTTCTCTTCACAATTTGATTAGACAAAACAATCTTATTCCAGCCTGAGAACCAAGGTCACCGTTGCAGCTTCAGGCCTCAAAAAATATAAAGGAAAGTGAATTGGGGTGAGCAGAACTGGGAGAATGTGACTTCATTACCTGAAGTTGTAACTGGACTGGATATGCAAACCAACCCCAATATGCAAATGGACCAAACTCATAAAAGTGTGAAAACTTGTGACCCATTGTCCATCCCACCTGGGCTTCTGTACTGCCCAAGGTGTATCCTTTGAAGGCCTTTTTAATAAATACCTACTTTATTTCTTTACTCTGTCTAACCTCTRTTCTAGATARCCTCTCAAGGCRTCGCTGTCATGGTATGAYTGGCCATTARTCACCTTTCCTCTGGGCTAGTAAGATGATCTTGAATGAAAAATGCAGAATTCTCTGGCTGAATAGTCTGGAAACAGCTTCAGAGTTTTAGTGAAAAAGGTCAGATACTCTTGATTTTGGAGTGTGGTGTATTTCTGTTTATCTTTGGCTTCAACTATAGCTGGCTTCCTTTTTTTCAGTTGTGGCAGATTATATCAAATTTGTAGCACTAATTGTGTGCAAGTATATTATCACTAATCATGTAAATTATGTGAAAATATTTTGTCTGTTGACAATGAAGGAACAAAGATCTCAGCAAGTATATTCTTTAGAAAAGTAGCCATCATTCTGTAAGGGTTGTTTGCAAGCTTGCAACATTTTAGAGTAGGTATAATAGGTTAAAAGACAATAGATTTTACTTGTGGGAAAATGTGCAAATATCTCTACTCATTCTGAACCTCTAGTCTTCAGTTTTGGCTGTTTGTATGTGAATAACATTTCCYTTGTGAATCTGCCTCCATCCATATTTCAGTAACAGAGATGGGCAACTCAGCATTTGGTTTGGTGGGTTGACCTCATCTAATGGAACTGACTTTGTGCTGTGTGTCAGAGAGGAAAAAAAAAAAGGCAGATGATAATATTCATGGATTGAGGGGGAAAAAAAAAAGTCAAATAGGTGGAATAAAAGGTACAAGTGAAAGAAGAGGAAAAAAGGAATTATTTCCTTCTTCCCATGAGCAGACAGAGGTCTGACCACTTCATGGAAAGCAGGACTGCCTTTTTTGGGGGGTTTTTTGGTGGTTTTGTTTGTTTGTTTGTTTGTTTGGTGGTTTTTTGTTTTGTTTGGTTTTTGTTTTTTGTGGTTTTTTTCTTTCCTTAAGCTTTTATTGCTGAACACAACATCATAGGGTACAGAATATTGCTTGATCACTTGTTGCAGTTGTGCCCTCCTAGCCTCTTGCTCACCTCCAGCATACTCACTGGGGAAGCAGAGTGGGAGAAAGAGAAAGCCTTGACTCTGTGCAAGTACTGTTGAACCATAGCCAAAACACTGCTGTGCTATCAACACTGTTTAGTCACAAGTCAAAGCAGAGCACCATACTGGCTGCTGAAAGGAAAGTTACTTCCATCCCAGCCAGGCCTGGAATGGGTGGAGACCAGCGGAAGACTAGAAGGCTCACTGGTTCCTTCTCTTTCCCTAAGACAGTTCTGGGTTGAAGCTTGCTGCATTAAAAAGCAGATAGTACATGAATTTTCAGAACAATTTTCTTTTTAGTCCCTTCTGTTAAAATAATTTTATTTCACCATGGAGACTGCAGTATTGGGAATGGCAGGGAGATGTTTGCAAGATAGTATCTTCAGTAAGTACTCTGTGCTCTCTGGAATAGTTTTCAAGAACTGTTGCTCTGGCATAGTGCCACAGAATGTAAGCAACTACTATATATATATAGCATTTCATTTGACATTTTCAATTCTCTGTAACATTAAATGTAGGTACAAACTAGTAGCATTCATAAAAGAACAGTGTCACTTCCTCTTCTCAGCACAGAGCCAGGGCTCCATTTCAGAATCATATCAATGGTGGGTGAGGGAGATCACCAGTTGGGCTGGAGACTCTCAAMTCACAGAGGAGTCAGATGGGGTATTTTATTACAGTAAGGTGTGTTCCACTTGTCTGTTATCTAGAGAGTGTGGATTGACTACAGCATGAAATAAATCAGAGATTTTAAATGCACAGTGGCTGCTGCAAATTTAAATTATGTTTAAAATCAAAAAGTGAAAAAACACATACCTAGGTGAAAACTAAAACTATCCTGTTTGTATGATTGGGTTTTGGTTGTGGGGGGGCTACAAGGATGACATCAGTGAGACAYGTCCAGAATTTTCTTCYATGTCTGACAGAGCCAGTGCCAGCTCCAGAGCAGACCCGCTCTTGGCCAAGGCCAAGCCAATCAGAGGTGGTGATAGCACCTCTGGGGTCATGTGTCTAAGAAGTTAAAAAAAGAAAAGTTGTTGAGCAATTTTAATTGTGGCCAGAGAAGAGTGGGGTAAGAGTATGTGAGAGGAACAACTCTCCACACAGCAAAGGTCAGTG
>QVAJ01000025.1:3297715-3315684 GCA_003546035.1 Mixornis gularis | reverse complement strand
TTTTTTTTGTTTGTTTTTTTCCAGTAGAGTGAGGTTAGGGAAACAGAGTGCACTTGAGTAAATTTGAAGTTTTGTGGAAAAGAAACCAGACATGTAATGGTGGGGATCGGAGTATGTGCTTAACTAAATCTTTTAAAGGAATGACCGACAAATTTTTGCAACACTACAAATTAGGTAAAGATAGAATTACTAAAAAAAAGTTTGGATAGCTGTGGACCAAGTTTAATAATTTATATTGAATAGTCTTTTCTATAATGCTTGTGGAAAGGATAGCTGAGCATCTTTTTTTCTGAATATATGTTGATGTTACTTGGTTTTAAATATTTAATTCAAAAATAGAATGTTAAACAGAAATATTTTCATAAAATCCTTTAAAAAATAGACACCAACATGAATTATGCATTATTTAAAGAATGCAACCCATCTTTATTATTGTAAATGGAGACTATTACATATTTTTATTCTGGTGTCTTCCGTAAATTGTTTAAACTTCATGGATGTTTACTGAATTACAGAGCAAAAATTGATCAGTTTTGGATCAATGGAGCTAGCTGAAATATTTATTACTTTTAATAGCTTATCATATTTGSTATGACCAGATATAACAACTAATTCTGTATTGAGATCAGAAGCCAAGTATCAAAAAAACCCAGGAAAAGCTATTACTCTATAAATTCTCCCATGTTTAGCTAGCCACACCCTACGAGTGATACACACTTTACAATCAAGTATTGGTCAAAATCCTTTGCACTAGATCGCAGAAATTAAACTGAAWTTCTCATGAAGTCTTTGATAATAGGCCTTCTTTCATAAGAGCAATGTGCATGAGAAGACCAACTCAAACAGACAGCTGAGAATAAATTAAAGTGCAAATAAAAATGTGCAGCTGATGAGCATAACATTTTTGAGATATTTTGAGGAAAAATATATGTAACAACCTAGTTTRTACTCAAAGTATTTTGGTCTTGACCTCCTGGAAATAAAGAAATAAGGAGAGTAGGAGAATTGAACAAACTTGAGTAGATGCTTGCATGATGAATTGTTGTTGATGAGTAGAACAATGACTTTAAAAAGTGAAGTGTGTTTACTTTTGCACCTATAAATGTAGGAATCTCCAGTAAAAGCTGACGTCCCACTTTATCAATTTCTGCATACAGAATTTCTGGGATATATATTTAGAAGATGATAAAAATCCTGGACTGATTTCAGAGGCACGCTGTCATAATTATCAGTGTTATAAGAAGGTTTAAGTACTGATTGAAACAAATTAAACAAATTTAAAGGCCTTTAACAATATTTCTTTGGGCTTGTTAAATCTGTAAATTTCAATTTTATTTTGTAAATTTATTCACATATAAATTGTTGTTAAATAGATTTATTAATGCTTAAAATGATCATAGGTCCATTGATTCTATGRCAAAATTCACTGGCAAAAAAATAATCATATTGTTATTGCAAAGAACACACAAAAACACAGACTATGCCTGTGTTACTCACTAGACCATGCTTTCAGAAAATAAAACCCTGAAGATCATGGTTTCAGTAAGATTTATAAATCTACTTCATATAGAAACTAAGATTGTATTTATGAATTCAAGTTATGTGTATGTCAATATTTGGAGAAAAGCCCCACCACATTCAATATAGAACAAAAAAACCTGTCAACAGATGGATGTGTCTTTTTGCACTCAGTTTATACACAAATGTATACATAAGTATATATACACTTGTATTAGCATATATCTGCATGTATAGATATGTAAATTGGTATAGGTGTATAGATACACATGAGCCTAMACAAGGAGAAATAATGACAAATAAAAATAAGGCAGAGAAAGAAGAAAATAAATCTGACATATATTGTGGTTTGTATCATTTGATAAGCTTGTATGGTTAAGTCCTAGCTTGACTCGAATTAAATCAAAGCTTCTTCATTCCCTAATAGAATCAAATTCCACCCTTTATGCTTACATTTCTTGTACAATATCATTCAGACCAGCCCTTACAAAATTAACCCTTTATATAATTCAACTGAAGAAAAGAAAATATGTATGGGATGTGTTTTCTTCTGATCTTTGCTAGTTCCTTCCATTAATATAATTCAAGATCACAAAGACATCTTAAGATTGATCTATTCATTGGTGAAATAGATAATGAAAGAAAGCTAACACATTTTCACAAGTTTTCCTTCCTTAAATTACTAACTTGGTCATATGCCAGACTTACATGAGGAGGAGTATTAAATCAAGAAAACATTAGCATTCATGTATTCTAACATGCAAGGAATAATACCTCAATAGTTAATTGGATTGTAAACTGAATAACCTTTGAGATCGATACCCAGATGAAACGGATCATGTTGCTCAAAATAAGAATTGAGAATAAGTGGGAGCTGAAGTGTGACATATAAGAGAAAGGAGTAAAACTGACTTTTAATGAGAAGGAAGTTATTAGCTCATTATAGAAACAATGCAGGAGGGACTGGGTTACCATATAACAGTTGTATGAGTCAAATGGGGTGAATATATTTAACCTGTCAGTCAGTGACTGTAAAAGAACTGCAGATAACACTAAGTAAAATGTAGATTTTAATACATGTAGGAATTGTCCATCATAGGAAAAAATATAGAAGGCAGAATCCATACTCTTCAAAGGTACTGCTATTATGACCGAATAAAAACTTTACATTTTGTCATTTTGAACACCTGGTCATWATAAGGAGAGATTCCTAAGCAAAAGGATTTCATTTGTTACTGTGCTTCACATGCTGTGGAAACTAATATTTTGCAAATATAACTTTRGTATTCTAATAAGGAGCTTAACCCATGGTACATTAAATTTTAAATTAGAAAACCTGACTGAATTTTACTGAGAACTCTCCCTCTTTTTTTTCTTTTTTGTTTTGTTTTGTTTTGTTTTTGTTTTTGTTTTTTTTTTTTCCATTGGTGAAGCTACAGAACTCCACAATAATTATTAAAATAAGTATAACTCCTGTCTTGACTCCTCATCTTTACTGAGAGAGTGAGAGTGATGAGGCACCACAACAGGTCTCCCAGATATGTGGATGTCCCATCCCTGGAAGTGTTCAAGGTCACTTGTTGGATTGGACTTTGAGCAGCCTGGTCTAGTGGAAGATGTCTAGATCTTTAAGGTCTCTTCCAATGTAAATCAGTCTTCAATTCTATGACTTACGTAGATATATTACTGTGATTTACTTGTCCACAAATATTTTCCTTATCCTCAAATGCCAGTTGTCCAGTGGATTCCTACCTATTTCTTTTTTGCACATCTTTTGTGCAAATTAATTCAGTAATATTAGAATACTTCATGTGGAAAGAGTTCTTTTTACCTGAAATTGTATTATTACAGTTGACAAGTGTCAGGATCCATCRCATCTGTGTCACTTCTTTTTCTAAATGGAGTAGATAGCACTTTGGAATACCATGCAAAATAACTTGCTTCTAAAAATGCTACAAAAAGATCATCATGAGAATTATTAATAAGGTACAAACTTTCATTTATCTAACAAAAGTAGGGGTGGGAATTGGAAAAAGAGATCATTGTGGAATTTTTAATCAAATGTAATGTATTTACCTCTGCCAGTCTGTCAAAGTATTTGTATTTTACTAGCAATTTATTCTGAGGAAAATGGTTTCACTCAGCATTTTTATACATACAAATTCAACATGATGTAGGTGACATAAGAAGTCTTAGCTGCTGTGGAGTTAWTTTAAGCTATTTTATTACCTTTCTCATTGTTTGGGTTCCAGGACATTCTGTCCTCCATAAAAATAAGCTTGTCTATAGATGACATCCTTTATTATCCTCAGAATTTATAGGAATTTTGTTTAATTTCTTTGTTTAAAAAAAAAAAATCAGCAGCTTTTGAGCATTTTCAAAACCACATCCTCTAACTGATGGCCATACAAATATAAATAGAAAGCAAGGTTACATGTGGGCTACTAGAATGTATGTGGAACAGAACCCTCTGAATCTTTGAGATGATTAATGGGAAGAAATGGCAGCATAAAACCCTCTGATTGAGGTAATGCTACTGATACAACAATTAAAAACCCGGTTTACCATTAGTGTTACTCCAGTTTTTCATTGGAATATTCCAGTGAAGTCAAATGACTAAAGTTGATAAATGCTTCCTCCATTAGTTTAGAAACGGTTTAAATACTGTTTGGGGTTTTTTTTTCCTTTTTTCCAGGGCACAGAAAATTCTGTCACTTCTATTTCTTCTAGTCTTATTAAAGCCCATTAACACTTTTGCCAATAAGTTAGTTTTAATCCAATGTTTAAAATAAAGCAGTCTTRAGCATTTTCTTACAACAGCTTGTTTTCACCTGTGCTGGTTTGGGCTGAGGTAGAAGTAGCTTTTCTCATAGTAGCTGGGTGGCATGGTGCTGTGTTTTGGATTTGTGCTGGAAAGAGTGCTGGCAATAGAGAGATGGTTTTGTTACTGCTGAGAAGTGTTCAGAGTCAAGGCCTTTTCTGCTTGGGTAAAAGTTGTGAGGGGGCAGAGCTGGAACAGCTGACCCCAAMTGCCCAAAGGGCAGAATGAACCRTATGRCGTCATGCTTAGGCTACAAAACTGGRGGAAGAATAAGGAAGGGGAGAACATGTTTGGGGACGTGGCATTTGTCTTTTCAAGACGCTATTATGCATGGTGGGGCCCTGCTTTCCTGGGAGCACTGAGCACAGGCCTGCCCATGGGRAGCAATGAATTATTTCCTTGTTTATTTTGCTTGTGCATGTGACTTTTGTTTTCCCTGTTAAGCTCTCTCTATTTCAACCCATGAGTTTTCTCACTTTTACTCCTCCAATACTCTTCTCGGTCCCACTGGGGACGAGTGAGTGGCTGTGGGGCACAGTTGTCAGATTGGGTTGAACAACATTATTTCACTGTGTTGTAATATACCAAGGTTGTACACCTAAACAGAAGAGTGCAAGTAGTCCTACTCTTCTCATATGCTGTCAATCAACTGTCTATGAACAGCATCAATTCTTATAGGTAATTATTTGGCACAATTAGCAAACTGATGAGCTAAAATAGGTGCTCATGGTCTCAGATTTGGCACCACAGTAAAGTAGTTTGACATCTACCAGACCCCAGCTGCCTGACAGAAGTACTCTTYCAAATAACAGGCCTTTTTTACTACAGGTTAATCTTTCACTCTGAAGAGAATAATACCAAGCCTACTCAAAAGATGCAGAATTGGGGCAAATTATGGRATAAGCTACACAACCATATACTTTTTCTTTTTAAAATTTCAGACAKCTATCCAGCTTACTGAATGAACTAGAGGTTAAAGAGAAAGAGTAGGATTTATTACAGACTGTAATGTTGTATATAGTACTTTTTGCAATAAATAAGTGTGAAAGGGTGGTTACATATTATACCTTTACTGGGTCATAAGCACACAAGACCAATCATATCAGTTCAGACCAGATGCGCAGAAACAGTCAATCCTATTTTCAAGAGTGAAATAGATACTTAGGAAAAAGCACTAGGACAAATAAATTATATAACACTCTTCTATACACCCGGCTTTTGTTATCTTAGTAACTTCTTGAGCCAGAATTGCCATCTGTATGCAAATAGTACTTGATTTTTTTTTATTTTTGTTTTTAAATTTATTATAGGGTTTCATCTAATCACTTTTGCAGTTTTCAGAGTTCAAAATAACACATGGTAGGGAGTTTCATGGCTTTATTCRATTTCCTGTGAAGAATCACATCTTTCAGTGTATTTTGAATGTTATTTGGATTCATGTAATGACCTCTGGCGTTGTTTTAATGTGTGGAAGATAAAGTCACCTACAATTCTCACAATTTTCTAGACTGCTATCTCTTCCTACCTGAGTTATCCTTTATTTCTCTACATGGCAGCAGTCTAGCGTATCCATTGCACCAACATCAGCTGTTTCATCCCTGTGGCTATSATTATTACTTTCTTTGAGAATGTCCCAGTTTTAGTATACTCTTTCTAAGAGGGAAGCACCAAAACCACAGGAGCTGTTCACACTGAAAATGATACACAACTATGTCCTAGTCCAGGTTGGATGGGGATCTGAGAACCTGGTCAAGTAAAAGGTGTTCGTCCCTACAGCAGGGGGGTGGGAACTAGATGATCTTCRAGGTCCCTTCCAGTCAAAAACCATTCTATGATTCTATGATTCTATGAAGGATAGCATTGTTTTCTCTTTTGTCTTCTATTCCTTCCAGGTTGATTTCTGACATTTGTTCACCTTCTGCCCAAGCTTTTCTTTATGAGTGGTGTTTTCCAGCTCAGAGCCAACCTTCTGTTACATAAAATTAGACTTCTCATTTTGGAGGTATGACATTTAACATCCATCTATGTTGAAATGATTTGCCATTTTATTACAGAATTTTTCCGTATTATGAGATCCTTTTCAAATTGGTCTTGTTTGGGTAACACCTTTTTTACCTTGAATTCAGTAGTCAGTAAATATTATTATCTCAGTAATTCTAATGTTTCCAGACWATTCTTACTCATGTGCTTAGTACAGACATTTGACTTGATGGCTTGGCATCTGATAAAGCTCCCTAGAATATTTTCTAATAATTGACAACCCATAATCTGTCTTAGGGTAGGACAGCATTTGGCAGTTTGGAGAGGAGTTTTGTATGAAGTCAGTATTTCAGGTGTTTCATCCTTTGGGAGGTTTTGCCAATCATATTCTGATCCTTGTCATTTATTACAGTTCTCACTGGCTTTTATTGAGTATCCTTTATCAGCAAGTTTTTAATTCAAGACAGAATTTCCCAAGGCCCACACATGTTCTGACATGAGTATTTCCCTTCCTGTTCCTTTTGTACTTTAAAAAAAAAAATAAAAAAATTCAACATTTAGAAGTTGGTCTTCCTTTTCTTGTTAATATTTATCTCTTCTGTATTCTGTATATGAACACAGCTTCATCTTTAGACCAAGTGCTTAAAACAACATAGAAACAAGAATGCAATATTTATCAAATGTGCTTAGGTGATTCCCTTTTTTCTCCTTCMAAAATTCTTCTGTAGTCAACTGGCTTTTCTTACCCTCACCATTTTTCACAAGTCTGCTCAGACTCCCAAGTGTAACCTRCTTCTAAGCTACTAGTATTTCTTCAGAAAGGCTCAGACCCTTTATTATAACTTTTGGTGATAGTTTTACCCTACTAAATGTCATTATAGGGTTTGTCTGCTGATCTGTTACCTGATCTTCATGTTATTTGCATTCAAATACTTTTCTTACACTGACAAAAAAAATAATTTCATGGTATATTTGGTGGCCAACAATTTGAAGGTGAAGGCAAATTGGTTATATAAGATTATTTTTCTGCTTGAGAGGCATAAATAGATTAAATACCAAAATACCTTGTTGATTTATATGAAAAGATGTTAAATCCATTATGTAAGCACACTAAAACATGCTTCTTAGTTTAGTTTAATTGTGAAATGAAGCTTTAAATGAAAGAGACTGTGTTTCTCCCGACTTTGTAGCCATCATGGATGGGATAAAAAAAAAGAGAAGAAAAAAATACAGAAAATAAATACTTGTGTTATTTGAAAACTTCATTGCAGTTTTCTGGATTCCTTGTAAATTTTATGTTTAATGATCATATTGTGAAGTATGAGTGACTTCAATTAGAAATCTGATCATAATAGGCATTTCTTTTATTACTGGTTAAATGTAAATCCAGGGATTATCTTCCTGGCAGAGACATCTGGTTTGACTTTGAAATTTTTCTTACAAAAGTATTTCATGGTATTTCTTTCAGTAAACTTCCTTCACTAGAATCATTCTAGAAACAATCAAAATGGGGATCACACAGAGTTAAAATTAGATTATTTTAAAGATATTGGTGTTTACCTGCTGCAAGTATCCTCTGTTTACATTTTTTTTCTTTATCCCTTGATCCATACACAGCTACAAATGGATAAACAGATCCCAGAATCAAAACCTGGACCCCTCATTACAGTSCTGTACCAGCAGACCTCAACACTAGCAAGACCCACTCCTGAGTAGTAAAATGCAAATTAAGAGACAGTTAATGACAAATTAATATCTAAAGTTAATTATAGCTTCTGGATTTAGGAATACTCAGGAGTTTTGAATTATACTCTCATGCATACATATTTATGCTATTATTTTTATTAAAATTGCATACAAGGGATGTAAATGAATAYATTAATTTCTTTCTTATCTTTACCTGTTGATAGCATGTTTTTCAAACCTTCATCCTTTGTAAGAAGGGATCATAAATTAAGAGAAATCACAGAARCAATCATGTTGGAAAGGATCACAGTGGGTCTTCTGGTCCAACCTCCCTGCTCAAGCAGAGTCATCCTAGAGCACATGGCACARGATTGTGTCCAAATGGTTCTTGAACATCTCCAGCAAGGGACAGTCCACAACCTCTCTGGGCAATCTGCTCCAGCGCTTGGTCCCCCGCACAGTAAAGAAGTTCTTCCTCATATTCAGGTGGAACTTCCTGTCCATCAGTTCCTGTCCATTGCCTCATGTCCTAGAGGCWGGAACCATTAAAAGGAGCCTGGGTCCATCCTCTTGGCACCCTCAGCTTTAGATATTAATACACATTGATGAGGTGCATTCTCAGTCCTCTTCTCAAGGCTGAACAGGCACAACTCCTTCAGGTTTTCTTTATAAGAGAAATTCTCTAGTCCCCTCATCATTCTCATTGTCCTCCACTGGACCTGCTCCAGGAGCTTCATGTCTCTCTCTTACTGAGGAGCTCAGAACTGGACACAGGACTCCAGATGTGGAGTTAGGGCTGAGTAGAGGGGATTTCTTAATATACTGTATCTCAGGGTTTTCTTCATTCTTATTTTTGTATTTATTACAGTTTCACATTTTTGAATTATTGCTGTACCAGTTCTCAAAACTACAGAATTTTGTTGATGATCCATACTGACCTCCTAGCAGAACCTGCATATGCATCAAAAAGAAGTGTTTTCCTTTTTCAACTACTTTTTATGTACAGAGTTTCCTTGTGCACCTGCATTGAACATTAAGCTAAAATAAACACAGAAAAACCTTTGGGATATGGTRCCAYCATTTGCAGGAGARACAGAAAGGAAGRAAGGATRAAGAGTTGCTTGAAGGACAGWGGYAATATATTTAGTTTTGATTAATTTCTCTTGATGCATTTGATTTGGCTAAGGAACAGATTGTTTAAACTGCCATTCCAGTTCTTTATATGCCATTCTCTATTCTTTATAAATGACGTGAACATTATGTGAACTTAAGAATGAAGCTGACATAAGGAGTTGTATTCCTGAATTCGGCTAGTCAGTGAGAGGTGAGGATAATGTTGAAAAAGTAGAAGAGGCCTCCCAGTGCTCAATCTACCACCACTGATGGATCATGTTATCTGTTTTAGTAAGAGGTACACAGTTATTTTAAAATTTCTTTGTGTATTTTGTTCTGTTTTTGAATAAATATGTGCATCAGAAACTGGAAATTATTACAAAATCCATAAAACATATAACTGGTTTTTGAATGATGAYGCAGTCACATTAATACAGGTGGATAATGAAAATACAGTAGAACAAATGRGTTTTGGTCACAGACCAACTTTTTATAATGCCATTATTCCTTCTTTCGTGTGTGTAGACAAACACTGAAAAACAGCCTTTGTTTTTCCTCTGTTCTTGTCAGTGTAATTGGGATGAACATCACCCACTCCTTTCTCCTTAAACACAGCAAAAACAATGCTGCTTGTTCTGGGTTACATTGTTTTGGTAGCAATAATGACTGATTTGCTCGGGGGAAACTGTCAAGTCTCTGTGTAAATTATTAACAAACATATTTCTGTATTATTTATAAGACATTGAAAATATGGCTTAATGATCATTTAAAATGATGGTTTTAGAAAACAATTGTTTCTTTACGGTTCTTATTGAGGCAAACAGTTTTCTATTTTATATAGGGAATATTTCACGGAGTAGCAAAGAAAAGCACAATTTTAATAGTGTGATTTTTGCATCTACCTCAATATTTTCTATCCCATTATAAAATAAACTTTTATTGTAACAGACACAAAAATTCTGAGAGAGTAGAGATTCACTTAGTGCAAAATCAGCTTTACACTGAATGTAGCTGTAACTTCTTTTTTTTTTTTTAATATTTGCAATTTAATCATGTTAAGTTGTTCCTTCTTGATGAAAATCAYGAAGAAGACACACATATGTGATAAGCTTTTCTCAAGTTTAAAAAAGCCCTGGGGAATACTACACTAATGTTCAGGTGTTGAGCAACACACACTGCTCTTCTGATGGACATCAGAGAGAAAGGACGGTCTCCTAGTCAGGTGCTATCTCTTCCACAGATACCTACCCCGAGCTTGGATGAATAAATAACCCTCTGTGTGCCTTTATGTTTCTGATTTAAAATAATTGTGTTGGTAACTTCTCTGCACACATAAGGTGATGTCAGTGTGTATTAGCACACTGTATGTCACTGTGCCCATATTAATGGGATCACTGATGCRATGTTTTCACTGGAGCACAGCCTGACTCTCATGTGAGACAAGGATGTTTACATGAGCTTTTCTGAGACAGCCTGCTATAAAACTTTGGCAAAGGGCTTCAAAAACTGCATCACTGACCTTAAAAACTTTTTGAATCAAATTTCTTAATTTTACTCTGAATTTGTTCAAAACTTTAATGACTTCTTCTTGTGTGTGTGCCACATGCTTTCATGGATGCTTCCTCAATTTGAGAACTACAATTAAAGTCATTGGTCTGATTCTTGATAGCAATAAGGTGAGATGTGTTACTTCTAAAGATTGAAAACAAGGCCTGTTGTTGTTTAATGGTTTGTTGGACATCGTTAAGGTTGCAATTATTTAGAGGAAACATTTTATGTTCATTATTTCTTTAGATATAATTTTGCTTATGAATTRTGTAATAATTCAAGGTTGTGTGTATATAGTGAAAACCAATATTTAGTATAATCTATTCTTCAAAGTTTTTCCCTCTTGCATTTTTTTTCTTCATTAATGCACATCAGAAGATGAAGAGAAAAACTCTTTCACAAACAATAAAAATAAGAAGTTCTGATTTGTTAATCATCAAACTGTTTTGAAATATGGGGAGRTTAATTTTTGTTCAAGTAAAATTTGGATTTTGGAAAGGAATTTTTCTGACCACATGAAGCAATATCAGCCCTTTCCTCCAAATTATTTAGTCTTAATTAACACTCATGTAACTCCTGTGAAGCCAACATAGGAAATTCTTCTTTATTGAATCCTGCTGCATCAAGAAAAAGTGTCCAGACTCTTTCTATTGCTTTCCTTCTTTTGTTACTATTGCTGCACAATTTCTAATGAGATTGTGTCAAATAATGGGCTAGCAAAGACTGCATTGACAATTATATAAGGAGGTAACATCCTTTCACCAGATTGTGACTATTGATGATCTGGGTTGTATAGAGAAAGGGTTTAGAATACCCTTATTTCCATCCATCTGTACATGTTTTTTCAGGGCTGACTTTGTGCAGTAAAGGATATGGCCTGGGTCCAGAWTTTTACAGCAATTTTCTGGCAGGCAATTTTGAGTAGCAGAGCATGTTATGATATTCTTTGGGCTGCACTTCTTACACTTAGAGCAGAATATACTGCTGAACATAAGCAGGAATTTAACAGCATGCTATTTCATTGCCTTATGTCATACTTCATTCTTCTTTTAAATACAAGGACAAAATACTTGAAACCCAGACTGATGAGCAGAACCATTAATCAAATATTTGTAAGCATTTCTGCTGGATTTCCCCTTCCCTCTATTAGAAAAGTTATTCAAAAGAGAGTTTGAGAAGAAAAACTCAATTTCTTCACTAAAATAAAATTTCATACATTTTCACCTAGGACTGAATCTGAAGGTTTGCAGGCTACTGAAAAAGATATACACAAATGATGACATTGACTTTTTTAATACTAATGAGATGAATGCAGCAATGAGAGTCACTAATAAAAACATTTTTAATCCATTTGCTTGAAAGGCAATAAAAAATTCTTGTTCCTTGGTGGAACAAAAGTGTAATACAGCTATTAAAGAAATTGCAGGGAGACWGAGATCTAAATAAAGCTGAGACATCACATTTAGTATAAGGCTTAATGGCATATAGGAGTCTCAAAACATTATAAGGCTCAGAGAAAGTATATATTGGCATAAGTTCTAGTCAAGTGTTAGATGAAATACAGTGTCATCAAAACTGAGATGAAGAAAAGGTCTACAATGCTAGGATAAGTAGAGGAGATAATTGCATAAAAAATGTATTACTTTGTGAAATTTAAACTGTGATCATATATAATGGAAGGCTTTGTTGCAATGCATCTGTGGTGCCTTTTGATGCATTAGGRCAGGATAGGCATAGGGATGCTTTGAGTGGCCAAAGAAGACACCCTGCTAAGAAGCAGATATATCACTATGTCAAAAATAGCTGCTACMTTTAATTCATTAAATCTCACCACTTTGGAGAGGAGTGGTATATGGAGCACTTCACTTACAGGCATCTTTGATTCTGGCTTTATGAGTGTGAGAAGATGAACATAAATGTTTTCCTTTAAAGGTGATCCTTCCAGTAAGTAGAGACATCCCTCAGCAGAAAAATGCTGGAAAACACTTCTACTCACCTTGCTCTTATCTGAAAGACGTAGTGCTTTTATTCCTTCTACTCTGAGTGCATCTGCATTAGCATTCTGGTTTGGATCAGGAGACATCTTTTGCTCTGGCTCTTCTGATTCACTCTCGTATGATTTTGATTTTAAAATTGAGTGATCTTGGAATTCATGAGATGTATTTATCTTGAATGATGACAAACCACAGATACGCATTGGGAGCACACCCGTTACACTGCATCCACAAATGAACATTCAGGCCACGGGCACTCACCACGGTCAGTTTTACACACTCTCTGCCCTCCATACAGTGTGGATGTTGGTCCTCAGTGTCAACTATTTTTCTTTGTAAATTTGAGCTTATTTGCACATGTTAGTTGCTGAGGTAGATGTAACCTTCGTGTTGAGTTCTCCTCATGATTTGAACATGTGACAAAAAAGTAAAAGGTTTTAAAACACTGGCCTTTAGTAAACATTAAGGCATAGCTAATGAAAAGGACTGTACAACATTTTTTGTTGCTTTTTGAAATAATCTCATTCAAGGTTTTTCTTATTTAGAGTCTGCAGGAAAAGGGTGGATATTGATTATGTCCTTGAAACTTTAGAGAGAAGTAAGTTTTGTTTCATTAGTAAACCCCATCTTTTTCCTCCCTGTAGTTTTAATAAATGAGCAAGCCTGGCAGAAGGAAGGTCTGTGTAATTTATCCTAGGGTTTTAGTAGTGATTTTATTTGCTAAAGCTATTCAATCTTTGTTCTAAGTCTATTTAGAGCATGCCCTACTGAACTAATACTGAATGGATATCATTTGCATTAGTTTAGCACATTGAACTAAACAGGACAAGAAGACCCCAGTGAAATCACTTGGTTTATATATCCTAACTGATTAATTTGTAATAGATGGTAGGAGCTTCTTTTGGCTCAGCAGACAGTTCCAAAAGACAACTGAAGTTCAAAAGTGATGTTTGAATGCCTTGTTGACTTTACCTTTATATGTATTTTATCTTGTTTGAGGAAAAAATGAAGAGATGAGCCAAGACATCTTCTCATAAAATCAYAAGAAAATTCTTATAATCACTTAATTTACTATTGTTTTCTGAAGTAAATATTTTCTATTTATCCAGTAGAGGGAAATTAAAGTCCTATGAAATTTTAAGTTAGGTTAAACCATATGAGCCATATGGGAAGCAAAAATCTCCCTGGTTAAAGCAAACTAAACAGTCTTAGAAAAAAGTAATTAAACTGCAACTAAAGTACTTTCAGGAAACACAGACTACTGAATCCCTCAAAGTAGAAAATATGCAATTTTACGTAACATTATGACTAGGTCTGATGATAAAAAGATAATGTAAACTCCTAATACATTATGTTTCATTATAAAAAAATCCCCAAGCATTTTCAAATTTCAATTTTTTTGGACATTCTCAAATTTCTTGATTTATGGATGCTTAAAATTCTAACTGTCATGCTTAAAAGCAAACGATGAGCAAATAATTTAGCAAATGCATTTATGTAATATTCATACTAACTGTGGTGCTTAATTAATGTCTTTTTTATATTGTGGCACCCAAAACTGCCTCCAGGACTCAAAGTGAGGCCACCCAATGCAGACCAGACTGAGACAATCCCCTTTCTTTCCTGGCTGGTTATGCTGTGCCTGATGCCCCCCAGGACAGGGTTGGCCCTCCTGGCTGCCAGGGCACTGCTGGCTCATGTTCAACTTGCCTTAGAYGAGGAACCCCARGTCCCTTTCTGCAGCGCTGTTTTTAGCATTTCTTTTCCCAGTCTGTCTGTACATGCAGGGTTGTCCCATCCCAGGTGCAGAATGGAGCACTTTCTCCYRTTGAATTTCACATGGTTGGTGATTGCMCAGCACTCTGATTTGTTGAGCTCTCTGCAGAGCCTCCCTGTTTTGGAGGGAGTCAACAGCTCCTCACTGTTTTATATCATCTGCGAACTTCCTTGGTATCCCTTCCAAACTTGTTTCCAAGTCAGTTATGAGGATGTTGAGGCTGAAGCCCTGCAGAACCCAATAGTGACAGGTCACCAGTCGGATGTCACTCCRTTCGCAATTACTCTTTGTGCTCGACACAATCTGAGCACAGGTCTGTTTTGGGAAGTCACCAAGCCTATGTGCTGTGCATTGGTATTACCTGGCAAAATTCTCAAGTTCTTTCCATATTAAATAGTAAAAGTACTATTAAATTCATAGATATTGACCATAGAAAATTRGTGTATAAATATTCATGTAGGTGAATGCTTGCACAGCAAGGCTTCCACTTTAATGTTAAAGCTCTGTCTTGGAGATGACCTAGTTACTGTATCCATTTCCATCCATATATGCAACCATTTTTTTTTCATGTAAGTGACCAAATAACAGGAGAACAAGTCTAGCTGTAATTTTTTAGTATCAGTTTTTACTGTGCATATAGAGTTCTAGGCCCTTTATGGATGTGTTAGGAGAAAACTTTTCTGCCAGTTGCCACTAAAGAAGCTATAGTTGACCTAACCTTCTGATGAAAACTTTTACAAGATACTGTTGAATCTTATTTGCTACGAAAACAGCTGTATAAACATTTCTTTTCTAAGAGCTAAATGCACACTGTTTCTATTTGAGAAGCTCAAACTTTCATTATCTCTGTGCTTTTACRTTGTCTTTCTCACCACCCTTATTTCATTTTAAGAAATCAGATTTAGCATGCTATTACAACCCTGAGGTATTGTGTTTACTTCTTCACTCATTYTGCCTTCTGTATTTCATTATGCAAGTATTTCTTTTTTGTTGCCCTGAAGGATTTCMTTTTCATTATCTTGACCAGAATTTCCTTATGTGCCCACATTTTGTTCATATTAAAAATTTATGTAAAAGTATTTTTAAATAAGAGCAAACCATATAGCTCATCTCCAGAATCAGCACAGAGATGCTCAGCACATACACTGAAACATAAGAGACATAAAAAGGAGAATTGAATGTAGTCACTGATATGTAGGAAAGCATGGAATTAATTGGCAAAACATCTGAGAAATGATTTAATAACATGATTTTTAAAATAGGARGGAAAAAGCCCTAACATCACAGCTTTTCCCAGACAACCTGCAGGATACAGCAATCTGTTACACCAGTCATGGAGTATGCTAAATGCCAAGCCAAATGGTCAGCCCATCCCAACCCACACAAAACTTTTAAAAAACCTTTTAAGCTGGGGACAAAGATACCTTCAGAAGATATCCACACACAAAGTAGATACAAATATGATGCTGTTAYTCATTCTCTTTTTATATACATTAAATTGTTTGTTCAACATTTTACATCTCAGTTAAATTCACTACCTGGAGATTAGACAATTAAGTATTAAATTGTGTTCTTTCTCTTATATATTCTGCATATTTATCATTCAGTCTTTTCTTGTCATCCATACTGACAGTATTTTCTTTTGTTTTTTTCTTGAACATGCAAGTCTTTCTTCTCAACTCTATTTTTCCATAGGTTTCCATATCAATTTCTTCACATATGCAACGCTTAACATTCCATGAGTTTTTGGAAACTGTGCTGCTCAGGAGCCAGAGGAAGTCAGGCAGRAGTTCTCATTTGGTCTTTGATTACAAGGCACAGTGCACAGAGTGGCAGCAGGCTGGTGATCCCACAGCTGACACCTAAATCCTGATTTGATTACAAGGCAACCATTTTGCTTAAAGAGATCCATGATAGTCGGTAAGGGTGGCTTCCTCGACTCATTTCAAAGCCACCCCCATTGGAGCCCCATTTATCAAGTTTCCCCTGGAAGATAATGCTACTGGTGACTGCACCAGTTGCATCAGACCCAGATCCACATTACTGGGTCCTACTTTAAAAGAACTCCCTTCTTCCYAGCAGATGTAATTTCCAGGAAGGTCACTCTGGGTGGCCAAAGGGATGGGGTGAGACCTTGTGAGCAGAAAGTGTACCCATAGGGAGGCAAGGGCCAGGCTGTCCATGGAGATGGGGCACCAGGTTGCCTATGGTGACAGGAGGACAGGCTGCTTTGGAAAAGGAGAGGGCTTGAGCAACAGCAAATGCTTTTCTGCCAYTAAGCCTTGGGGGGGAAAAATGTCTGCAACCCTTTTCTTGGTGGGGCTTCTTGGTGCCCCTCTGTGAGCTGGATCCTACTGGCAGTATCTCTGATAATTTATTTACTTYGACTTTGGGTTAAAAGCGAAAAAGGAGCTCTGCATGGATTTGAGTAAAACTGCTGTAAATCCCGACCCAAATGTTAACAWTGCCAGCAGGTGCCTAAGACTCTGCAGAAGTGACCACTGGAACTGGACACTCATTTGTGTCAGCTCAGTCCTGTGCAGGGAAGCAATGARCTCCTTGATGTGTGGATACTCCTACATAATTTAGACTGTAAAAAATTCCTTTCTCAGTTTATTCACCGTTTTAGTTCGAGTTCCAGGGAAGCCAGTGTCATGCCATTTTCCTGTGCTGAATTTCTCTAAATCAATGCTCATTTTGTCAATTTTATCCCATGCTACTTTTATACTCTCATTTAATATTAGCAATATTTTAGAAAATGGCAACATTGTACCATGTACCAGTATTTTAGAGGATATTGTACCAAAAGTAGAAAAAAMCCCTGAAGCTTGGAGAATAAATGTTTTTTTCTTAGTTGATGATTTCTCTTTGTTTATTATGTATTTGAAATTACTGGGTCTGGGACTCACAGAAAAAAGGAAGAAAAGGTGACAGGGGAGGGGGGAAGTGTACAGATGGCAACTTGAATACTTTTTCTGACAATGCTATAAGAATACCAGAGATTATTTCCAGACTGTTTATTATACTGGGTCCATCCTACTGTACGGTAATTACTTTACTGAAAACTTGAGATTCTTGTACAATATGGAATCAAATTACAAACAAATACCACGGATCTCTAGTCCTGTTCCTTATCACTCTGACTTTCCCTTTTTTACCTTTTAGGAAAGAATGACAGCTGAAGACAGGGAAGGCCTTTCAGTGGAGGCTTATAGCTTATACTGGATAAGGAAACAAAGGTCACACAGGCAAAATCATGTYTGTGTACACAGCTGCCTGACTTGACACAGGATTACTCCTGTTTCCCAGCTGGACTCCAAAGTTTTTCATCTGAAAGCAGCCTTTGGACTGCAGAAACTGTGCTACTGTATCAGCAGCACAGGTAAGAGTGGCATGATTATCACCATAATCCATGGTCATCCTAACCCTGTATAATGACCTAAGAAGTTGCCGTAGAGGGAGCTAAGCATGGCATATGTGATTATGTAATTGTTAATAGAAGCTTTGGGCCTGGCTGGAGATAATTCCTGAC
>QVAJ01000025.1:3281582-3296950 GCA_003546035.1 Mixornis gularis | reverse complement strand
AAAAAAAAAAAAGTGAGAGGGAAAGTTAACAGCTAACTTCTGGCTTCAGTAGATTTGAAGTAGCAAAGAGGAATATGTGTACTTCAGGATCACAGAAAATTACATACCTTCAGAAAGCAGGATTAAAAATATATGAWATATGCTATTATACAGCAGCTACTGTAATATAACATAAGCAGAAAACATAGTGACCGTCACCTTCTCTCTTTTACAGTTTTATGGACTTTTCTCTCATTTGGGCAAAGAGAATTTCCTGTGTGGTTTGAGAAGTGAGTAGGAACATGAATGTACATGAATCTAATATGTATAATGTTTGAAACGTTATTGAGTAGAGATGACGAATCTTCACTGCCTAATTTCACAAATTCCTTTTACAGTACTATAATAGTACTGAAAAATATACAATTTGCAAATGCAAGCTTTTAATGGTGCCCTATTTTCTTGCAATGATCGCGTTTGACCAAGCTTTAATGAAACATAAGAAATTGCTAAAGCTCTCAATGCCTTCACACTTGTCAMTGTCCTTTCCATTTTGTGTGAGTAACACCAAAAGATGAATGAGCTGTAAGTCACTTAAGTCCACACAGAAAGCAAAATTAAACTACCGCTTTGAAAAACCAACCTACAGATAACTTTCACACTAACTAAATTGCACCACATGGCAATGTCAGATTTTCTGTCTTATAAAATCCAATAAAAAAAAAAACAAACCCACACAGAAGACAACCTACATTTTTCAACAACTCACAGTAAGGCAATACAACTGTTGCAGGCATTATCTCAAAAATCAGTAATTATAAAATGTACTTCAACTTTGCACTATCTGAATTCAGTATCTGAATTTAAGAATCAGCAGAAATTCTTAACTTTCATGTTATCTAGAAATATATACAATGYATGGTAAATGGCCACTTAGGTCAGTATCAGCTAGAAAACACTGACACCACAAGAGGCACAGTGARTATGGCAGTGAATGTGTCAGCTTGGCAGTGAAAGGTGGGCCTATAAAGGTGAGGAGCRGGAGGATGCTTTATGCTCTCATTTCCCATCTGCTTTCTTCAAATATGCAGCAGGAGGCTTTATTGCTTTGGGTGCAAAAAACCCCGTGCAGCCTTGAGTGGCTGCCTTTGYAATCAGAAATGTATTCAGACATGCCTTTGAAAATACAGAGGTTCCAATCTTCAAAGCCCAACATCAAAGAGGTTATGAAGAAATGGCAAAGACTAAGTTTCAGAAATTAAACCAAAGACCTATTCCCTGCTCTACATACCAAAATATAAATGCTTAACTAGTGAGGAAGGATCCATAGTCCATTTACAAGAGACATCTGTTCTAGGAAGGCTGTGGGAAGTCCCAGGCCCTAGGCAAGTATGTCTGGGGAGAGTGTGGATGAAGTCCTGGAAGAAGAGGCCTGTTCCATGTACAGAGCATCTTGAGCAAGGCTGGCAAAAGCATGCCAAGCCCAAGGCACTAAAGGAAAAAATACTGTGAGAATTAGCATCACCATCAACATTCCTGCCCTTTTAGCATATACTTCTTTGTGGTAAGCTCTAATAGAGATTGTGCTAGTTATTTTATCTGGCTTGGAAGTGACTCCAAACTCAGTATGGCAGATCTGTAGTGAATCCTACACTGATGTATGAAACAGATTATAATTTCTGTCATCTGAATAAATACAATTAATTCTCATTTGTTCTCATAAAAAATATAGGATGGGTTAAAAAAGGACACAGCAACCTAAAATCAACAACTTAAAAATKCCCCAAATATACAAACATTAAAATCAGGTAAGCTTTAAAGGAATTGTTCTGAGACAGGCYCATTGAACCATAGAAGTTCTTATATGTGTGAATTGAAGCCTTCTGTTCACTTTCTACACTGTAAGCTAGCTCATTAATTCAGTTATGCACAATTGAARTGATTTCCTGTTTTAAACAGGAACCTCTTCAATGTAAAACCTCTTCAATGCAAAAGGTAATTAATTACGTGCTAAAATAACAGTAGCAAATAAACATAGCCTCACTGTAGTASTAATAGTTGTTTGTTGCTTGGTCACAATAAATTCCTGGTGAGAATGAAATTTGTACCAAAAGATTACTTCCTTGGATGCTTATCAAGTCTGTTGCATCTGACWGTGTTTGTCACAGGTCTTTTGCCTCTATGAGTTAAGTTTAAAACAGGAATGAAAAAGAATGTGAGGGAAAGAGTGAGTGACCTAACCTGTTTAAGAAAGTTTTGTAATTCTTGTTCCATAAACTACTGAGAAAAAAGAGAATGTGTTCTCAGTGTGCTATATACTATTACAGCTGAATGGACAGCTTCCTWCCATCAAAAGATCTCATCCCCAAATTCTGGGTTGCAGATTTATTTTTTCCAAGTCTGCATCCTAAACCAGTTCTGAAGCTTATGTGAACATAAAGTAGTTAATTAAATTTTCTAAATTGGCAAAGGAACTAGCACGCACTTCTTAAAACTGAAAAGCCTTTTTTCCTGGGTTAGTTTTCTGCAATTTTACTGACTTAATCAGGTAAGCTTCARGTCAGGATAAAATCAGCAAAAGAATAAAGTAAAAGGACAAATGGCTTCTGTCTTTCAGAAGCAAGCTGTTAATTTGTTTCCAATCATWAAAAGGAACCTCCATTCCTTTTCAAAACTTTAGATATCAATATGTGGTCCAGATAGTAACTATACAGTGTCTACCTCCTAGCTGCTATTTTCAGTACCAGTTTCTTAAATTTTCCCACTATTTTGCTTTAACGTTTAGTGAAAGGTTTCTTTCTGAGAGATTCCTTTTTCTTAACAGGAGTCTGAACTCCTCTCAAATTTCAGAAAATTTTCCTTAATAAATCATATAAAAAACTGTGGAAATTGACTTACTTTTTTAACTTGATTTCTAAGAAGCTAAAATGAAGGAAATAAGATTTTTTTTTATGAAGAACTGTTTAACTTAACTTTTGTTATCTATGATCTAGTTGTGGAAAATTTTTAAGCATTGATGCCTAAAGGATTTTTTTAATTAGTAGTGGTAATTTTCCATGGTGAAATGTGTCCTATTACTATTCATCATATTTAAACCTACTACATTAAATAGAAACTATTTCATTTTCTAAAACCTTATTAATCTAGRTAATTATTCTTAGAAATAATAATCACACACTTTAAAAGGTGTTTGTCATCTTCTTTGACCAAAAAGCTTGTATGCTTTTAGACRAGTATGTGACAGAACATCTTCCAAAATTTCTCCAATTGCAAAGGYTTTGATTAAAATTTGAAAGTTTTTTGTAAGTGTTTGTAGAAAAACAAACAAATGCTTTATATTAGAAAAACCTTGACCCTATTTCACTGCTTTCCTTGCAAGGCAGGAAGAAAAAAGTGAGAGGAAAAAAGGCCTTTTTAGGGATAATGGCTTGTGTCTCGTACAATGCATATGTCCTGAACAAAAATTTTCCATTCAGGATGCTTCTAGTCTCTTTTAAAACATTCCTTAAAACATGTTTTTGTCTTAAAATTACTGAATTTTAGAAATAAAGATTACATCTGTGCTAAATTGTGTTGAGTTTCATTTATTTTATTCTTCTGTAAAAAACCCATGTTTATAAAGGAGGTGCACATACTGATCGCTACTGTGTTAACAAAATAACTTCTGTCTTTAAAATCTTTTGGGTTTTATACATTCATATAKTAGATAGGTAATTTGAAAAATGTTAGATGTTTTACCCAAAGAATAACTGAAAAACATTAAAAAATTAAACTATGGCAGTAGATATTAAAGCTGCACTGTAGAGTGCTTATAACACATTTGCTGTTTTATAGTCATGGCTGTTGTTTCTGTTAATAGCTGAGATTCATCCAAAYGTTGCAGAAAAGAAAATCACACAGAATTCCTCTGAATAACTCCAACACGTATCTTGATCAGATGACCAGTCAAAAAACATCAATATATAGTTTTCTTCAAATGTTTTGAGYACAAAGATAACTTTAAGTGTCCCAAAATGAATGAAAGATGTGTTTACATTTATGTTTAACATTATTACAATATAATAGTTTTATCTGTTACACTATCTTCTTTAGAAGCAAAGTTTTGCCTGGCACCTGGTTAATTTTCAGTTTTCTGTTTCTTACCCAAAGTCTGACTTTCAGAGGTGCTGAGCATGAAAAAATCTTGTTTTTGTAGGACCAGAAATATTCAACTGTTCCGCCAACACAGTAATCCAACTAAATTCACCGGTACTGAGACATGTAGAAAGAATGATCCCATGGAGATGAGGTATTGAATTCCTTTTTGTCCTCTTTTATAATGAACAGCACAAGYATTTTCTAGGGAATTTACAAGGTTCTATTAATTAATGCCTATTAATTTACTTAAAATCCCTGAAGAAAAGATGTTATGTAATTGCAAAATATTATTATTCCTCCTTCAAAGTATGACCTTTATTCCTCATTTCACAAGTAGAGCATTCTGTCTGCTTTTCTACTGGCTAAATTCCAAAGTGGGAAGATTTTTAATTACCTGCTAGAGTGACAAGGGCCATTAGGCAGCTTTGGGTGCAGCTTCTCATTGAGAAACCAATGCTTCCAGCCTACAGAGGATTGTGTGTGCCGTCTACTGCACAGGAGGCAATTAAAAATCTGAAATGTAAACTAAAGAAGAGAAGGATGAGCTGTGATGACATTATGCTAATTGATTCCTGTAGTTGTAATGAGTTATAGAATAATTTTATAGGATTAGTGATTCAGATGGATTGGAATCATGGAATTGTTCAGCTTGGAAAAGACCTTTAAGATCATTGAGTCCAACTGTTAACCTCTACTGCCAAGTCCACCACTAAACCACTTCACTAAGTGCCACATCTACAAGTCTTTTCATGATATTAGATGAGTACCGTTTCCAGTAAAGCTCATTTTGTTTATCTAACCTTTGATTAATGTTTTTTGACGTGTTACCATTTCCTGCCAGGTATTGATTACTTTAATTGAACAGTGCYCTAGAATCTCATCAAGAGCACAAAAATCAGACATTCATCTGAGCATGTTTCTTGTACAAACAGAAACATTATTCATCATGATACTCATATTGACAATTATTTCTGTTAATATTATAGAACATATGCTTTCTGTCTTAAAATTTCCTACTATAACAAAACACTCTGTGTGCATTTGAATTGCTTTTTAGCTGGTATTCATCAATACTCAAGAAAGAACATAAATAAGGGAGAAAACATTTCTTTCCTTGATWTTTGGGTATCTTCTCTGTATTTTTTCCCACAGTGATTAATGTTTAAACATACAGTATTAGTAAACAAAAAATATGAAAATGTGATCTTGTAAAGGATGAAGAATATTTACTGTTTGGCCTGCATGGTGTTGTGTAGTCAGAACTGGGTGTATTACTGTACCTCATGAAATCTTCTTGTACCTATTTCACACACTGGAGAGAATTTCTGGTCAAACAGCAACTTCACTGACTCCATGGAATATCTCAGTCACATGGAAATATTCATTATGAATTAAATAAAATTGAGCATGTTTAGACAATAATAATATGAGTAATTTAAATGACATTGATTTATATGTATCTTTCCAAATATTACTCACAGCTATGAAGGAGGGTGAATGGGATGCAAATAGAATAATCAATCAATTGTTCTTGAGTAAACAGTCATGTATAGAAAGGATAGCATTAGACAGAGGTTATCACARCTCTATTTATCAAATGCAGATGCTGAGATGGGATGAAGCTGGGAACTCCACAAACAACAAGGCCAGCCTTTTTAAGAAATCTACCAAACCTTTCAGGTTTATAATAAACTTCAGCATAATCATGTCAGAAAATACTTAGGTACATCACTGCTATTTACTAGCCAGTTAAAATTTATAGAATCCTTCTTAAGTGGAATAGTAGTACGTGAGTTGTATTTTGATAATAAATGAAGCAGTGGATGTTATTTAAAATTTTGAGAATGATACTTAACCACAGAACAGAACTGAACCATGCAGAGATAACTTCAATGAGAATGTAAACTACAGAACAGAGTGAACTCATGACTTCCAGAAACCACTGTCCTTAATTAATACTTCCTAGMTATTTTACTGTGGTACTCCCCTTCTGGAGCCTGCACCAAAAGGCAGGAGCTTCCACTACCAGAGGTTCTGCAAGGTGAGCCTTGCTCCTTTCTCCTTTGCCCCAGTACAGCCYCCTTCATCCACTGTTCCTGCCTCTCATGGCCTCTTTTTCGTGTGTGTGTTCTTTTCCTTTARACTGATTTTTCATATTCCTGCTTTCTTTCAACTTTCTCTCTTGGCTGAATCTCCACTAAAAGAGCTTTTTGTTAAGAGAAAGGTGCTTTTCATAGTRGTACAAGGTGGAGGCTAGGGAAAAGAAAACTCTGACCTATTTTCTCTGACCTAGCTATTTGAGAATGAGTTCTGCTGGTCAACACAGTATGATGTTAGTCTTTGGAGCTTGTACCTATTAATAGGGCACAAAACAAAGTTTGTCACAGCTCAAGGTGTGTGATGCAGTCATTCTCTTATGAGTGGAAGAAATAAAGCAAAGGATGCTTGTCTTTAAATCTGTTTGGTTGGTTTGGTTTGTTGGTTTGTTGAGGATATTTTTCTTAATTTTGTTACACTGTTCCTTGGATCGGTATAAGCTATTCTGATATTTTATTTCTAGTGTAGCTGGAGGTGTCTATTTATATTTGAAGGGCAGAACACTGAAGCTATGTGTTGACATAATACATAATACAGACCTGTTGCTATGTGTTGACCCTACTACAGACATTCATCTCAACAGTACGTGGTAGGATATTCAGCAGGAACGTCCTTGTGGTTTTTGGAAAATAACTGGTCATCCTGGTTGCACAAAATGTCCACACATAAGAATTATTAAGGGGATTGTACACTGAGTGATTKTTACTTCTTAAAATCTGAGCATAAATTTCTATCTCCTGTTGAGAGATTGAAAAACTGAATTTAACCTTCCAGATAACACCTGGAAATGCTCATGTCACAGCTCAACTGATGAGGTTCGATTGTGTTCCATGGTCAGATCACAAGTTGTAGCYATTTTCACCTCAAAAAAATGTGTAAGCAGACTCTTAAAACTTTCTACCTAGAAGAGAAAGGGAGCACTCTTTGCTAGTATAAGGAACATGACAACCCCTGCCTGTGCAGTCTGCATGCCATTAATCCTGCATTCCAAGATTAAAATTGTAAAATAAATTCAGATTTCATGAAATAACACTTCTCTTCRGTTTAATTTAGCAATCCTGATTATTGAATTAGTGGTGGGTTRTAAATTATTAAATGGGAACCAGCTTGTCTGGTTCAGGTATTTTCAGTCTGTCACTAGGGATCTTTCTTTTCTGGACAYACCATCATCTGTATTTTCTAAATGTAAAGCAGRGTGTTAGCATCCCATTGATCACTAYTCATGTCCTTAATCCAGCCAACAGCAGGTAAAGGACAAAAGCAGGAGGAAGCTCCACAGGAAAGCTTAGTCTAATTTGTGTTGAGTAGGGTTCAGTATATGTTCAGGGGGCAGGGGAGACTTATGTTTGGTTTTGTGATYGGGAGTTTTCATTGTTGTTTTTAACCTCAGACAGCTGTTTGCCTTTGAAAGCATACTTGCAGATCAATTTTGTCTACCTAGATTCACTGTCACCAATCTCCACAGTTAGTGAGTCCCCTCTGGATCTTGCTAGGACATCTAAATGTTTTATTTTATATTGTTTTCAATATATATTGTTTTATATTTGTTTTATTTTATATTGTTTTCTTGAATCACAAATGGTCTTACTTCTGGGGTGGCTCAGCATTAGTATCGCTGCCCTTTCCTGCCTCCCATGTCCTGTATGAAATGTTTTAAATTCAGCTTTGCCTTTTACTATTCTCCCAATTTTGCTGCTCACCTAGAATAGTGAGAAATTCTGCAACAAGTTGGCAAAGGGTATCTAAATTAAGGCAGGAATGAGATTACAGTGGGTAGATAGATTTCTGTGATAGAAGAGAAATAAAAATGAGGGAACTTTTTTTTTGTCCATTCCATCTGTTTCGAAATAAAAGCCATGCAGCTGTTGTGAGTGTACAAAAGAAGTGACTGTAAAGAACACACAGTATTTTTGACAAAAAAAGAAAAAAAAAAAGAAAAAAAGAATCAATTTATTTCCCTGCAAAGGAGCTGTTAATGGCAATTGTTAGTACCTACATGGAATTCTATTTTTCTTCTTTCCAGGCATACTGAGCTGCATTTCGACAGGAAATAAATAGCTTATTACTTTCTGGGTTAGGAAATAGCTGCTATAGAGATTGTTGACTGGGTAGATGAGACTTCTCTCTATATGAAAAGAAATGACTTATGTGTCATTATTAATTTCATTCTATCTGTATTAAATTATTTTAGATGTGTTTAATTAAGAGAGAGGCTGCTTTTCTCCAGCTATTTTTATATGATGAACGGCCTTTCTTTTCTAATGGAAATAACTTTGTGGTCTTCTCAAAAGTTAGCTAGTACAAAATCTGCCTCTTGCACCTAAGTTGATTGTATATTAGTTAGGTATGGAAAGCTGAACACAATCCTTTTTGTAAAAAGAGCAAATAGATGAAGCAAGGGATCCTGCATTGGTATTTGCTAACATTTTTTACATACTTATCAGAACAAAAGCAGGGAAAAAAAGGGGGGGGGGAGGAAAGGACATTTAAAAATATTTTTGCAGAGTCAGTAAATAGCATCATTGGTTTTTTAGCCAGATATGGAAATGCATTAAACAATCTGTCCTGAAAAGGAATATCACCTTTGCTATAGACAAAGACTACTCACTGCATTATAAAACATAATGCTTGATAATTTTCTGCCTGTAATTTGCATGGAATTTATATTCTTTAGGATTCTTTTGATATGATGCTGTTGTCGTGTTTGAGATTGGTTTAACTGGAACATTTGAGACCTCATTTGAAAATGGCATTTTGGCACTCCAGTTCATCATGACAGCAAACACAGAAGTGCTCAATATGGACATCATGCAGCAATATATTTCTGTTTAGAAATACTCTGTTTTGTTAGCCCAGGGTCTTTTGCTGCCATTAGTATGTTTAAATGTTTTGCTGGTCCACCTGGCCCATGCTCACTCATGCATGTAAAAGCCATGGAAGATTTTCTTGCCCCATATTGTTTTCTGCCCTTGGCAAACACCTGTTTATCCATATGGCAAAATAGGCCCTATCAGGACTAGTGTTTCTTAGCAATCATTATTTGACACATTTAATGCCCCCCTTCCCAAACAAACAAAAAAAAAATCAAATAAAAAACCAACCAACCAAACAAGCAAAACCCCCAAACCCCAAAACCCCTACAGACTTAGTTAAATGACTTCATTTGGGGTTAAAATAATTTGAAGGCTTTTTTATCTGATATTTTTATTTTTTTCTAGAATCTCTTCTAATATTTTATTTCATTGTAGCGACTGATAAATTCATTTGCTTTTACAAGAAGGGAGGTTTCAGAACTCTATCCTGAAAGACCTGATTTTTTTGCAGTGCTCAAGTGTAACTCTTATAATGTTCTCTTAGCTACCTATATGCCTCATGAATTTTTTATTTCACCCCAAAGGTTATCTGTTTCTCAATTTTTAACTTCTTTAATGTTGAAGAGCATTTACATGGGAAATAAATGTTTAAATGAGGTTGGAAAAKACCTTGCTTGACTGGCACTGATTGTTCTTAGCTTTGCAGATCTTAGCTTATCGCTAACACAGCACTGCTTGGACTACAGCTGTCTCCTGTAACATACTGGGACCTACAACTAATCACTTTCTGCCACAAGTGCAGTGAACCAATTGCTTGCTGGCATTTCTGGATTTACACAGCAAGGTGAGTGTGCATGGCTCAGTCTGTGAAATCCTTGGGAAAGACAGCAGCTCAATGGGAGCTACTGCTGCCTGAGCACTTCAAGCAGTCTGCTGTAGCCAGACTGAAGTGAGCAGTTCAGCTAGATGCTCAGGTCATGGCAGTTTCACCTTGAGGCTTACATGAACCTCACTCTGCATCTAGAAGTTGTGTTTRGAGCATCTGGGAAATGGAGGAAAGCTCAAAATGAAATGGGTACTTGGTGCAAACATCTTTAGGTTAAATCAACTATTACTGGTAATGATAAAACTTCAACTGTATAGGCTATTTCCACCACAGAGTATTAAGAGGAAGTAACAGCCCAGGTGCAGATGTAAACAGCACTTGAGAGAGTGATAAAGYTTAGAAGGTAAGCCCTATGTTTCAACTGAAGACAAAAAGACCAGCCAGAGCCCATGAAAACTTTTTTAAAAGGGCCCTAAGATTACTCTTGCTTGGTATCTATAGCTTCCTTATGCTTAATCTTAATGACAGTCTCCTGCTCCCTCCAGTACAGRGAAGTCTACTGGGGTTTAATCCGACATAATGCTCAGGAGAGGAGGGGGAAGAAAAGCTGAGAGATCTTCACCAGAGGTCTTTGCCTAGAAAGCCATTCCCAGGAAACCAGGCAAAGTGGGACAGGTTCAGGCAATCCTAGGGATGATGCAGAGGTAAAAAGAAGTATGTAAGAGCATCAGACTCTGTTCCATTATGACTACTACACTTTATTGAGAAGGGACAGAAAAAAAAGCTAGCAAGTTATAAATAACTTGTGTTAGACTGCTTTTAGGTGATACGGTATTGATTGCACAAAAAAAAAAAAAAATTCTAGTTGTAAAGCAGCAGACTTTAATGAAGGTTCCATCTTAAATCACAGTATACTATGAAATCACTTCATATACGTTGCTAAGAAACTTTCTATGAGTAGTTCCCAAGTTCATAGCTATGGGATATATCACTCGGTAGGTCATAAATTATCTAGAGCCAAATGCATAAAGAGGTAATGCTGGAATTATGTCACTGAACTACTGCAGGCATTATTAACAGTAACCAGAGCMGTAGGAACACTCTCTGTGACCCCGATTAACAGCCTAGGTTAACAGAATCACAGGCATTTCTGGAAAAGCTCATCTGTCACATGASTTCAAAATGATAGTGGTCCAGTTGCCACAGATAACTAAAACACTGCCAGTGCACAGCAGTGCCTGACTGTGTCATTTATGAGCCTGACAGTGTTTGGAACATTTATTTACAGTTGTGGTGAGGTACCAGGGTCTCAGATGGCTGCTGTCTTTGGAAGACTGACTACAAGAGCTGTTCAGTGAAGAAGGCATGGCATATCTGATACCCAGTTCTGAGAAAACAGAGGTACAAATAGGGAGGCTAAAGAATGAAATGTCTTTATCTGCAGAACTGCCATATACTAACAATCTTCCCTTTATCCTTTCAACCTTGAAGAAGAAATTAAAAGGAAAATGAGCCAGTTTTTCCACTGATAAATTTCCTGACCACACAGGATCAGAGGGTCTGGTGCCTAAGGGGCCAGTTTGGTCCTGCTGGCACTTATCACCCTGACTGCCTGGGTGTGGTAGCTCTCACTTACCTGGGGCTGTGTGATGCCATCTGCCCCAAAGGCAGGAGCGGCCAAGAAGTGACAAACACCAGCTCTGGGCGTCCCTAGGGTGGGAGTCAGCCAGGGCAGTGTGGTCACACTGCCCTGGCTGCCTGGGGAGGGCAGTGGTGTGCACTGAGGGAACATACAGAAAACAAATACAAGCATGTCCCAGTATTAACAGGGAAGAGACTTCTACCATGAACACCAGATTCTGTTTGAAGAAGACATCAGGATGCTGATGGTTGTTGCTTAAAGCCAGTGACAGTAAAAGTTCACAACTAAGAAGCTGCACAGAAATGCAGGCATAAGAGTATGTMTATACAAGAGTGTGAATAAAAATTTCCTCTCTGCTATTAATTTCCTTAAGTTGCTGAAAACTAAGGGTTGTTATTTTAGTGAACTTTATATTTGGTCTCTGCTATCAGCACACACCTAACTCATGTTTTTTGTTCAATTGATTAATTATAACTAGTTCCTATATAAATAGTACTACCCATCAAAGCATTTTGCAAAAGAGGTCGATGTCATTAACTCCACTTTGCCATCAGTGAAACTGAAGCATAGAAGCTGGTGGTTATGACTCTAGTCTGCTGGGTCAGGACTGATCCATACTGCTTAATCTTTTGGATATATATTGTGATTGAAATATGAAACAATAAAAATCTTGCTGCAAAAAGAAAAAGCTTTTTTTTTCTTAATCGAAATAATTGACAAGTTTGTTAAGAATTATGTCCTGTTTGCTTCCTAAATTGTTAATRAATCAACTCTGAAACTAGAAAGACAATAAAATCCAGAAGCCATAAGTTCGAGTGGTGTTCGGCCTTAAAATTTGCATTTGGCAAACAATAAATCTTTGGATTAAAAGTAGCAATTTGATAGTTTGTGTCAACCCTCCTATGGGTGTCTAGTTACATAAACTAGTGATAATTACATAAACCAAAGTATTCAAAGATGACTCAACTTACAAAAACAAAATACAAGTAATTTTAAATTAGAATTGCATACACATGAGCAGCTTTCTTCCTAATGTTATAGAATATATAACTGCATAGCTTTGCTTGCTGYTACAACCAATCTTGCCCATCACAGTTTCTTTAAAAAGAATTTGATTGTAGTATTGAAACCTTCATTATTATAGACTTAATGAGGGAATTTTTTTTTCTTCTTATTGCTTATTCCAAACTTATTTGAGTTGGGGAAAAATGGGAGAGAGGGAATGACTGTGGATCTTACCAAAAATCTGTAATTTTCATTCATATAAATTTGTAATTTATGTGAATTTTAATTGCAATTTTCTTTCATATAAAGGAATTATGTGAATTGTAATGTAATTTTCTTTCATAGATCCTTTATATGAAAGAAAAAAAAAATTCTTTTTCCATCTCCACAGAAGTTTTCCTGAGAAGATTTTTGGTTTGGTTTGGTTTTGTTGCAGTGAAATTGTTGGGTCTTTGTCAGCTGGAGACATTTTATTCCATTCCTCAGTGGCAAAGACAGCAGATGAACTAAAGTTATCTAAATAGAAGGAAGAAACAAAACCACGAAAACTGGCTGATTTGTTTAGTTGTATCTGGAGGTAAATAAAGAGGAAATGAGTTCAGTGATTAGRACTTTAGTTTGAGCCTTTGCATTCTCCACTTTTGGATGACCCACTGTCTCTCCTTGAGCATAGCATTTAATCACTTCTCCTTCAGTTTATTTTTAAAGTAGAGATACTAAYATTCATCTACATCAGATACTACTAGAGAAATAAATAATATAGCCATTTATATACTACTATTTAATCATGTTTATACCACTATTTAATTACATTTACATATCACTATTAGGCCTCATTAGAATCATCAAAAGACATATAGGCATGTCAATATGTGTGGAAAAAACACCTCTCATTGAGTATCTTCATTCTTGCCAAAAGTAATATTTACATAATTGTAGAATTAATGGGAAGAATGTTAATTTAAAAATTTCCATGCTTTTCATTCCCACATCTTTTTTTTGCTTCCTTTCCTTCCTGTAGTGGTTTAAGTGGCTATCTGTGGTTTATCCACAGATACAAAGCTGATATACAAAGGCAATCACATCAGTGTTTAGCATATAAGCTAAGTGTATGCAGAAAAATTCTTTAAATTCTGAATGAAATGTCTAGGCATTATCACATAAACAAAAATTGAATTTATTAGTTTATCACAGAATCATGAAAAAAGAGACTGCTAAGCACTGAAATGAACTTTAAAGATCATCTAGTCACATCCCCCTGCCATGTGCAGGGGCACCTCCCACTAGACCAGGATGTTTAATGCCTTATTCAACCTGGCTTTGAACACTACCAAGGTTGAGGCAATCCATTAGTATATATTTTTCCATACACAATTTAAGTTAAGAAAAAAAAAAAAAGTGTTAAAATGAAGTTTAAATCATATGCTAAAATTATATAGTTCTGTCTATTTTTGTCTCTGACATGTCCCTGCAAATCCATGGGAAGTGTCTTTGAACTTGGTGCAAAACTCTGTATGTGTAACTAAATACTGATTACAAATTGTGTTTCTCTTATTTTCTTTTTATTCTGTTCTCTTTTCATAACTTTAAGTGCAATTCAGAACGACAGCATTTTTACTTTGCTCTCTTATTTGCTTTTTGGGTTTTTTAAATTAAGCTAGTAATGTGTAGGTTGCAGGGTTTTTCTTCTTTCAGACTAGCGTGAGCGCAAAAGGGCAGTGTATAAACTGACATTGATTTTTCACAGCATGACCAATAAGTACTATGGCAGAGACTCTTAGCAAGTGGTGTCCTGCACTGAGATGCCTTTCTGAAACATCAAGGTAATCTGTATTTTTTCAGAGTAACCTGCAGGGAGTAACATCATAAACCAGTGAAGTGCATCACATGACATTTATTTGTGCTGTAGAGCAACAGATTAACCCCAGATAACAGGCTCTAGATGCATGTCATATTGCTAAGCCACCTGCAGGAAACAATCAGACAAGGTCAAAGAGATTTCAATACAGTGGAAATAGTGAAAAAGTTAACAAGAATAAAATATTAAGTTAACACCTGGCACCTGTTTTTTTTTGCCTTGTACTACAGCAACCTTTCTGTCTCTGTTTATCTGGCGTTAGAAGAAAGAGCTTGAAACGCCACCATGTTAATCCTAACCTAAACTCGAGTCATGCAGTCATGCAAATTAGTTGCATATTTGAAGTTTAGTTGGTAGATTTTAAAACATTTATGAAATAGAAGGTAAATGGAATTTTTCTTTCCAGTTTCTCTGCGGACATTGCTTTAACGGCACAGATATGTGTGGAGAAGTAGTCCATGCCCAAAATGATGTAAACAAAATTTAAACACTAATAAGCTCCCATATTTTAATTTAACTCCCAGTCATTAGACTAAAATTTGAATCATAGTTATTAGGTTTACCCTTGTAATTGAGATCCCAAACAGATATTTTAATTTTTGCAGAGTTTAAGCAATAGCGTGAGATTGAGTAAAAAAAAAGGAAGAYGGAAAAGGGGTGTAAAAGAAGTTCAAATAGTAAAAGCTGCTTCTGGCAGCAAGTCAAATCTTGGTTAATCAAGACTTGGGCACAGGCAGAGCCAGGAGTGAATGAGCACATGGCAGGTTTGTTTTGCCTGACAGGAAATCACAGCTTGATATACTCAAGTGTTTATTTTCCCTAAGGCAAGGGATCCCCTTGTCAAGTCTTGATTCATGCATGGTCTTCATCTGAAACATAATAATATTAAGAACATTTATTTTACAGTTTTGTTATCATTTTAGAATATATTTGCTGAGCTGATAGAGTTTCCTAAGTAAATGTAAGTACTTTCTTATATTTCTCTCTCTTTTTTTTTTTTTTTTTTTTTTT
>QVAJ01000025.1:3221048-3257122 GCA_003546035.1 Mixornis gularis | reverse complement strand
CACAACTTCTCTGGAGAGCCTACTCCAGTGCCTCACCACCCTTAAAGCAAATAATTAATATCTAATATAAACCTATCCTCTTTCAAACTCATTCCCCCTTGTCCWGTTACTACATGCCCTTATAAAAAGTCCCCCTTCAGCTTTCCTGTAGGTTCCCTTCAGGTACTGGAGGGCTGCTGTGAGGTCTCTGCAGAACCTTTTCTTGTCCCAGCTCTCTTAGCCTGTCTTCACAGAAGTAGTGCTGCATCTCTGATCCTCTTGCTGACTCTCCTTCCTCCTGTGTTTCAATTTTTGTATAATTTCAAATACTTGCTCCTATTGCTACCATACAATTCCCCAGTTTAGTTTTTTTCCTAAGCCTTAGTGRCTGAAAACTTGTGATAAGTTCTGGAAATTTTCAGGGATGCTGTTGGAAATTAAGTTGTTATCTGAAAGTCTTCCTTTTTGCCCACACTTGCTACTCACAGGTACAGATGCACCTGTGAGAACCTGAACAGTTGTCTTACATATTTTCAAAAATATGTCTTACATATTTTCAAAAACCTCCACTGCAATGATGTTTTCAGCTGTCCAGTGCAAGGCATTTTTTTTCCTGATACAACTGTTCCTTCTACCTGAAGCCAAAAATTCAGCTACCAGTCTGTTTTATTGTGTTTAAYTTTCCATGGCGTAAGATCAGTCTGTTCCTTTTTCCACTGCTTTCAAACAGCTTATGACAAATTCTTTCATGTGTTAGGGAATTGTTGTCATAAATATTCCCCTTTGTAACTTTCATRTTTTCTTTGTTTTCATTTAAAAAAAAATCCAAAGAACAATGCTTCATCTGTCCTTACATAACTCAACCACTTGCTAGTCCTCTGACTGAAAAGGAAAGTTGTTTTCAGTATTCAGTTTTTGTCCTTCTTCAGTTCTCTTTTTTCTTTTTCTATTTTTTTCTCTTTTTTTTTCTATTTTTTGATTTTTTTTTTACATTTTTTTTTTCCTTCTTTTAATTACCCAGCCCAGAGAATACTCTGGTTCTAAGAGTCTCACTGCTGTTGTGGAAAGATGAGTAGCTGCATCTCCTTCATGCAGATTTAGCATGTTTTGTATTGAAGAGTYTATTAAGTGAATAGCTCTTAAATAGTCAGACAAATCCTGAGGCAGTGTTTGGTGGGAAAACCTGCTGCTTTTTAGAAGAGGTTGAAAACCTAAGGGATATAGCAACCCTAATTAAAGCTCGGGAGAATTTTGAAGCCAGGAAGACACAGAGCAGCAGTAAAAAGCTACTGAAATTTGTGGTCATAAAGTCTAACATTAACCATTTCAATCTGAAGTGAAGCATAAAATGAGAAATGTCAATGCCTGATTTTAACAATGCCTGATTCTCAGGAGAGAACTGAAACAGAAGACATCGAGACATCTAAAAAACCTCTCTTGTATGGCAGTGACTTCATTTTTTCRGATCTACTAATAAATTTCAAAGCTCAAGCTTTGTAACTCTTCAGAGAACTTCAGTTTAACTGCTTAAAAGAGATGCTAAATCAATTTGTGAAAGAGTTTTTTAAGTAACATAGTGKCAAGTATAACTGCATAAATCAGTTGTTCCGAAGCCGTATTCAGATACCCCAAGGGCTGAGTGAGAGAGCCCAAAATGAGGTATTATTGATGGATCAGACGTGCAGAACAGTTTTATTGTACCACAGCCCAAATTCGAATTTTTGACACACTGATTTTTACTAATATAGCTCCAGGGGAGTTTAGGAATGGCTTTTAGGATGCCATGTGTAGAGGAGCTAACAAATACTTGCTCTGCAAGAGTGTATGATCAGCTAATAGGAGGTAAGAACCATCATATTCATCTCTAAAGAGCCTTTAAGGAAAGAGCCCCAAACCAGAATTCTCATTATAGAAGTAAATGAAGTAGGGATATCTGAAGTAAGCTGGCATGGACTGGATAATCTCCATTTTTCTGTGATTATTTAGTGAAATAATACTGACTTGTTAACTGTCTATCAGTGGTAGGTAAACATTGAATTACCTGTGGTTTTTTACATCTCTCTATCTATATAGGTTATTTTCTTTGTGATTGATATATAAATCACCTGAGATTTTTTTCATCTTAATGAAAATAGATGCTAGCCCTCACTCTATTTAATATTTCTTTTATACAATCTCTCATTAAATTATAAGTGTATTTCTCAAAATCACCTCTTTCCAGTTGAYTGTAACATGTTAATGAGACTGCCATTCACTCAAAGTCAGTTTTTTAGATTAAATAGCAAGAGTCATACTGRAATGCTAAAATTAATATATTACAATAATTGAGCTTTCAATTTACTGAGAGCAAACAGCATGAGTGACGGGCAACAACTAGATCATCAGAAATGTTCTGTTGTTACTTTATGYATTTGATTAGTTTTTTCACAGCTTTGACACAATTTTCTCCACCCTGAACTGACTGACTTATTGACTTCTGTGATCTCCTTTCTCTATGCTCARTCTTTTCACTATGGCTTCATGCCTTCATTTTTCATGCTCTTTTTTTTTCCTTCTTTTTACCTGCTTCCTCACAYTGAATTGTTTTAGTTCATGACAAGGTCTATGAAAGCAATGTTATGAAGTCACAAGCAAATAGCTGCTTAAATGCACATCCAGTCTGGTACCATGCCTCTGACAAGCTTTTTCAAAAAGTGCCAAAATATTTTGGAAGCTGAAATTGTGAACTCACTGATAGTTTGGTGTTGTAGACTCATATTTGTGACTCTTTTTCCACCTTGTCTTCTTTCTAATCTCCTGCAGTGAGATGTCAGGTCATTAAGGGAAAGTAGTAATAAAAAAGATAAAGATAAATTTGACTTTAAAGGTTTCCCAGAGTGAAACTTTAAAAAAAAAAAAAAAAAAAAAGGCACCTGTGCATGAAAACATTATGTGTAATGATCAATATCTAATTATAATGTAATTATGGCTTTCAAATTAATGTAGATAGTTTTAGCCTAAAATACAATTAGAAAAGTAGATGTGGAGATGTTTTTAACATGTCCCAGTATGGCCATTATTTTAGTATTATTTTTCCTGTAAATGGGCCTGCCTTTGGGCCCCATTTACACATGACAGATATACAGTTCTAATATTATAGTAGTAAATGTTAAATTGCAACCAGARGTAGTATTTTAATCTGTTTGCTTTTGCGTTTTCCAACTATTGTCTCTACATCTGTGATCATTACGTGTTTAACCCAATTTGTAGCATTATCTACAATTTACATCCTATTATTTTWAAAGGAGTGAACTCTGGCCCTGGTAGCAATATGAACAATCTGTGTTAAAGAGGCTGCTTTCTCTATTCCCTTAATTAGACTGGAAGTACTGTGTTGTTGGTAACCTGTGACTAGGGATGCCAGATGATTTTCTACATTATTTGTGCTTCCTGATCCAGCAGATTAATTAGAAGTCCTTAGGGAATTTTGAACACCTTTTCCTTAGAGTTTTTATTTCTGTCCTCTAGATTTAGCTTCTAGCATGATTACAAGAGAAGTTAGGCACTACAGGAATTGTAGCAAATAGGTGTAGCTTCTCCTCTTTACTGCAATAAAAATACACAGAAATAAAATAAAAAGTTCACTGGAAAGTGGATCAATAATTACACATGCAAACCTACAGAATGGAATTTTTCTTTAACCACATGGATGTTAACATGTTTACATATTTTATTTCTTGCAGTTTCTTTCTCCCAAAATGTTTTTGTTTGCTATTAAGARGCACAGGAAAAGGTCTCTGCATTGTCACCTATTAAATATATTTTAATACAGCTTACATTTGATACCAAGGGCTAATGTGGAATTTTCCAATTTCAACACCTTATGTCTCTCACCATAKAACTAGGTGAAAACTGGAAGGGTTTTTCTGGGTTTCTTTTTGGTGGAGGAACTTGTATAACATCATATGAACATGAAGGCAATTATCCTGCAGTTGTATGCACTTATAGAAGTCTGACTTCTGGATTAAGAGCAAAATGTTGTGTACTGCTTTTCAGGAGAAATAGAACTGCATTGGTCCCATCACTCAGTCACAGTAGGAAAAATAACATCACGTATATTACAGCAAATTTGTGTGGAAAAGCACGAGATGCTTCCTAAGCAGTGGGTTCATTACCATGTAGTTGACCTTTTTGCCCTGATACAATAGAGCAGCTTAGGCCCAGCAGGTCCTGTGATCCTTACAAGCGTTCTTTCTCTGCACTGCCTGATTTACTGCTTGCAGAAGCAAGAAGCCCAAGAGAAAATCCATTTAAAACAARCCACAGGAATAAATAAAAAAAAATGGAGAAATGAACTCAGGCTTGTTTACTGCAAAACCCTCTCTGCTTCTCTACATCAAATAGTAATAGACAAAAATGGCAATATTATAACTCTACTTCCATGAATAAATGTCTTATGCCACAGGAAGATGACACTAAAAGCTTCACAGTGAAAAAAAGCTTAAATAAACAAAAAATAATTTTCAAGGCATTGGATAGCACTCAGCACTATTTTGATATGTACTTTATGTATATCTAAGTGTATATATATACTTTATACATATACACTATAATACTTTGAAAACCTTGCTATTTGAGTGAGCTTATTGTTTTCCAAAAGCAGATATTCAGCTTTTCAGAAGTAGCTTCATAAACCAAGAAAAAAAATCACAGTTTGCATGGATGGCATACAGTGCCCAGAGAGGGTACTCTGCACTGCCAGAGGCAAGAAAGTTTCTCCTCCTTACTTGCTTCTTATATATTCTTAAATATTGCTTCTTAATATAGTTAATAATTCCTTTTCTACAGTCAAACTGCTGAATTCAGCAGGATATTTAGCTCTTGTCCATTGGAAAGATTGACTTCTTTGTATTTATGTAGCTATCCTTACAGAAGTTAGATGACCACAGTTGTTTTTTGGGTTTTTTTCTGAATTACTGCTACTGGGTGTTTTTTGGATTTTTTATGAGATCTGGTGAACTAGGACTTGTATAAAGCTTTGTTTATTCTGACAGAGCTGAAACAAGATCCCAAAATAAATTCTAGCTGTTGCTTGGCAGTACTGTCAAAATGAAGAGAATTTTTCTTAGCACACAAATATTCAATATTGGAAGTATTTACTGCACATCTGCTTTTGTTCCAGGTTTTAAGTTAAGACTGTGGCACTTGAATATATATCTGTATAACAATCTGAAGTTTACTCTCCTCCACCTTTTTTAATATACGATTCTGTATTCTTGAGACAGAGATYGCTGAGCCAAAGCAGATACTCACARGGAGGAGGGAGTATTTTTCTAGARCCTGTCAGAGTTGTGAGTATCTCTATGCAGAAAGGCAAACTACACTGGGGAGATGATCTCTGCATGCATTCTGCATCCTTCCTCAATGATAAAGTGGTCTGCAAGACTTCTGCTGATTTTTGCTGTTTGAAGGAAGTGTTAAAAAGAGTACAGCAGTATTAAGTGATGTTATTTTTGCTTGTAGGTATTATGTTCATTTACTGGCTTCTTGTGCTGGACAATATGCTATTTGAGAATTCGAGGAATCTGAAAACTTGCAGGACTTATGAGAGTTTGCTGTCAGAGTGTTTGTAGATTTCCAGAGTGTAGCGTATTTGTAAACTTCATATGAAAGTAGTTTGGAAACTCTCAGTACTTTCCTCTATTTTAATAGATTTTGATAAGATTTTGGTAAAGCACATGAAAGTGACTGGAAATGTTCAGATTATTGGGGTTTTTTTCTTTTTTTTTTTTCTTGTCAAATCTCTTTTTGTGCCAACAGTGTATCAGTAGCCTAGTTTATTAACGTAGGCATAAATTACTGCAGTACTGCCTCAAAGGCAGTTTGTGTCAGGASGAAGAACAGTGAAACTCAAGCAACATTCATTTTAAGTTAAAAAGTTCAGATAAAGACAAAATGATTCCATGGAAAGTTAGTCTGTAAGCCTCTGCACCATTCCACGAAACAGAAAACATGTAGTAGAAGGCAGACAATCAAGCTGGTTTTATACAGAGACTTTCTTGCTTTGAACAGTGCTTGTGACTTAATTCAAAAACTGCACAAGATCATTTTAATTCATGCTATCAAAAACCCCTTGAAATACAGACTAAAGTGTAAATACTGCCCAATTAGGACAAGAAAGGGCAGTTAGAACTCTGCCCAGATTTTTCCATTGTTCATGTAGAAGTCAAATTAGAAAGTTAGGCTGATACCAAACTTAAACAACTGTTAGACTAACTTAACAACCAACCAACTTAACAACTTACCAACTTAACAACCTCTTAGASTAAATGAAAAATGTAGAAATGATCTATTGTCCTTCCATTTCTTTGATGGTAGGTCTGAGACTCACAGCTCTCTGTTATAGGCCGGTGCCACATTTCACCTGTAGCATGAAGGAATATAGTCTTGGAAAAAAAGGATTATTCCGAGTCTAGTTATTAAGGTAGAGAGGAAAAGGCGAAATAGGTACTCATATTCTAGTGATGTTTTGCTAGGTCATTTTTGCTCATCAGAAAGTCTTGATAGGAAAATAAGAAAGTTAAAATCTATATCTAAATGTGGAGCTTTAGGCATCGATAACTGGTCCAAGATCTTTCGCAGTGTGTAGTTCATCATCAGTATAGGTTTATTTTACCCAAGCCTTCAGTTTAACAGTGACATTATTCTTAACTYTCTGTATAACTTATTTGGCCAATTAAGCATGTTGTTTTGGTAAGTTACTGCCTTAATAAAATTGATTAAAAAGGCCTAATGAARTAAACCTGGAAATCTTTAATTTATCTGACAGTACTTATAAGTAATTAGGACTAAATCAACAGTTAGCTAAAAAGACCCAGTAATAAAGAGCAGGCACTGGGATTTATCTYCCAGTTTGCAGAGATGAAGCAGGCAAAGTGACCACCAAAATGATGTTGTTGATTTYGTGAAAGCACCAGGAGAGCAGATGATGAAAAATTGCAGGTACATAAAGCTGTTGCTATGGCATTCAATTCTCGCATCAGTGTGTCTGGATTTAGTGCCTTAGACTGAATTACAAAATCATATATTCCAAATGCTGCTTATCATTTCAACAGAACCTAGTAATAAATGACAGGAAATGCATCACCCATCCAAGATATGTACCAGTGGATGAGCAAAGATTGAATTCAGGCATCTTAAAATGCTCGTTCTATTTTTTTTTTTTTTTTAACTACCATTTGTCACTCCTAACATATATTTGTAGTCCCAAGGCACGAGGTGCTGTTTGAAGACCAGATTCAGAGGCTTTGAGCAGTTAGGGATAGTGACAACATGAGGGAAAGATATACAATACATCTGTAGATCTAATCAAAATCCGTGCTTTACAGCAGAGGGGGAAAGAGAAAACAATTAGAAATGTAAACTTTAAGTAGCTGAAGTACTGCAGCTTTAGTACAGCACAGCCATATATGCAATGCACTACCACAGGAGATAYTGCCAACAAGAGATTGTCAAGTGGACTTCTGCAGAGTCATAATAGCAGCCACTCTGAGACAGTGAAATAGGGACAGGCAGACCTTTCTGAAAGAGAACAAATGATGGCACCAACTCCTTTTCTTGACTTTCTTTGACCTTTCCTCCTTCTTTCCAGTTTTATTTTTTAATTTCCTCAATATTGACATGTTTTGCACTTGATATTCCCTACCTTTCCCCTTTCCTGGAATCTTGCATCTTCTGGTTTCTTGACCTTCCTCATTATTCCTTTTATCCCTTCTACTTTTGACTTCAGTTGTGTCCTTTTCCTGCCCTCTGGTTCTTTTCCCTCAGTTTCCTCTGGTCTTTTTCTTATCATACAGTCTTTTCTCATTTGGAGACAAAGAAAAATCCAGGGCAAGTTTCAATATTTTATTACAACAGGTTCATCCTCCAGAGTGGCCTTCAAAAGCCATCTTGCCCATCCAAGTAACTTCAGAATACTTTTCCAGAGYTGATGTTTAAATGCTGTCATCTCATTTTGGTCACTATTACTCTTGATCCCTTCTCATTCCCCAGTTTTTGTTTCCTCCAGCCTACATGATATCTCTTTACATCAGCAGTCCCAGACAGTTTAATGCAATAGTGACACCCTGCTCCAAAACTCATAAGGACACAGAAGCTTTCTGTGTGCATATCAAATGTGAAAACTGAGGAGATAATCAGGAAAAGTGGGGGGGGTTTCTGTCCATTTTTTTTTTTTTCTGTATATGTGGTTTTCCAACCAAAACATTTACAAAATGTATGGATCTATGTAAAATGTAGACTCATGACCCCAGTCCAGTTTTGGACTGTGTGAAAATGTTACCTTAATCTTTGAGTAAAACAAGAATAAATTAATTTCTTCTGTTATGCACTTTTAATGGGGTCGATCTCTTATGCTCTCTCTCTCTCTCTCTCTGTCCCCTGCATAATGGTCATGATCAAGGCAGAAAACTAAAAGAAAACCTCACACTCAAAAGTATAAATAAAGATTTTGCCTAAAGTATTTTGAATAGAAAAAACTTTTAAGGCTTATCATAAATAACAAAAATCTCCTGAGATCTGAAAAGATTTAATGTAATTTGAAGATAAACTTATTTAGCAGTGTAGATTGAACATATTAGGTTTTATCTGGCAAGTTATGCCCACAGCTCGGGACTTATAAAGCAAAATAATCTAATATGATATCATATTTCAAGCAAGTTTAATCTTATGGTAGTCTTTGTAAATACTTGTGTGAAGATTTTGTAGAACTATGATATTTGTTTTTAATTGTACAARAAGTATTAAATTAACTATGCCCTGATCGTCTGTACACGTCAAAGAAACTCCCTATCCTTTCTTCAAAAATCTAAAACTTGAGGCATGTATCAGTGCCTTTGCCTCAGTGATTGAAACTTACCTGTTTCATTGTGTAGTAAGGAATTGTTAGTGTTATAAAGGAACAACAGGGAAATAGAAATAAGGAATTAAAAAGGAAGGATAATAAGAAAAAAGGTGAAATGTTCTCATATATCAGGGCACATTCAACATTTTACTAAGGTAAATTAGAARGGCTCTAGAATTTGCTCTAATTTTATGCAGAAGTATGGATTAYGTGATAATTCTTTTCATAGAAATTTTGATAATATTGTAAAAGCATGTAAAGGMACTTTCATTAAGCAGAATAGTGACAAGAGACTTTCAGAAATACCTGGAGATTTGTTTAATTTGAAGAGTATATTGAGGTTCTCATTTGCTAATAGCAACACTATTGCTTCCCAGTTTTACATTTTACCAGGCATTTTCTACCTAGTGCAATAACACATGGTATCTCAGCAAAAGTGAAATAATTTTTGCTACTTATGTTTGTAATCTCAGCAGTCTAGAAGTGCTGACAGTGTCTCAGGCTACATGTTGAGAAGGTGGGAGGAATCCCTGGAGAGCAGCTCTTATGTGCAAGACACTGATATTTGCACCTTCTTCTGCAGCTTCAGGTTTGATGGGAGGAGTGTTTAGCACAGGGTTGTTCCATGTGATTGTAGTGATATGAGATGTTCAGCACTGATACTACACTGTGGATCTGAGGAAGATCTTTACAGCAGTGGACACGAAGCATCAAAAAACTCTCATCAGGAAAGGGACTCTGACAATTCAGGAATGAGTTGCAGTTTTCATGTGGGAGGCTTCAGCTTCACAGTCCTGCAGGCACCTGTCTAAAAAATTAAATATTTGTTACTAAGTGAAAAGAGATTTAGGAATCAATTTTGAGGCAAGTTTTGTTGCTGTTTATTACAATTACATACTGCTGTTGTGTATGAAGTCAGAAAATTATTGAAAATGATGCAGTGACTCTATTTTTCACTCATGAGCTCATAAGCTCAACCCAAGAAGACAGTCAACTTACAGTATTTTCTTGATTTTTTTCAGGGCAAATGGTGCAACAGCAGTGCATCTTTGCCCTATGCACTTCAGCTGCACCGTGCAGCTGAAGTGATCTGAAGTTTAACAATGGAATGAATATGCTTATATTCTTTCTGTTATTTTTACTTTCTACTCTTCAGTGCACTGACTTATAGAAACAAAATGTGAAATTAAAGCACTTCACAGAACAAAATTTAGCTGCAAAGATTTCACTGGCAAAGTAACAGCTTTTGGTACAGTAAGATCAAATCTACCTACACAACTTAGATSTTGTTGAAGACTAAGGCCATTCATGTTATCACTGCAGATTTTCCCTGCAAAATTTCTGTAGGTGAGGATTTTCTTCAGTAGAAGCAAAAAAAACCCAAAAAACAAAAAACAAAACAAAACAATTGTGTCAGAATCCCAGGTGGGTTGTCCTCCTCCTATTCCCCTCCTGTTGGTATTGGGATGCCCGGGCTCAGGGCATATTTCAGTTGTCTGCCCTTGAGACATCCCAGCAGAGACCTCCTCCTGGGCTCAGGAGACCTTTCAGAGCCCTGGTCATTAGCCCTTTCCCTGCCCCAGCCACAGACATCACTGCCTTGTTCCACTGCTCCAAGCAGCTGGCCTGCTATGCTAAGGAATTTTGTGGCGGTATGTTAAGAAAATTTAAGCTGTTACAGAACTCAGTGCTGTGCTGAGTTTGTCRACCCCAAAATTAAGTGGGAACAGATTGCTTACTGGAGGCATAATTATCTGTAGCTCAGAAAATTCATTGATTTTTTTAAAGCTGGGAGAGTCTATTGAGAAGAAAATTTACAGTGTTTGACCTGGTTTTATACCCTTCCCTCAACATTCTTTTTTTAAACTGTTACATATCAAGTGGGATGTATCCTTCTGTTTGGCCCAGTATTGGCTTTTCTCTGTACAGTAGTACAGGTGGGAATCTCAGCACAGTGCTTCTGATCTATGCAAGTGCATAGACTACCTAACAGAATGAAGGTGAGGTCCTAAGTTCAGGTCTCCAAACATTCCACACTTCTTTGCCTTACTCTGATGATACTTGAAGTGTGACCACTCCCTGCTTTTCCTTTGGCTATCTAGTATCAGCTCTGAATGACCATGTCTCAGACCTTCCTTGCTTTCATGATGATTTGGCCTTAGAATGTCACTGTTATGTGACAAAGTTTTTTCTCCCTTATACTTGTCTCATTTCACAAGTAGAAAAGGTGGGAAAGAAACCTCACAAAAGTAGTTTGTGATCTCAGGCTTGGAACTGCACCAATAAAATTTAGTGCTTACAAAAGCAAGAATTTTGTTGACATCAGACGTGGCTATACTTCTGATGAGATTTTTTTCATAAAAATAATGTCAGATACATCATTCATAGAGGTAGTTATACTGCATCAGTGCCATTGTCTATTTTTTTGGCAAAATTGGCAACATGTGAAAGACCATATAGATTTATAAGAGAATTTCACATTGTCAAYGGGCTGACCTCAGTCAGTACTATCACTCTTTGTTCTGCAATTTTGTCCTGCCCTTGCACACCTTTATTTCAAGGTTCTCCTTGTCTCTCCCTCACATCCTTTAGCTTTAGCTCCTAAAGCTGAAATACCAATCCTCTTTATTTAGAAGTTCCTGAACATTTTATTATAACATTTCAGTGGGATATCTGTGCCAGCCAGATATTGGTCTATTACCAGAGTTTAAATATTTCTCCATGAGCCATCMTACATGAGAGTATAACCAGAATCAGAGGTCATTCTTCATTCTTTATTAATTCACATTGAAATGACATATTTTAGATTTCTTTGACTAAACAGCCAAAGTTTGATATAGAGACAGTCTGCTGAAGAAAGCATTCAATGAGAGAGTTGCACATTAAACAAAAGCTCCCACCATGTGGAAGGTAGCTGAGAAACAAGCATTCAGAAAAGACGGATAAACAAGCGGATTATCAAAATTTTTGATTCATAAGCTTTTAAAATATCCTCACTACAAAGTAATCTGCCTTTAAAGAACAAAAACTATCAAACAAGAACAAAACATCTGAATTCTCTTAGTGTGAACAAACACATGTTGTTTCAAAGCATGGAAATATAAGACCTAAGATTTCTTTTTCAAATGATATGTAAAGCTGGGCTAAGAGCCAGGTTAAAACTGAAGGTAAATTTATGGTGATGACATGATCTAAGTGACACGTGGCCCTACATCTTATTTTCAGGACCAATTTCGACATATTCTATCTAATGCACTTATGTCAAATTACAATGAATGAGATTTGGACTTCTTCCTCACTAAAACCCATAGAAGACTGCCAGGAGCTCATTAAGCAATCTACTTGGTTAGCACTCTAGCCATGTCTGTGTGTAGTAAACAGTTTATTCAACTTGTTAGTTCCTGCTGTCAGTGGTTGTACATCTCAAGTATTCTGTGAACAGATAAAGATAATAGGTCAATGTGGCCACTAAATAAAAATAAAAGGCAAAGATTTGTGCAAAATATAAAACATTATCCTTGCAAATGCTGAAAAGAGATGTGCTTCTAGGGATAATTCAAAATGCTTTTCATTCAGTTTGGGAGATGAAGGCATCTGCCTTCATCAGTGGTCTCGAAGCAAAGCCAAACTATTTGTCTTGAGGTGACCTAGGATCTCACTTTTTCTTCAACATACAAACATATTAATTATACCATAAGTTTTCGGCAAACCAGGATTAGAATGCATAAACTTCTGTGGTTAGTTACACTGTTAGCCCTGAAAAGTTGTTCTTAGTAAGAGCTCATCCATCTCAATTCATGTTTAAGTGGCAGTGCTCTGGAGGGGACATGGAACTGTACAAAGCAAGAGGTTGGACCAGATGGCCTGGAGCATTTTTTTTCTAACCTCATCCATGTTTTAATTTCATGAAGTTTTAGCAAATGGTTTAAGGACTCATATCTGCTTCTGTGTATTAATTGCCATTATAATTAATCCTTTGTTCAAAGATTAGATGTTATTAGATGGGAAATCACATTTGTTGTGATTTTACAGGACAGACCTGAGGCTTCTGCTAATGTGCATTTGCATTACCTACTTATTTGTTTTTTTCTTATTTGGTCTATGGTCTAAGATGAGAGATTGTGTCCGGCCAATCAGCTTTTATTAATATCTGTTAGATTGTTTTTTAAGAAGTAAGTCAGACACTTCACTTTTTTTCCTATGGCTATGACTGGTGGTGATAAAATGAATRTATTCACTAGGAAACTGGGAGAATCATAAGGAATATGGAATCTTCTTTAAATGCGGAAGACACGATCTTTTTAGGACCTTAGTRTCTGTTGGGCAAAACTTACTTTCAATCCATATTTGAACCAGTTCCCYTTACTTGAATTTTGTTTTGTAGAGAGCTTTAACCATGTCAAAGCTCTCAAAGTCTGGATTTCAGCCAGCTTACCACTAATTAGATCTTTTAAACAGTGTGGTGTGCAGAGATGTTGTCAATCATTCAGCAGAGATTGCATTCAGTTCTACCGCTGCAGATATTCATACTCCAGCAGGCTTGCTGTTTATAGATGCCTGTATACATGAATCTCTCAGTAGGAGTCATAGAATCAGAATATTCTGAGTTGGAAGGATCACACAAGGATCATGGAAGTCCAGCTCCTAGCCCTGCACAGAACAGCCCCAAGAGTCACACCATGTTCCTGACACTATTATCCAAAAGCTTCTTCAACTCTTGTCAGGCTTGCTGCTGTGACCACTTCCCTGGGGAGCCTGTTCCAGTGCCCAAACACCCTCTGAGTGAAAAATCTTTTCCTAACATCYGACATAAATCTCCTCTGGGACAGCTTCAGGCCATTCCCTTGGGTCTTGTCACCAGTCAGCAAGAGATCAATGTTTGCAACTCCTCTTCCCCTCATGAGGAAGTTGTAACTGCCATGAGGTCTCCCTTCAGTCTCCTCTTCTCCAGGCTGAACAGACCAAGTAACCTCAGCCATTCCTCAAATGGCTTYCCCTCAAGGCCCTTCACCATCTTTGTAACCTACCTTTGGACTKTCTCTAATAGCTTTGTATCTTTCTTAYRTTRTGGTGCCCAAACCTKCACAYAGGACTCAAGGTGAGGCYGCACCAGMGCTGCAGTRGGGCAGGACAATCACAAGTGARGATCTACAAGGTCACCTCTTCAAAGCTACTGTCTGTTCTTTTGCTGTAAGTAATGCAAACCTTTTTGTTATGCATTGGCAGCTTACATCCCTATTTATCTATGCTATTGTGCATCTTTTCTAGTTTGTTTGTTTGATTTTTTTTTTTTTTTTAAAATTTCCCCTGCAGGCATCTTCTTTTGCCTCAAGGCAGTTCCTGGATAAGTCCATTTTGCCACACTGGTGGCATATCTSGTCTTTCGCATCCTCAAGCCCTTGACGTTTGCTCTGGGAGTGTCAATCATTTAGCACATTTTTATGGGTGTATTCAGCATCTGAGAGTACTCTGCTTTCCCACTTTTGCCTTCATACACACACACAAAAAAAGGGTGTAGAAGTAAGAACTATTTCCACTCATCCCTGACACATGGATCTTCACATTAAACACACATCACTTTTGCAGTGGTCAGTGAGACTTTTTAGGGCAAGTTTAAGTTACGAACAYATCTTTCTTCTAAGATCATATAAGAGTCATGTAGAAGTTGGGCACAAGGGAAGGGACTGCTCACAGATTTTCATTAAAACTAGTGAATGACAATTTTTTTAACTTTTGCTTTTTTGAGGACACATTTTTCTCATTAAAAGGACAAAAATTACCCTTTTCTTCCAAAACAAATAAAAAAACTTTAGAGTAATAAAATCCCTCTCTTCATTCACTTTACTCATAGGAGCTATCCCATAATTCTCAGTTTAGCCTACTACAGTGAGTTGTTTGCTCTAAACATAGAGCAGAAATACAGGYCATTTGTATCAAGATAGTTAAGCAAAAATGTTATTATAAGAAAATATTTGTATTAAAAAGGTCCCTAGCAAAAATTAAACAGATAATTTTCAGATATAATTTAAGTAATCCTGTGCTCATCCACTCTAATAAGGCATCAACATGTTCCTTAACATAAGCACAGTTCTACCRTATGTAAAATTTACCTAAACTATTAAACTGTTTCAACTGATGTTTATCAGCAGATTGTGAAAAGCACATCTGCGGTATTCTGTCCTAGCCTCCAGCAATATGTTACTCAAAGTCAAGTTGAACCAGAGGCAGTATTTGAATTTAACAGTCTTTGTCAGATTATTTCTTTAAAAGCTTTCTTAATCATTCTTATTTTGCAAAATAGTTGCCTGTTCTTGTATCTTTGTATATTCTTTTTCTGTTTAGGTCTTAAAAAATTAATGATTAAAAAACCAAGCAACYCCTCTGAGATTTAATTTTAAGAACATATAACTGTGGTGTCAATTTTTTTWAAATTTAACTACTATTATTCTTTTTACCTTTTCTCCCTGTTCTGTCCTCAATAAAATTATAAGTAGCAGAAAGGGTTTGCTKAGAGTTAGCAACAAACTATTCATGTAGATGAAACTTAACAGGAATCAACCTACATAGTTGCATATTTAATTACATGTGCTCAAATTACATTCTCCTGAAAAACAAAAGTCAAGTCAATCTACTTTAAAATGCAACACATGCACTCATTATGGATTCAGCTAATCCATCACACTCTCTGACTCTGTCTCTATCCTTTTTTTTTTTTTTTCCCCTGGTCTCAAGAGATTTGCATACTTAGCTTTGGTTTTACTTTATATTGTAGTTCAGAAGGTCAGCTTTTACTGCAGGTGAAGCTGGTTTACTTTTCACCTAGACATTGTCAAACATAGGTRCCTTTATGTATTAGGTGCAGGTTACAGAGAGAACCAAGGCATGCAGCACTCTAAGCAGCAGTTCACACAGACAGGTGCACATGTTTTCCTGTGTTGCATTAATTGTGTCAAACAGAGACTGATTTTTGTGAGGTTATGCTAGAAGATCACAATGACAACTAACTTTTCCATATCAATCTGAATGTATTATGTATTTATGTATATATCTTTTTTTTTTAATATGCCAGACAGTTAGTTCATACTTCATCTGACAGCACTGCAAGGACAAAGACCTTCACTGTAAGCCTGGCAAAATTCGGTTTCGTCTATGYTTTTAAAAAGTGCTAAGCCAGCTTTGTACTTTCTGTGATGTTTTAAGACAGTTAACTAAATGTGACAGATATCTGATTACAGCTTTGTTTCTCTCATGTTGACCTCCAGGTAAGTCTACATCACTTAATTTTTTTTTACCCTATTTTTTTTTAGATATGTATARCATTTTTCTTGATTCCTTCAACTTCCTATCACAACCCACACAGACTGTGATCAGAAGTGCTGATTACTGAGAATGTGCATGACATATAGAAATGTCATGCTACAGTGACACTGGGTTCTTAAGACTTTAACTAGCATGCCAGTTCCAAAATTTGAACTTTTTATGAAAAAAACCTCTTAATTTTCATGTTAATCTTTAAATGGGGTACTACTCTGTGTTTTAATGACAATTGCAGCTGTTTACTTACATTTTATCCCCAAAGAAGGAATCCTTTCCACTGCAGCTCCCTTTTAGAGTCTTTAGTTTTCCGCATTTTAATCACCTTTACTGAGTTTTAGTGGTGAYGGTGAGGTGAATAATTTATCATACTCTAAACAGAGGCAAAGAAGCAGAGTAAATGATCCTTCACAATTAGATTTAGAAGGTGACTTTAAAATCTTAGGGGATTGCCCAATATATTAAAAGTAGTCAATTTAAAAATTTAATTAGAAAGGTAGAGCCTGGTTTTATGTGTTATACGTGTACTTTAGGTTGACCCTGAAGAAGATTTCATTAACATTTGCTCTTTTTTATGCATTTTTGTTTTTAAGATTCTCTTCTTTATAATGGATCTGCTGCTTCCCTTTTTAGATGAACACAAGACTAAATACACTCAGGCAAAACAGATACAAAGCCATTAGTGAAAGGGCACATTTTTGAGCAGTCAATTAGGATAGTCTGGTCTATTTARATTCTAGCCAATTTATTTTCCTTACACATTATATTCATTAGAACAAGTAAGAGAAGTTGAGAACTCAATAWAAATGATCTTCTGAGTATTTTTCCTTACAGAGATAATCTTACAGAGATGACCTTAATTCTTGCACTGTGGTATACAAACATATTTTTATTGCAGTTGAAAAAAAAAGACTATATGATTATTCTGCTCAGGTTTTGGATGTTTTGTATTGTTTTAAAGGTATCATGTCTCTCTTCAATATATATATATATATAAAGTCTAATGGCAAGTATTCCCTCACTGCAGGAGGTTGAAACATGGTGGTAGTTCAGTGCTGTTGGTAAATATTAAGTGGTTTAGTAAGTTATTTATATGATGAATCTGTACCCATGTAGATAGAATCATAGAACCTTGAAACTAAACCCCATCTCCCTCAGCTACTTCTCATAAGACTTCTGCTGCAGGCACCAGTTCTGTTGCCCTTCTTTGAACACTCTCTAGCACCTCAATCAATGTTTTTCTTGTAGTGAGRGGCCCAGAACTGAACACAGGATTTAAGATGTGGCCTCACCAGTGCAGAGGGACAAAAACTACCCTAGTCCAGCCAGCACAGTATTGCTTCATGGCACATGCTGGCCCATGTTTAGCTGCCTGTTGACCAGSACTAACAGGTCTTTTCCTAGCAAGCAGCTTTCCAGTCACTCTTCCCCAAGCCTGTAGCATGGGCTACTTGTGACCTAGGGCAAAATCTGGCACTTCACCTTGTTGAACCTCATACAATTGGCCTCGGTCCATGAATCCAGCCTATCCAGATCCCTCTGCAGAATCTTCTTATCCTCCAAAAGATCAACACTTCCACCCTATGAGGTGTTGTCTGCAAACTGAGGGTGTACTTGGTCCAGATCATTAATGAAGGTGTTAAACAGAGCTGTCTACAATACTGAGCCATAGGGAACACCAGCAGTAACCAGTTGCCAGCTGGATGTAGCACCGTTCACCACTCTTTGGGCTCAGCCATCYGGACAGACARTTTTCTATCCAGCCAAGAGTACTCTCATCCAGGCCATGAGCAGTGTCTCCAGGACAGTCCTGTGGGAAATGCYTCATTGCATTCAATGCTTCTAGGTAGACAACATCCACAGCATTTTCCTCACCCACCAAGGATGACACTTTATCATAGAAGAAGATCAGGTCAGTCAAGTWGKACCTACCTTTCATAAACCCATGCATGATCTTGTGTACTGTGCTGCATGATGGTGCTCAAGGTGATCTGTTCCATGACCTTCCTGGACACTGAGGTCAGACTGACAGGCCTGTAGTCCTCTGGATCTGTCTTCTGTCCCGTCTTGTAGATGGGTGTCACACTTGCTTACCTCCACTCAACTGATACCTCCCCCATCAGGATGCTTGATAATTGATGGAAAATGGCTTGGCGAGCTCTTCCACCAGCTACTTCAGTACCCTTGGGTGGATGCTATGTGGCCCTGTAGACTTGTGAGTGTCTAAGTGGTATAGCAGGTTGCTGACATTTTTTTCCCATGGATTACTAGGGTTTCATTCTCTTTCCCATCCTTCTGGCTTCCATCTTTCAGCTCAGATATCCTGATGACACTTGGTTTTACTTTTAAAGAGTGAGACAAAGAAGATATTAGGTACCTTAGCCTTTTCCTCATCCTTTATTATGTTTCTGCCTACATCACTAAAGGACAGAGATTCTCCTTAGCCCTCCTCGTGCTGCAGATGTGTTTATCATCTTTTACAGCARTAACCATATTAAGTTCCAGCTGAGTTTTGACTCTTMTAATTTTTTTCCCTTCACAACCCCATGACATCCACGTAGCCCCTCCWGGGTTTTCTGCTCCTTCTTCCTGTTTAAGTTTCTGGTRTAATTTCTGTGGAGGAATATTCTATGGCTCACCTGGAAGATTGTGATTATTCAATCTGTTTTCAAATTGAATTGAATTACTTTTATCTTGAATAACAGAAAGGGTCGGTTTTGGAGTTTTTTTCTTCCCCTGCTGTAAGTAAATAGCCTTTGAATTTCACCTTTTGAAGATGACATCAGACTTACCAACTTTTTTTATCTTTAGAACTAGSAGAAGATTGATTCCTTCAGTGTCAGGCATTGTACTGAGGCTGACAGTTCTGGAGTATTCCAATGTTAAATAACATTTCTATAGCGCTATTCTTAGAAATAATTTACACACCTTCTCRGTGTTTCTAAAATTACATTTTTGCTAATTTAGACTGGATAAGTGAGGTCATTTAAGCATTCCTCTCAGTATCACTGCCAATAAAGCTGACCTTGGTTTGGAACAAAAACTTATTTTTAGAAGCTAAACTCCATCAAATTTGTTTTATAAGCCATCTTACCCTAGAATTCAATAAAAAATAATAATAATAATAATAATAATAATAATTGCTTTTACCAGGAAACTTTATGATTTTATTTCAAGAAGAAGAGAAAAACACCTGTTCTGTAAAAGAAATAATTGCAACTCCATAGGATATTATTTTCATGCATTTTAGCTCAAGGCTGAAGGCATCTCTTTGGGGAAGCTTCATTGGGGAAGCTTCATTGGCAATTATAAATCATATTTAAAACATCTTATTTGAATAAAACATGTAGCACTAAGAGTGAGATATTTGAGCCTTTTGAAAATTATCTAAAACTATTCCTTGACTTCTGCTAGATCTAAAATTTCAAACAAAGTCTAACCTAACATTTATCCTCAGCTGAATAAGTTCTATTGAAGCTTGTGACAGAAACTTTTCTACAAGAATCTGTGGAAAGATGTCCACATTCTGTGGKACCCTAATGAAATCACATAAGTGTCCACAGATGCATGTGTTTGTATGTTTCAAAATATGTTTGTGATCCAAGAAAATAATACTGATTCTTTTTTTGCCATTAGATGATTTTGAGGCAAAACCCCCATGTGGTACTAAATCACTTCTAAAGACTCAAAATAGTTTCTCAAAATGGCCTAATATATTTTCTCACATGACAAAACTAGAGAAAATAAATAGAGTTACACCAATATATGTCAAGTGTTTTATATTATATATTCATGTGATTTTAAGAGTATGAAAGACTACACAAACAGAAAATCAATCATAAGCTCTGAGCAACTGAGATAAAAAAGAAACAAATTTTGTAAAAGTTCAGCTGATAAAAACAATTCAAGGCATGTTATAGGACCTGAAAAGCATTACCTGCCATGTGAGTGTCTAATGATTACTTTGCCTTCTAATACTGCAGCTAAACTAAAATCACTAAGCGTGATAACTGTGTGAGTCAGCTTGTTAAAGCATCCAGGAGCCTACTCAGATTTTCAGTATTATCCTTGTGGGAGAACAGTGGACATTGTGCAATGGTTTATTTCCCTAACTTGTTGTGATTTGATATTTTTGATTTGYGTTTTTGATTTTTCAGTGTGAAGGAGCAGGGACGCATGACAGAAAAAAATGCAGGCCAAAAGAAATTATAGTTGTAATAGCTGGAATTAATTATCATCAGTCAAGATGGTTTGGAAGGTGGGGACATGGGAAGATCTATTCCAAGGCTGCTATAGATTTTGAGGACAGAGCAGCTAGAGCCTTTCCCATTATGGAAACCATTAGATTTATTTATTTATTTATTTATTTATTTATTTATTTATTTAAATTAAGGTTTGAATTTTCTCTATTTGTTGGAGTAAACAGAATAATAATGGTTCTTATCTGTGAAATTAAAGTTTATGAAAACAGAGGCACTACCTATATGTTACATAGGTCAAACAAGTAGTCTTGACAGTTATTGCAGCAGAACAGACTGGTTTCAATATGCCAGCTGTACTCTTCAACTAAAACTAGTGGGCAAACTAGCAGCAAACAATTATATCTCTCTGAGTGCATCAGAGCATGCCCAGGTAAAATCAAGCCTAATTAAAAGGGAAGTTAAGCTTAGTGAAAACCTGAATTTGTTTATTTAGTTTGACTTGCTATCTTACTTTAGTTAATCATTGGCTAACCTTAGTGTATCAAGTGCTAAAGCTTTAAGTGCATTTATTAACAGTAATTAAAAATCTGAATTTTTGTTACTTCAATAAACTGGACCATTTGTGCATCTATGATTGTAAATTTTTTGTTGACTGCAACTGGACTTACATAGTGCTGAATTGGCTATAATCACAAACTAAGCCCAGCCTCATCCARCCCTCTGAGGACCAGTTGGAATGCAAATGAGTTTTTTTTCCACCAAATTTCTTTACTCTTAATTCGATAATATTGGGGGAACTGTGTGTCTGAAAACCTCTGTAACACATAAAAGCATGCTACCTTCATACACCTTAAATCATTTTTCAGGAATGGCACTGAAAGTTTTAAATTTAATTTTTGCAAAACAGGGGCACTAAGAAACAGCAAAACTGTTTTCAGAGGCTGAAGTTATATTGGCATTTGCAGTTCAGGTAAATAATATCAGTTCATGAGCAAATACTGCATTTTTTATCTTTATTTCCCAGTAAAGTAAATACTGAATTTAATATGAAGCTACCATTGTGACAAGGTAAAGATGCTTACAGCAAAGTTAGATTGTAACACAGGCTGTGATTCAAACCCAGATCTGTGATTACTTTGGTGAAATTCAGTGACACTAGAAGTCTGTATGGGGTCTGAAGTTGTAAGCCCAGATATTGATATTGGCCTTGAGCATTTTATAATACAAACCATGCCTCTAGCACCATGTAAAAGTGCAAATAACTTCTACAGAAATCCTATATTTCTTTATACCTGCTTGCTTAGAATATAATCTTAGGGGACAAGTATTTTATTTATTACTTTGGAGTTTTTTCCTTTTWTTCTTTTCTCCTGTAAATAAAACATACTTCAAAGCATAAAGGAAATTGTGGCTAAGAAATTACTTCTAATCTTTAACTTCAGCTTTTTCTCATAATTATATTTGAACTATGACTTTCATCTATAGAGAATCCTTAATATACTCTTCCTTGATAATTTTATTTCTAATACAATAAAGCCTTACTTTATGAATAAAGCTTTGCATTCTGGTAAATAATGGGAAAATATGGCTGTTTCACATAGAAGGAAAACATGAGTACATTTTCTGCTAAACATGGCTAGAACTAGTATAGGAGTTCTAACCTGAGTATGATTCTGTATCTCAATTAAAGTCTTGAGATTAACTGGGAAAGAGGATGCTAATTCTCAGAAATAAATTATATTTTTAGTAAAATAAATCTATAATTAGAATTTTTTCTTGATTTCTTTGGTCATGTTTTTGCAACTGATGACGTACTTGATGAAATAATGATGACTATAGTAATTTAATACTGCACATAAATGCCAGAACTTTACAACATAAGTCTTGCTCCTTGGGGCAGTGAAACCCTAATTGCATAACTGGGTGGGTTACTCCAGGAGTTTACCTCAAACCATGCTAAGCAAGGGAAACRTGCTATTATAGATAAATCTAGGTTACTTAATCTGTTCACATATTTTTTAAAAGCCATGGMTCTAGATTACTGCAACTATAGTAAGGGCACATACTGCCTTATGTCTGTATTAAGAAGRGAGCAGACACTAAAAGGATTGAGTTGTGATTGATCTCAGTGAACCCCTCTCAAAAGCACGACTTCCCAAGGCAYGAACAACACCCAGCCTTTCTTTTGTGCCTTTACCTTTTTCCTGTCTGTGAAATGGAGGTATATTTTCCTTGAATGGTCTTATGCGAAAATGTRCACATACAACATAGAGTAAACCTTAGCAAAGGACAAGGCACAAATTAACTTGTTTTGCTTTTTCACTTGACAGCATGTCATTTATTTATTACCTATTCTTTTGCTCTCTCTCACTAATTATAAAAGTGCTTGTAATAGGAACTTGAAATCTTTCATGTCAGAAAGCAGGCTCTAAACAAAGACTACTTTTAAAGCAGCAGCATAATTGATCTGCTCAAATGACAGTTGCTTGAAGATGTGAAAACAATTACAAGTTATCTTGAAGGCAMGTGATTCTCTACTTGATAGTCATTGTATGTTCTTATTTTTAAGCAAGGTTTTGTTTCACACTGAGATGGCCAACTTCATAATCTCTTCACCCTAATATGCAGAGAGTGAGCAGAGATTTCTTCCAGCTGTCAGGTAAAAGAAAAATTGATTTCAGAGGGTGTTGAACGTGGACTGTAGCAGACTATTCAATAGCGTCCTTGTACATTCTTAAGACAGTCCCAACTGCATAACACTGCTTAGAACCAAAACACAAGGGCAGAAGTTCTCTAGGTAGATTTTCTTCATTAACTTGGTCATTCTGGCAAAGYTTTTTAGCCATCTTAATTTTAGTTTTCTTTCAGTAGCTGACATTCAGACATGACGACATCCTTGGATGTACTGAGGCCTTGGATGCTTTGGATGTACTGTTCCTGTGCTAATGGGCATAATGTTAAAAAAAAAAAAATACCATACATTGGTATACTTAGTTCTTTACAAACATAGAAGTGAAAATAAATTTTCCTAACAATATGTCTGTTGCATCTGCTGTACATAAGCTTGGATTAAACAAAGCACAGAATATTCTCCCTGCTCACACACACAAAAAAACCAAATTAGTCCATGAAAACAGACTGGTAATGAAGAGGAAGTCTGGAGTATTTGCTTGCATCAGACATATAAAATATGTGTACTTAAACCAGTTAAGATATTGTGACTGTATGRAGATTGTATGCACTTTTATATTATTTTAGTTTTAAGAAATCTTCTAGCCCATATCAAGCAGTAGGAATTAGGAACAAAAAACATGGGCTTCCTAGGTAAATAGTAGCTATGGCTATTCTCGCTTTAATGCTTCAAGCTGAATTGGAATATATAATTTTATACTTAATCTACTGCTGGATGACACAGTCACTGTGTAGATATCTATGACATCCCATGTAGCATATCAAAAGTCAGATTAAGCTCTGTACAATTTTTGCAAAATTTTTGAGTAACAAAGCAAGCCTATAGTCAGTCAGGAAGGCAAATCTTTAAGTCTTAAGTGACTAAAGACATATTARACATTTGTTTGGTGTTTGATTTCTGGTGAAAGATCCAGTATTTAGGAAGAGGTCACTGATGTAAAAATATCAGCTTATTAAATCTTGTAAAAGATGGTGCTTTATGTTATGTTCACTGTCATAACCTTTCATCTTCCTAAAGGTTTAACTTCTTTCTTTTTTCTTTTTTTTTGATGGTGACATCTATAAAATATTCCTAGTTTAATTACTGTTTCTACTTCTTTTAGCCAGCCAAAGTTCCTCTTTGATTTCTATTGCATGATTCAGTTACCAATCTAGACTTAAATGAAATACGATTATTTATTRAGGTGTGATCTGAAATCTTGAATTTAGAAGATAGAAGAGTAAAAAATCCTAGAAGTAACACAGTATCTTATCTACCATAACTAGTTTTCAGTTATGGATTTATAGGACAAGGCATTATGGCAAAAACAGGGTTTTCAGGGCAATGGCAGATTGGGTACAAGAGCCAGACTTGCTTGAAATTTAAATGTGCCAAATGAGAAATACTCTTAATACAACAGTGTAAAATTTAGTTAAGACACTTTTATTGCCAAAGAACTATGAAACATTAATAAGTCAGGATCTATGTGTTTGATGTAATTTATCATTAAAATAAGCATAAGACAATTTTGTGTAACCTATACTAAAGTAACACAAAATTATTCTCTATTCTAAGAGAATTTCTGCCAATATAATTTCTTATGGACTGATTAGATGGAGGCTATCTTACCAAACAGAATGTTTCACGTAGAGCTGCAGTATTTTTAGATACAAAAWTTCATGTAAATTTCATTCAAAATTTCATTCTCTTTAGATCCCATGGAAAAATGTGTATGTAAATAGGAGACTTGGAAAAAATACTGATATAGCAGTAGTGGATATGAATAAAGAGCAGAAAGAGGAATTTTTATAACATCAGCTCATTTTACTAAAAGAGAAGACACAAGAAATGGCAAGCCTTGATATTCATTGTTGCAGTAGAAGTTTATTCTATTTTTGTCAAGCATACCTTACAACATTTGGAAAATATGCGAGTTAAAAAAAGTCAAAATGTTGTATGCAATGGCAAAAGACCTCCTAATGGGGCCATTTTGATTTTGAACTTTTCCAGCTATTCTGTTTACTGGTGAATTGGTCATAGTGTAAAAAAAAAGGAGGACACCCATGGTATAAAGCTACAAGCAAGAATCTGCTAATCAACATCGGTTTTCCTAAAAAATAAGGAGAGGAGAAAAGGGAATCCTAATGACAGAGTTTGTAATTTCCGTGCTAGGCACAGTGTCAGAGAAACATCCAAAGCTCTCTTGGGTTGGAYGGAATAAATAAAATTTTAAAAACTCAAACAAACAAAACACACCACCACCAACAAAAACAATTGAAAGCACCAATAACAGTTGAGAAAAATGTCAGTAAAGCTACTCTACTGTATATTTATTCAGCCTAAGAGAGGAGACTTGCAGGTGTCATGGAAGTGGTAGTCTGAAAGAAAATAGCGAAAAAGTAGGTAGCAATTTCTTACGAAGATTATTCTGTGATCTTTCATTTGTGTGAGCATTATCATTACATMTAGACATGTAAAATCAGCTTCTCATTCATGAGACAGTGGATGGCAGGGGCAATCATATTAGGCTGTGTCTCTATTAAATGTACTGTTCCCTTAACTAAAATAGCACMTTCAAGGTGAGAAAACAAAGTCATGTCTATTTTTAATTCTGATGTAAAATATAATCTATAGTTTCAGCAGGCACAGAAATAGGAGGTTACAAGCCAAAACTTTCCTTCTCTGGAGACAAATAAGTGGTTTCTGTGTATGCATATATACATATATAAATATGTATGTATTTTCAGACTCCAGACATTATTAAAGCAGCAATATGTTTCCATGTCATAAGTAGTAAACATAAATTAAATATTGCTTTTAATGTTCTAAATGAATGAAAAAAGGAAAATCCACAGTAACTGAGTGGAGGAGGATGGATTGGTGTTGGTTTTGCTCTGGACTACAACCACAAATAATCAGGTAAAACAAAAAAGTAGAAGGTACAAAASTGCATGTTGTTTGTAGACAGCTTTTGAAGTACAGAGAATTTTTTATAATCAGTAGCTATTTCAAACTCTCCAGGACACAAATTAAGGTTTCCTGTGCTTCTGAATATTGGCTTGGTCTTTTCTGTACTAGTCAGTACCTCAARTATGCAAAGCTTGTAAATTGGACATGGCACAGTCAAAGATAATAACTGACATTTTCAATTATTTCAAACTAGTTGCATTAGTTTCTTATTTGACTTTTGGCCTTAGGAGCTTTAGAGCACATTTGAGTTACATTTGTCATTTTTATCTCCAAAGCTGTGAGAGCTAGGAACTTCTAAGACAAAGCACAGATTTTCTTCTAATTACATGACTGGAGGAACTGGAGCTTACAGTTTGTACAACACAGGAATTGCAATAAAATTAGGAGTTGACAAGTGTGTTCTACRTAGAAGAAATCTTATTGCAAAACCAGAATCTTGACATAAGAAAACCTCATAATTATTTGAAATTATTTGCCTATAGGCATGCAAGTAGTAAAGATGGAATGGTAGCATCTCTGTGGGACCAGACCTATAGGGAAATCCACTGAAAACATCAGAATTATCTTTTTCTTTCACATATTTCCATCTCAYCCGAATATAAAACTCTATTCTTGCCTTCTTGTGCTCCTTTTRGTTTGGCTTTCTAATATTTACACTTTATGTCAATTTTCATCCTTCTTTTCTACTGAAAGTAAAAGTACATTTTTCCTACTCCTAAATTAAGGATTTCTGTGTAGAGGCAGTTCTGCATTTATGTCATCATACTGCAGAATGTYATCATACACAAGTGCTGGAAGTGACTGTATTTGGTGATCAAGTATCAGGCATGTTTAAAGGCATGASAGAGAATTGCAGATTGCATCAGCTGTTCTGATGCAGATGGAGAATTCCATGTTTACAGAGTCTTCCACTCAAATGTCATGAGGATTGAGAAGCCTCATAACATATAAAGAAGTCTTTTCAATGGGTATACACCCACCCTGTATGATACCTGATCAACCTACATTGATCTAGYTAATGAGATCTGGGGGTGACAAGCATCCATATGGAGAAGGCCACATGTTTCTGAAGGAAGAGTGCAATTGTCACCTATCTATGCTGAAATAGTATGAAGTTGTTCTGGAGTAAATTCCGTCAGCCATCCAGGAGAGAAAATATTAATCTGAAATGCCAAGGTCACCTGGCTACCCCCCAGGCCTGCAGCAGTCTCAGTCTCACACACACAGAATCATACACATAGAATCACTAAGTTGGAAGAGACCTTCAAGATCATCAAGTCCAACCCATGCCCTAACTAACACCTCAACTAAACCATGGCACTGAKTGCCACATCCAGTCTTTTTTTAAACCTATCCAGGGATGTGAYTCCACCACCTCCCCAGCCAGACCATTCCACCCTTTCCACCATATCACCCTTTCTGTAAAGAGCTTTTTCCTAATCTCCGAACTATATTTCCCTTGGCACAGCTTAAGACTGTGTTGTCCTCTTGTTCTGTCAGTTGCTGCCTGGAGAAAGAGACCAACCTCCACTCATTTTTTAACTCACAAAATGCAATGATAAATGGATGTGATCAGAGGAAAAAATCTTCCCATTTCCATTAGGCTGTGGGAAACCTGACCTAGTGGATGGCTGGAGGAGACTGGAGCTGGAGGAGACTTCAAACTAGAACTTCGAACTAGATGATTGTTAAGGTCCCTTCCAACCCAAACCATTTTATGGTTCTATAATACTGTTCTTGCCAAAACTGCAGCTGGTACCACTGTCTGTAACCTAATGGCAACTTGCCAAAAACCTTTTGTGTGCCGCTGTGTGATGATGCCCTGCATCATTGGTTGAGTTCAAGTACTTGGATAATCATTTGAAAATGGCACATGTCAACTCCAAAAAACATGRCTTGCTGTACAGAAATAAAAAGTATATGAGGGTCTTGCATTAGCCTCAGGTTCCTGAACTGCAGCTGTTTCAGATCTAGTCTCTGTTGCTAAGGACTTCYATGGTATATATAAAGTAAGCCATGTCTTTAAAAAATATGAAGAAATTCAGATTAAAACTTTTCCTTCATAAACCTCCTCTTTTGACACCTGATCTGTTATTTCACTGGTTTACTCAGCTTCTACAAMTGGACTTTTTAACTTCTTTGCGTGCTGAGAAAAATCTCTCAAGGCCACCATGATGAAAATTCACACTGCTTCGCTTATTGGAGGATTTTARTACTGAATGTTTTTGTATCAGTAGCAAGCACATCCAGAGACATTTTTACAGCAGGTAGTATTMCCTGTATTTATTTCAGGTTGATGCTGGTCTTGATTGTCAGTGKGATTAAAGCTATGTCATCAGTTGTTGGTATCATATAATGTACTAATAAATTGCAACAGCTTGACCTTGCAAACTGTTTCCTAAAACTATCTATGAGGCTACTCTAAATTATCTAATACTGTAGTTCCTTTTTGACCATACTGTCAGGGGTCCCAAAAGTACACCTTTAGAAGTCTTGACACTATGTCTTGATGTAAAGGGCAGACCAAGAATTTTTGTAAAGAACTTCCAAAAATGAATATACATTCCTTCTAAATGAATATACATTTGAAATACAGGGTACCCTCCCCCATTGTATGCACTCTAGTACCTTTATAGTCTAATTACCCTTGTGAAAAATCTTAGTTCAAGATTATGTAAATTACATTTAACCTCCTTAAATGGCATTGGGAAAAAAGTTGCAAAAATAAAGTTGATGGTGTAACATTGATATATAGTGCTAGTTACAAGAATATACTAAAATTATTAAATGTAAGTTTAATGGAAAAGAATTGACAGGAGAGGAAATCTCTGTTTCAGCTAGGTTAATGTAAATTAGTGTCTAACCCTCTCCCAGTATCTTTTTAGCTCCTGAGCTCAAATTTACTAGTCTTTCTCAACCAGAAATGGCAAGAGGTATGATAAGACACTACCACCACCAGCCTCAAATTCTTCATCAGGTAGCACTTATTGCTAGCAAGGGAAGAAGGACAAATGCGTGTCTTCCTTGTTCTTCTGAGCCAATTAAGGCTTTTTTTTTTTTCCTCAGGTTTTGTTACCAGTCTACTTTTTTTACACAGTAGCCTCCTTAAACCCCAATTAAGACAAAACATGTAAGAATTCTGAGTTTCTTAATTTTTCTTAATTACCCTGACTAGCCTCATCTGGGACAGATCCTCACCACATCCTTTCCCTGCAGTGCCATGGCATTTATTTAAGATTAGACGTGGACACCTAGTTTTTTCTTCATGTAAATTACAGTGATCTGTTTTCAATTCTGCCTTTAGCTCCAGCTTGTATCCTTAGCTATGTGAAGAAGTATGAAAACTAACAGAACTGAATTATTTAAACACTTCTGGTTTTGCCTTCATATGTGTCTTCATCAATGTTATATAAACTTTGACAGTGTTAAACTTTACTAAGACACAACAAGTAATGATAAGTGAGAGGAAATGCATTTAATTAGGGAATGATGCAAAATAACTGCGTATCACTAATAAAACATTTTACTACAATCAGAATTTATGTGAAGTAAAGATGCTGATAACCCTCACCTTTTTAAGCAGAGTATTCACTAGTTTGTGCAAAGTGAATTTCATTATAAAATATTAATTTTCCATTCCAAATTTTCAATTGATCATTGTGCTGGTTTTGTCTGGGGGAAGGTTAGTTTTGTTCATAATAGCTAACGTGGGGTTGTGTTTTGGATTTRTGCAGAAAAGAGTGTTGAGAATATAGAGATTACTTTATTACGGCTGAGTAGCGCTTACATATCTTTTTGTCCCACTGCCCTGAGATTGAGGGGCCTGGGGGTGCACAATAAGTTGGGAGTTGGGACACCTGACCCCAGATRACCAAAGGGATATTCCATATCACATGGCATCATGCTCAGGATATAAGATGGGGGACAGAACAAAGAGTGGAAGAAGTTTTGAGTGATGGCATTTGCCAAGTCACTTTTCCATGTGATGCAACCTTGCTTTCCTGGAGAAGGCTGATCATCTGCCTGATGATGGGAAGCAGTAAATTAATTCCTTGYTTTTCCTTGTTTGTATATGCAGCTTCTGCTTCATACATTAAACTTCCTTTATCTCAACCCATGAGTTTTCTTTTACTTTTCAATTCTCTACGCCATCCCACTGTGGGACTGAGCTGTGCTGTTCCTTAGCTGCTACCTGGGGTTAAACCATGATAAGCATGAAACTGTTTTGTACAGTTGATAGCGGAGTTTAACATTTTGAAACATTTTCCATTTGTAAAACTAAAAGGGAAAGTGGCTGGTCTCTCATAATACACTTTCAAATTCTTTAGTGATCCAGTAACATGGAGATATTGGCTCTGAAGAGAGCTATAAATAATTTGAGCATTTCACTTTGCAGGAGGAAGAATATTACATATTGCTTTTTAAAATTCTGTTTCTTATCATACTTCAGAAGCACAGGTGAAAAAAATAAATCTGAAGTGCAAGCAGACACTATACTCATGTTAAGGATGCTGACTGTCAAGTGTGTGAGCCCAAGGGAGCTGTGCTTCTCTGTACTCATGTAGAGTCTTTGATCAACTGCATAACTACTCAGTCTCAAGATCACGAGTATCTTGTGTGCATTCATTTTGGAATGCATTTAAAATTATATTTAATGAGGAAGGGCAACTAAACTTCTAATCTAACTGCTAGTGTGATGATTATCAAGTGGTATTCATCTTGAACTAGAATTCGATGTAATTCAAAAGGGACTGTTAAGGTTTTCCTAATATTTTGTTCTTGCCATACTTGCCAATATGCAGGGTCAAGGTCTTCATTCCCCTACTTGTGAATTACCACCTGAAAAGTTTCATGGTATGACAGTCTCTGATGCTTATAAGCCACACTGGATTCCCTGCTTTTTTAATTTTTCTGGACTTCAAAGTGTTTAGGACAAGTGGTGATTAGGTGCTCAAAGCATATAAACTAAATGGATTGATAGTGCATCTTCTTCAAGTGTCCCTTAGCAACTTTCTTTASAAGGTACCTAAAAAGTCATCTTTATGCATCTATATAGCAATATCACACWATTGGTGAGGGATGTGAGCAATTATGGGAGACCTGCTGTGGGTAAATATACCACTCAGTGTAAAAGACTAATACAATTACTTAGAATCATAAAATATCCTGAGCTAGAATGAACCCACAAAGATCATCGAATGCCAGTTCCTGGGCTCTGCATAGGACAGCCCCAAGAATCATGCCACTCTTCTTGAACACCCCCAGGCTTGGTGCCATGACCACTTCCCTGGGGTAGCCTTTTCCAGTGCTCCACTACCCTCTGGGTTAAAATCCTTTGGCAAATATCCAACCTAAACCTCTCCTGACACAGATTCAGGCCATTCCCTCGGGTCYTGTCACTGGTCACCACAGAGAACAGATCAGTGTCTGCCCCTCCTCTACATCTCATGTGGAAGTTGTAACTGCCATGAGTTACATCAGTCTCCTGCCATCAGTCTCCTCCAGCCTGAATAGACCAAGTGAGCTCAGCTGCTCCTCATACAGCTTCCCCTCAAGCCACTTCACCTTTTCTGCTGTCCTTTGGATGCTCTCTAACAGCTCAATGTCTGTTTTATATTGGGGAACCCAAAACTGCCCCAGCACAGAGCAGAACAGGACAATCCCATCCCTTGCCCAGCTGGCCATGCTGTGCCTGATGCCCCCAGGACAGGGTTGGCCCTCCTGGCTGTCAGGGCACTGCTGGCTCAGATTCAACTTTCTGTTGACCAGGACCCCCAGGACCCTTTCCATGGCACTGCTTTCCAACCTCTCATTCCCCAGTCTGTCTGTACATMCAGGGTTGCCCCATCTCAGGTGCAGAATCTGGCACTTGTCTTTGTTAAAGTTCATGTGGTTGGTGATTGCCCAGCCCTTCAGTTTGTCCAGGTCTTTCTGCAAGGYCTTCCTGCCTTGGAGGGAGTCAATAGCTCCTCCCAATTTTGTATAATCTGTGAACCTCCCCATTATCCCTTCATGTCCTGCATCCAAATAATTTATGAAGGTGTTAAAAAGCACACTAGCAGAACCCCACTAGTGAYAAGTCACCCCATTCACTATAACCCTTTGTGCCCAACCCGTGAGCTAGTTGCTCTCCCACTACAATGTGTTTATCCAGCTGTGTGCTGGACATTGTGTCCAGAAGGAACATCTCCTGTGAGAGATGGTATTGAAAACTTTACTGAAATCCAAAGAGATTATCTAATCCAGCTTCCCTTGCTACTTGCATTACCCTATTACAGCCCTTTTGCTATGCAAGTTCACAGTTTCCTTTCTCTTAATATCTTGTTTCTCTTGGAGCACACAGATCAAGAGTTGCTATGTGTTCATTATTTGCCGTGTTTTTGCAAAAACACATCTAGGTCCCTCCAAAACATCAAGATACAGCATAGTTAGACCTCATTACTATGTCATAGACATGTCAAACCTCCCACCCCTAAATGGTTGCTGTGAGTTCTATTTTAACTGCAAGCTCATTGGCAATAACTAGAGATGGTATTGCTCTCTTTCTACTATAGTCTCAGCCTCTGGGCTCAAGTTTTCAAGCTTTCTTTTTTCTGTTTTTACCTAGTTACACTACAGTGTGGTTTTCAGCATTCCGTCCAGGCACGCTTTTTTAAATTAAAATTTCCCCCCAGTGTATTCAAAAGGAGTTRAGGGAGCACTGAAGTGCTGATATAGTAATTCTAATCTTGTGTATGTCTTGGGCGTCAGARGTAGTGAAATTAAGGTCTAGTGTGAGAGTAAAACTATATTAGATAGCTGACAAATATATTGGATAGCTGGAGAATGTACTCGTCACTAAGGTAATACAAGTATCTGTATGTCAGTAGGAATAGTAAGACAATTAGTAGTGGAAGACTGCCAGAAGCTAGAATTTGGAGAGATTGTGGCAGCTTTGTTACAACTCAAAAAAATTCTAAACAAAGTTTATGCTTCTGTTCAAAGCAGCAACAAAAAGCTAGTTAAATTCATGCCAGAAAACCTTTAAGCCTTATCTCCAGACATCAGGAACGACTAGTCAGTACAACAGCAGGAATCAATCCTGCAATAGGCTGTTATGGAACAGCTTTTACTAGAGAAGTTTTTCTTCTGAATGCTAATAGGTTTTTTTACCTATCATCTTTACATTGTAAATAGTATTTTACTATTTTCAGTAGACATATCTTTTTCTTAAATCCATCAGTGTATCTAAGTCATAGCATAACATGACAGAAGCAGGAGTGAAATATCTACATGTAGAAGCAGTTGTCAGTCATCTCCCCTTTAAAATTAAAATGATTAATGCATTGCTCTTTACAAATAATATTACTGATTTAAGGCTTCTGGTCCCCCCGGAATTGCTGAACAAATTAATACTGTTTTAATGATAGGTATAGAACATCATGCCCTGACTGCCCCTGGAGAGTTGCTATGTAACTATGGATTTTGCTTGGGAGTGGGTGAGGAACACTGTAGCAGAAAGCATAGAAAGGAAAACATTGTTCACAAGAGTGTTACAGTGCAAGAGACCAGAAATGGTTAGGTGATGGATGAAGTAAGTGTTGTGGAAGCATTACAACATTTTAATAGCACCCAATTAATAGAGCTGGTTGTTTGATAACACAAGAAAATAACCAGAAAAAAGTAACATCCAAGAATTATTTGAGGTGAAAACTTAAATCCAGACAGACTAAGGCAAGAAAAGACACTCTAGAAATAAAAGTATTTATTTCCTTGGTATCTGTTTCTTTCTTACAGGTATCAGAATATAGGTTGCCTGTCTCACTKTGTGTGCTTTGCTGAAGATTTAATAGGTGGGATCCTATTTTTTTTCAGAAAATGAGAATTTTGACTTCTTATAAAAAATATTTTTTTAATTGGTTATAAATAGCTTTCTCCTCCAGTTTACAAGCCAAGGGAATTCGGTCACATGGTTGTTGCACAGAACAACACYGTGTTTTGAAAGACTTGAAAGGCTTAGTGGCTTTTCTCAGCCAGAAGCTGGGTAGAAGATCCTGTTCTGGTTTAGAACCAAACAGTAGACTCACCACTGTACTTAGCTGGCTAAAGAWTAATGCACCTTTATAAGTGCCTTGRTGAAGACTCARGGKGTTGATAATTTCTTTGAGGAACACACGAAAATAAGCTTGAGCTGTGTTTGTGCTTTCCCAAAAAATCCTGAGAATTTAATGTGTAATCATTAGGATTTTGTTTCTCTAAAGTACTCAAAGAGAAAATACTGAAGGCCRATTTAAATGTTAATGTAACTGTGGTGATCAGTGCAGAAGCTCTGTGGGAATATGGATCCTTTACAAGTGTCAACTAAAAGTACAATAGAAATGTAGTTTCTTGAATGATAAATAATTTAGATACTAAAYATGCAACCATAGTATCAGTGTCTGTAAATTTGGGTGTCACAGTTGTGGACCATTGTTAACTACCTGAAAAAAACTGTCAAAGAACAGTTTATCTGTTCATTTTGGTATAATCTGTTGGCAAATTCTGGTGAGCTCAGATTTTCTCTTACATTTTTGTTTCCAGAATGGTTTTTCAGGTATGACGCCTTGTAATCACATATATCTGCAAAGATAATTACTGCACATACACCAATGTCACAATTCTACTCATATTGCTACAAATATTATGCAGTACATACTGTTCATTTAAAACATATTTATCTCCATCCGGTATATACAATTAAATAACTAATGAATGTAACTTTAAAAACACTGAAATGATAAAGAATTAGCTTGACATTTTACCTATTGAACACTAAGGAAGTCTAAAATCAAGCAGCTTAACAGTACAGATTTTTCAAAGAGCATGTTAATGGTGATAAAAGGCAGTCTGAGGTGATAGACTGATTTAAGGCTATGAGCTAATTAGTGAGATCCTGGTTAGAACCACAGAGCTAAKGATTTGATAAAGCTGTCTTGCAAAGCATCGATCTCCAACTTTTTCTCGAAACTCTACAAATAGTTCTCATTAAGTGCTAGTAATATGCCTGAAATTAAACATCTGGATCCCTGGACTGCAGTCAGACCACCCACTACAAAACCCCAAAATTTTGCTCTTCACTGCAGTTAATGATGACACAAGGGGGAACAATGAAGCTCAGTTACACCCCCACCCATCAAAAGCACACACAGTAATTTTTGGGAGAACAGAATTGACTGGAACAGTAGTTAAATGATAATTATGGATGGTTCACCACTGTTACTCTGCTATTGATTTATCGTGGATCTTTTTTTGTGGTTTGAATTGAGGTTCCTGTTTTTTGTTTGCTCTTTTTACCTGTTTCTGAGATGAATGTAGTATGTGTAGGTCAGAATTCTCTAGTGCTTTCTACTGTGCATTTAGTTTTCTCTAGTTCCAGGAGCAATATATAATGATAAACATCTTGCCAAAAGTGTAAACCCAGAATTATTGTGGGATGGAGTAAACACATGTGCACATATAAAAAAGGAACACAACTTTATTAAAAGGCTCATCTATTTATTTTTATGGTATGTTTCAKCTTTCTGTTGGTATATTTGTAAAAAACTGAACTACCAAGAGAAGGAAAGAGTTGCTCTCAGTACTTCTCTTCCTACAGTATAGTCAAATGGGTGGAAAAAAKAGGAACAGTAGTTCAAAATGCCTTTTATTAATGCCAAAGATATGAAATTGAATTTACTTCARTTCCAAGGAAGTTCCCTACCTTTCCTTTGTACCAATGAGGCATCACTGGATTATTTATGGAGAGTGGTCCAACCAGTAAGCTGAAAGAAATCTATTGCTGGCTCATAAAACAATTAAATAAATGTACAAAGCAGAAAAGCCCCAAAGTTCCTGCTCTGCCATCTCCCCAACTACTGAGTGACCCAGAACTGTGGATAACTGTGCTGRGTGATAAGCCCCACATGAAATACTTAAGGTGAGCAGATATGAGAACATAACACTTCCTCTTTCAAAATTGGAATATATTTACAGAATTACATGTCCAGAGGTTGATGGCTTTATTGTAGATTGTCTCTGGCAGTTCAATTTTCCTAAAAAA
>QVAJ01000025.1:3159149-3220853 GCA_003546035.1 Mixornis gularis | reverse complement strand
TCTGACAAAGGCAGGTTTGTACCTTAAGACATTTTAGATAAGTTTTCAAATGAAAGATAAAYCTATACTGTACAATCTCAAGTATTCTCTGTGTGGAATAATGTATACAGTGCAATCCTGAAATAAACCATATGTGTTCATATATATATAAATATTGCCCAATTCTCAGCCCTCTCACCAATGCTTGGCTTCCAGGAAGGTCTGTTATCCTAAAGATGCTTCCCTCCTACTGTGGTTCCTTTGTTTTGCTTGTCTTGGCATCTTGGTGTTTGCCAAGCAGTAAGGATGGCTTAATTGGGAAGAGGGTAGATATGAGGCAGAACCTTCCTGCTGGCATTGCCTGAAGCCATAAACAGCTCGTGTGTTACATGAAGAGCTTCTGTTAAGCAGCTGCATTGTTTCCTCTTTACCCAACGCGGACTGCAAGGCTGAAACATAACAGGGCTGGCAAACACAACAACCTCTCTGAGAGCAGGCGTGGCAGGCTGATCTGTCAGTTCGTGCTGTGACACCTGTGGCAAGAGGTATTTTCTGTCCTCAGAATTAATTGATGGCATTTCCAGTTGGCACCTTTGTTTCCCACTGGCACCTTGGGGCGTGAGCAATCGAATATTTACAGAACAATACAATTGTTCTGTGATGCTGTTACAGCACAGTACAGACCAGGGCGCCACTGGCAACTGTGCTGCCTGTAGAGATACTTCAGCTATCTGCAACTAAACCATTGCATCTCTGTGGCTTTGTGCTGTGTAACAAAGGAAAACTGAGATCTGGAAAGGGAATTAAAAAGAAAGCATTTGAAGGGGTATTAAGAAAACCCCCATTGTTCCATGCCTGGGATATTTCCATCTGGGATTTAGCCCCATAAAAATGTTACACAGATGAAACTTCATGCTGAAATTTGAGCTAATTTGGAACCCCTTTGRAAAATCTTTATAAATGCACAATTCACATTGCTTAGGTAATGTGCATATCAGCTCATGAGATTTTTATGAGGTTGTGATATCTAGAGTATTTGTCCTTTAAGCATAGAAAAAATCATGAAAAAATCTAAGCAATCTTGTTTAGAAACGCAACATCCCGAATCAAAGCAGTCGTAACTTCTTTGTCTGTTTTGATCACAGTTAATGATCTATTCATTTGCTTTAAGTATGTTCTTAAAACAAAATGCCTACAACTCCTAACTTTATKCACTGAATAGCATAGACTTTGAAGGAAAGCAAATATATTTCTGAGTTTTTGAATGCTTTGGTTTTGTTTTTTTCAAGTGAAGTGTAAATGAAGTCTTKGGGAATAGTTTTAAGAAAGTGTCAACATGCAGCAGGAAATACTAGGGATCTGAAATACTTGTTTGAAGTGCTAGGTCTGGATGTGTAATTTGTCTTTAAATTTGTGCATGTAAATCAAAGCAAAGAGAAAATAAAAAGGATCAGAAACTCTAAGAATTTAYATGCAAAATATATATTGAGGCAAACCCCAAATTGTCTAAGGAATAATTTCTTTTAAACATAAAATGCAGTCATAAATCTTTTCCAAAAAACACAGAATGAAAAGAGCTAAGAAAGAGTGTATAAAGCTAATTGATGATGAAGGCATAAAAAAAGAACTTAAAAGTTGAAACCACAGCAGAGAAATTACGTGAGGAGGGTTTTTTATTTGGTTGGCCTGTTTTTTTTGCATTGCTGTTCATCACTGAAAAGATTGAGGACTTCCTGCATAGAAATTCTGGGTTTGGTCTGTTAAAGAATCTGTTAAATTATTTAGTGGAAAAAATACGGAACATGAACAAATGAGAAAATGAACAAATAGAGATTGTGATGATCAGATGATATTTGCCACAGAATTTTAAGTCAAAACTTCTTAACACAATTAGTAGTTCAGCTATCTCCAASATAAAACTGCTGCGCTATTACAGGCCAGCAAGTGGCAGAAGTGGCACCAGTGGAGTTTTTTTAAGGTTTCAAAGGTGATCTAGGTGGCTACAGAGTAGTGGTTCTGCTGTTTTAACAGACAGCTCTACCAGAGCTAATTGTTGAAAACTCTTCCAAAAAGTAAAATTAGTAAATGTAGATTAATAGAATATCCTAGAGTGGATATTATTTTATAGAGAGAAACTTCCTGCCTCAGTGGCTCAAGAAATGATTAGGAAAACAAATAACAGGTGCTTGTAGATATCCCTTTGTTCTTTGAAGTCTGAGCCACAAACTACTGGAATCTATAGAATATACTGGGGAATTATTAAGTGTGTGTGTTCTGATTGCTTCCTGTTCATTCTGTTCAGGACATGGTAGGAGAGAAATGTTTGAACAATAGTCACATYTCACCAGACATGTTATGATCATGTTCTTCATGGTGAAATCTGATGGTGGGAAAGGGTAGTGTGTTGAGCTGGACTTTTTAATTTGGTCAGAGTAGATTTCTGATRCTGGTTACTATCCTGGCTTCTTGTGTCTATGCTGTAGCCCACATGAAAAACAAATATTCTCAAGAAGGAYAAAAAAGTTACAGATGTATAGATAGTATACACAGTAAATGTATGACATTTTGCTATTACATTAATCTGATTTTAATATCCCAAAGAAGTCTGATTTCTGAGATAGTAGCAAGAATTTATCACTTCTCTGTGAGTCTTAAGGAACCTATTTATCTGTGATTTAGACTGTGATTCAAAATAAACTGACTGTATATTAATAACAAATAATGGCCTTTCATCAATAAAACTGAGGATTTAGGCGAGCATTGTTATGKAAATGGATTGCAGAAACTGGAAAATAGTTTGATACTGACTGTTAGAAATAAGCTACTGTGCAAGGTATGCTGTATGGGGAATCTGATCAGCAATGGCAGCTACATAGCTTCTGGTTTTACACAAATAGGTCTGCAAAGATATGTGGAGTGTACAGTTAACATTCACCATGACCTGCACAATGCAAATTTTAGTTCCTGACGTGGATTTGAATTAGTGTATTGTGAGTTATTTGGAAAGTTTCATTCAATATAGGCACATGTCTCTATCTTTCAAATTTTATCTGGTGAATTCTAACCAGATTTCCCAAAAGATTACTTGTTCGTCCTAGTCTCAGGGAATGGGAATATTCTAATTACAATGTTTCTATGCATTCCAGCTCCAGCCAGTCTTGACTCCAGATGTATTTACACTGCGTGTGTGTGTGTGTGTGTGTGTGTGTGTGTGTATGAAATCAGCATTTGAGACTGTTGATATGAGAAATTGCCACAATCAGTTTGGACTTGTAGAAAAGTAATACAGAGATGGAACTCTTAAAATGAGTATTGGTAAGATATTTTGGATTTGTATTTTAAGTACTTTTTATTGCTTGGTTTCTTATACTTCGTATTTTGAACTGATTTAATTGGCTAGATCATCCAGAGTGACATTGAACAGACACTGTGATTTTGTTATTCTYGGTATTTGAGAAGAAGAGATTTTTACACCAACATAAATCTTTCATCAAGGCAGAATCCACAATCTTGTACTTACAGACAGTTTTGGAATTTTATGCAGTCCTGCTGGTAAGACACCCTCTTTGATTATTAATCCTTGCAATGAAAAGCTTAAGGAAGTATTTATCAGCTTTTAAATCTACTTATTTGTCACTTTGCTTTTTTTCTTTTCCCCACTTTTTTTTTAAATTGAAATATTCTGCTACAATGACTTGGTGAGCAAGGTTTTAAATAAATAACAGGAAATTGATTCTGTTGGACTTGCCAGGTATATCTTTATCAAAAGTATTATTAAGATTTTTTCCTCTCATTGATTGTRTTTTAATACTATAATTCTTTAGTAYTTGAATTAATTTTTTATTAATAATCTTGTGTCAGCCATTTAATATTTCACCCGGGATCAATATCAGGTTGTTACCATGCAAATGAGGCAAATCCCCTCATTTGCCTTTTAATAKGTATGGAAAACTTTAGCTGTCTTCCACTTGAAACTTGGTTACTGTGCCAAGTTCTATGGAATCTTGATATTTCTGCTCCACCTTCCCTCTGGAAGTAGGCTTCATGGGAGCARGAAATCTGGAAGCAATTTCCCAACATCTGAGTTGCAGCTGTATATCCATCCTCTGATATAACATCCCTTCTCTTTCCAACTTGCAAAAAAAAATCAACAACAAAAGCCCACTGAAAATAAATCTTTTTTTTTTTTTTTTTTTTAATGCATCTATCATTTCTGTCTAGGGGGTCACTTTAAGTAAGTTGATTAATTTTTTTTTGACCCTTTAAACAAACACGAGGCTCTGTGGCCCCCATTTTATTTATTAGTAATTTATTTCTATGGTGTCCTTTGCTTCCTTTACTGATTTCAACACACCACCCCCTGATTTTTAACTTCATTCATATCCACTGAACTCAGGCATTACATATATACTGGATATATAAGCACTAGATACTGGATTTTATAAGCACTTTTTTTTCCCTATGAGAAACATACTGATTTTCTTAAATTCATTGAACTTTATTCAGTCATAGGATTCTAATTTCTAGAGCATCTAGCCAAGTAATGCTAAATATCCTCCAACTGTTATTCAGTTCCATTAATATTTTATCAAATAGTTTAAATGTGTTTCAATTTGAAAATAAAGAATGTGGCATTTTCAAAACATAAATGCATGGCTTTTAAAAAAGTGAAAGGACCTAGCTACAAAAATGCTAATTTACTTTTCATTATTTCTACTCCTTAAATATAAACTGTAAGGATGGTGGCTAATTCTTATAAATTCTCCACAATTTAGGCCTGCTGGGTTTAAGTTCATGCAAAAAYTCCAAACTGTTGATAAAATTGCAGAGTCACTCAGAGAAGAAAATCTTTTGGTTGAAAGAGACTCCTATTTGCCTTCTAAATATTTGAGGAAGGAAGAATATATATAAAATTCTGTCTCYTAGTTGCAAATGGTTAAGTATATAAATTTGGCCAGTAAACAAGATGGACACATATACTATGACATTGGTCCCCCACTTCTCACTGCAACTGTGGGGAAATAGATCCTGGGAAGCTTTATGGGTTTGAATTTAGAATAAAATGGAAGCTGTTGACCCGGTATTTTGTCGGGGCATGCTCCTCTACTGCACATATGTGTGGGGTCTTGAGTGAAAGATGTCAGCATACAGTATGTGGATGTAATCTCGTCCAGAAGTTTCAATAGAATATTCCTGGGATGTAACTGTGTCTCCAGTATAATCACTTTAGCAGGCTGAGGAAAAGTAAGAGTTCCCAAGTTCAAGACAGGACTTGTCTCAGCTGCTATGCACAACAATTGCAGCAGAAAACTGCATGGCACAGCACTTTCTTCAGAATTAAAAATGTGCCTATATTCCAAAAGAACCTGCAAGGCAATAYGTAACAGCATCATACACAATGTAATGAATTAGTCATGTGAAACTATTAATCATACTCCTTTCACCACTTGCTCCTCTATTAATCCATTCCTGTCAGAAATTTAACATTACAAATTCTTCAGATGTCTCATACATCTACCACTGTTTAAATTAATGTTCAGCTTCCTCAAGTCTCATATCCCTTCAAAATACTTGTTTTTCCCAAGGAATGAGACAGTACAATTCCCATAGGAAGTTAGTTGTTATAAATACTGAGAGCCAGTTCTGAAATTAAAAACCTAGAATTATTTCATGCTTAGCAATGCATGACTACAATAGTTAAGCTTTCTAAAATTTTTTGCTAACTGCAAAGTAATAAAAAAAAGGAAAGAACCCAAAGTTTCTTTATTTTATGGATGAGTGGGATGAGCACAAAACTGTGACATCCTCAGTACTTTGCAAAAATCTGAATTTGAGTCAGCAGTAGGAAATAGAAACCTATGTAAAAATAATACTGGGTGATATCTAAAATACTTTGCTGACCTTTGAAGAAATGGAATATAAACCTGGAGGAGGTTGCTGGTCTGTCTGTTTTACTCTGACTGTTTTGAGAATTGATGAGAAGCTATTTTAGGAAAACATTTACATCTCAAGAGGATGCTTTTGAAACAGCAACACAGCAAAAATCATTCTTCAGAGTCTGAAGCCTCTGGAAGGTGATTCAAGTTTTGGTGGTGTGACTGATGTTTTCGAGGTTGTATTTTTTGGAGTACTTTGTATGGGAAAATGGAAACACTTTTACAAATTGAATATGGTAAGAGTGACAAGATCATAGGACAGGTCATATAAGATCATTCAGGTTGGAAGGAACCTCAGGAGGTCTCTAATGCAACCTGCTGCTTAAAGCAGGGTCAGCTTGTAATAGGATGCTTTGCCTTGGAATGTGGTCAAACAACTCATAAAATGCTCTATTTTGCAAAGTATCAGCAGTGGGTTGAAAGGGSGTTCATGTGCTACTTTTGGTGTTGAATTACGCTAAAACCAGTCTGGCTTATCAGCCCCAAATTAATACCTTGATAGGGAAGCAAAGATTTGGCAGATAAAGTGCTAGGGTGATGTGGAGACTTATGACAAGCAGTCAATCCTATAAAAGTCCAGTCCACTTCCATAAGGTAGGTTCCTCTAACATATTCCTTCTTGGAGTGTGTCTGTGAAGTCTCTTCTCTTGAAGTAGGGATGCCTCTTCAAGGATACTCCTTGGGGCTGAGCAAAAGAGATGTGCCTATGAGCATTGGTGTGGTGAATTGCATTAATATTTGCTTAATAATTAGGGCTTTTTTCTAGGTTTAATTTAATAGCTTTGACAGAGTGCAGTATACCACTACTCTCTGAAATCAGTAATTGACAGGTTTTTGCCCATCTGCTTTTTCACTGTTATAAACTGTAACATCTTAATTTGTTTCCAAGAATATTGTGAGGGACTGCTCACGTGAGAGTAGCTCAGGTGCTCAGAGCATRGTGCTAATAATTACCAYGGTTTTGAATTCAATCCCCRTATGGGCCGWTCACTTTMGAGTTAGACTTGCTGATCCTTGTGGTTCCCTTCCAACTCAKAATATTCTGTGATTTCTGTGATCTGTAACTACAGACACTGTTCTCCTGTCCACAAATATACTCATTTTATCAYTTTTTATATCTAATGAATTACAGGGTAAAAGTGAAAACTTAGGTCTTCCTATTTGGGGGGAAATTTACAGGAATAAATACAAAAATTATCGGASCAATTTTTGCAACTCTCTGCAAAACCCTCTACTGATGAAGAGATCAAGCAGAACTCAGGCATGCAACACAAAGGAAAAATGTATTAAACAGCAAAAAAACCCCAAAAACCCCACCATTGGTGCTGTGCCTCTGTCCTCCTTGGAGAAATAAAAAAAGCGAAAAAGAAGCCTATGAATTAGAAAAAGTAGTTTACAGTGGGTTTATTACAATGAATGATTTAAGTGAAGGGATTGGGATTAAATTTGTTGCAAAACCAAGCAGGCAAATGAGCTTGTGTTTCTCAAGATAAAAATTACTGTCAATGTATTTACCTCAACTAGAAGTACCTATRGCCACTAATTTTTTTGACCTTCCTTTTTAGCTGATAAGCGGAAGGCAACATTAAAAATTCCTGTCCTGYTTTATGCACCTGATTTATGATGAAATCATGACTCAGATACAATAGGCTATATTGATCTCTGATGTCTATAAAAGGAGATTATCTTAAGAATGCTTGTCTACATCATGGTCAGATGGGCGATTTTTTTTTTTTTAATCTGAGTCATCACTCAGTTCTGCAGCTGATATTAAGCTTGCCCATCAGAGGAAGATTTAAGTATATGTGACTGCTATAATTTTATCACAGTTGTTCAGATTTTGGGTTGACTCACAACGCAGCTTTAAAAGCTTTGGTTTTATACATTCTGTTTTGCCACCAACCTGACTATCAGCAAAAGCTTTTAGTGCCACATGCTCTGAGGGGAGAGCATGAGAGACAGCTACCACAAACTGACAGACAACGTGACAGCAGTAAAAATAKATTGCTATGCTCAGGCAAACCCAACAGTGACAAAATACCGCTAACATTGGAAAATACAAGCTTTTAACGTCCTTTCATTCAGCATTTGTCTGAGTCATGCCTTTAAAATATGGCTGTTTGGTACAGGAACATCCCATGGTCTGCTTTATACTAGTAGGAAAATTCAGCTTCCACAGTCAGTGCGAGGAGCTGTAGTTTTATGCGAACACTAATTATCAATAGTGTGACATCATGCTAAAGAGACCCAATTGTGCCTCCTCCCRCCCCTTCCCATCAACAGCTGATTTCTACAAAGAATCATAACTTGTTGTAGCATTGTCTTATTTGTTCAATGGGTRAATTCTAATGGTCTGAAAAGCCTCAAAGAAACAGTGTAACCTATCATTGTTTGCTAAACTCACTAAGTAAATTAGAAGTTGAATTGAGTTCATGATGCATAGTTGATTTATCTAAATAGCTAACTGAGCATCGGAAGAAGTGTGATAAATTAATGGAATGTTCCACAGTAATTATGGCAGGCTCATTCACCTCCAAAATTCTTTCTTCATTTTTACAGCTTATTCCCTAAATTCTTTTTTTTTTTTCCTAATAAATATCATTATATGTAAAGCATATATTGAAATTTTCCTTACCACCACAAAATTATAATCTGTGCAGTGGTTAAACTGAAGGTAGGGGAATACTGTACATATCCATTGTCATGAAAAAAATTCATATATATGTATAACCCGTTGTTTTATTTCAAAATTGTTTGTTCTATGAAAATATTCATCACAAAACAATAAAAAATAATAGTTTTGGGATAATAAGTAAGTTCTCAAAAGGGAGAGGAAGAGGARGGGAAGGCACTGATCTGTTCTTTGTGGTGACAGTGACAGGACCTGAGAGAATGGCCTGAAACTGTGTCAGGGGAGGTTTAGGTTGATATTACAAAAAGATTATTCACCTGGGGTGGTTTAGCACTGGAACAGACTCCCCATGGAAGTGGTCACAGTACCAGCCCAACAGAGTTCAAGAAGCATTTGGGCAAACCCTCTTGGGCCCATGGTGTGACTCTTGATGAGTCCTGTGCCAGGCCAGGAGTTTGACTTGGATGATCTTTGCGGGTCTCTTCCATCCCAGAATATTCTGTGATTCTTTGAATCTTTGTGCTTTATGGTTTATCTTCTTTTTAATTTTTATTCAACTATACAAGTAACTGTACAGTTACTTAATACTAAAAAAAGACATTTTATATCTAAGAGCAATTAATTTTAAAGCCAGAAGTTTCTACTTCTGCAGTGAGCTGGTCCCAGTAGTTACATTTCCACTATTTACAAGGGTTTTTTTGTTGCATATTCACATGTCTTTTCACAATAGCTGGAATAACTTGTTATCTTGTAGTCCTTAGACTGCACCGGAAAATCATTTTATGACCAATCCTCAGATATTGAAATCACTCTGCCTTTTAAGCAGCAGAATATTTTATTTTCAAAAGCTTCTAGGAATATAGCAAAATAAAGTCTATATCTATAAAATAGAACCCCTTAAAGACAATATAATCGGATAATTATAAATTGAAAAAAAAAGTTTTCTATACAGAATATGTGACCTCGCCTGCTGTATAATTATAACTGATTAACAAAAATAATTTGCAAAATGTTGAGTAGGTTATTTTGTCCCAGGTAAATCCAGGTGAGTATAGGACATATCCAGGTGGAACATCTTGTTGTTTAGCACCACAGATTGTCAGCATATTGACAATTTGAAGCAACAGTTGACAAAGTGTTGCTTTTGTGGACTTTTTTGTCTTCGTCAGCCAATCTGTCTGAAAGATCTTCACTGAAGTAATTTTCACTTTTTTTTTCCCCTTGCATAACACCTTATTTTTGATTAAATTTTCACATATTTCTTCCTTGTAAGTGTTGTCTTACACCAGAAAATGTAAGGGAGATGCAATTTATGCACCAGCTTATTTGGCTTTGAGTCACATATTTTAAAGTTAAGTTTTTTAAAACTTTATGTCAATGATTGGGGCTTTTCCTATTTTTCTAGAAGTTCCATTCTTTTTCAGTGTCTTGATGTAAGAGTTTTTTTTCAAAATGTGATATTGTATTGCAKTTAAAGATGCATTTTCTAACCCCTTTCAATCTTCAACTATAACTTTGTTGTCTTTGTAATCATCTTTGCTAAGCCTTTAAAATGAATACATTAGTTTCGTACTAATTTTACACAAATACAGTAGACATTACATTTTTTCTTTGGGAAAAAAGTGAAATAAAGGGTGAAACAAAAATAATGTGATAAAAAATGGAGATCTGTATGACTGTGGTGAAAGYGGAAAGGTAGAGCTAAGGGAATATATATAAAAAAATAATATGGAAAAATTTATAAAGTAGGAACATGTTGTTGGGTTCACAGTTCACTAATAAGAAAAAAAAAAATCAAGATCACACCTAAAAAAAAATTATTTTTCCAAAGGAAAAATAYTCTATTTAAAAATACTCAAAGTAATCTGATGGTTGAGAATCTGTTGATCCAAAACCAAGTGCCTTCGACAATAGAATAGTTGCTGTTTCATATATAAATTAACTTGTCAAAACTCTTTCAATCCCAAAGGCCAGATCATAATGTTCTAAAAAGTGTTCTCCCACCTGGATGATGCCATTTGAGCTGTCTCAAGTAGCACAGTGTGAATTTCTGCCAAAAGGGCTGTGATACATTTTACGATTTTAAGCAGTGCCAGTGTATTGGGATATCAAATGCAATCATGACATGAAAGAAGTCTGAATAACAGACTAGGAATGCATGGTAGCATTTTACAGCAAAGACTCTCTACAACACACACTTGGCTGACAGCCCCAGAGACCAAATTGTTTTCTTTCCCATTTCTCCACCATCACCCGTCAGCAATCTTCTTCTCTCCTRGTCAAGGAGACCTCACTTTACACCTCTAGTTTTGGTGATATGGCTTTTTTTAATGTATAGTGAGAAGAAAACAAACAAACAATTGAAAAGGAGCTCATCTCTAGGGTTTTAAAATCCAACTTGATACAGAACTAATAATACCAGTAAACTTTAATTTACTTGWGAGTACAGTCACACTAACCAGACCTATCATCTTCTCTTTGCTTTGCTGCCAAAACATCCTATGTGCTACCTTGTATCAGCACAGTTTTTATGGGAAAGCATATGCTTTTCAAACCTGTAAATATAGTAACTAACAATTGTAGTATCATAACCTTGTTGAAATTGCTTGATTTACATTTAACATTTGAGTACTTGGATGAGGAAGAAAGGACTACATGGGACATGAAATAAATCAACAGTCACATTCAAGTAAGATCAAAACTAATAGTGATGCAAATGACACTTGGCTTTAAGTTCACAGGAAAATTCAAGTTATCTGAAAAAAAAAAATCCAGCAACGCCCTGTATTCTAAGCTACTCTTGATATAAGATGCTCCTTATATTTTCATTCTTTCTCTGTGAAATTACTTCAAGCCTGTCTGTCTGAAGAATTATTGCACATTATTTTATATGTAGTCTTAGAGTTGAAGTCTGTAGCCTTTGTGTTTTACTAACTATTTTCCTATTAAAAACCCTCTTATTTAAGATTTGTTTCATAGGTCCAAGGTTATATACAGGTTACTAAAATACAGATGCCTACCAAGGTCTGCAAATTAAAACTCCAAAGCCTATTTTAAAGCTTTTTGATCTTGTTTAATCAGCAGCATCAGAGTAGGCAATTCCCTTGTGTGCTCCAGTTAACTGAGTGTTATTGCTTAGATAAACAGTACACCTATTCTGATTAGGTTCATGTTTATTCATTGAGTCAAAGAAATAAGGGATGGAAACACCTCTGAGGTGATCTTGTCCAATACCTTGTAGGTGTAGGATTGTTCCCAAGGGGMGTAGAAGTTTTGTACACTCCAGCTTTAACCAATTCAAATATTGTGGTTTCTGTCTCTTCCAGTGAGAATTATTAAGCAACTTAACAGACTTAAACAATTTTAACAGTCATTCCAAAAATTTTGATAATACTCAGTTTGCATTTGATTTTGAGTTTCTGGCTGTTACATAGAATATGGCTCAAGCAAAGATTCATATTCCATACACAGTGTTTTCAAATAATGCTAGACCTTTATGAAAGTCTTACTTCTTAGATGATGAAGAAAAGGCTTTATAAAGTTTCTTACTTCTTAGATGATGAAGAAAAGGCTTTATAAAGTTATCTCCTAGTGTTTTTGATGCATTACATTTTTGTTTTATTAAAGATTCTTATAATTTGAGATTTCTCTTTCAATAAAGTTTCATCTTCAGTTGTCTTTTTGAAAACTTTATTGGTAGTCTAGGGGATTTTTTGAGGGGGTTGGGCCAATTTCTTTTTTTTCATGGGGGTAGGTAGAGGTGGAGCTGTCTTGTTTACTTTGTKTTTAAAATATTTACAGCATTATCCTTCTTGCTTCTTATCAAGCTTGTTATAAGAAGCATTTCTGAAACATCTCAAAATTTGTCCCTGGTTGACTCTTCTTTGATTTCATTGCTACAGAATGTATTTTTAAAAGGTGGGAAAATATTCTGCAAATACAGCAAACAAATTTATGTACATTTGGATAGGTTCCATTTGAAATATGTGTTTGCAAAACATACTCAAATTAACTTTGATTTCATAGCTGAAAGTTTATTTATCAGTATTTAGAGATGACTACTGGCTTTGTCAGGAGGAAGGAAGGTCCCTCAGGTAGGGACTGCTTAAAAATCCATTGCATCAGCAGTTTTCTGAGGCCTTATTCTCTAGCACTCCAGGTGCTATTCTTTTCTTAGAAACTGTGTGCCTTCCTCTAGGCACAGAGCTCTTTGCCCTAACAGTCTTCTACATCAATTATAGATCAACCCCTCCATGACCTTTACTTGTGAAGCAATCAGGAATTCTACAGAAATCTAAAGCCTCACATAAACTCACGGCAGGCAGAAAAGTTAAATCAACAAACATGACATACTTTTCAGGTTGTCCCTACCCACAGATCTTAAGCCTGGTTGTAATCTTGGAATTCCCTTCTACTATCTCATGATTCCAAGTCCTATCCAGCTAGTACTAGGAAGCCATCATTTGGTAAAAGAGACAATAGTTTGGGGTTTTGTCCTGTTAATGGGTAGGACTTTGGGACTAGGACAGTACAGAGTGCTTTAATACATAACACCTGTGCCACTGTATAGTAGCTGAATGCACAATCATGATGGTATTTGAACATCTCAGAAATCAACTTGATAAATATCCATCAAAACAAATTCCACCTTTTGTTACTTCTACATATACTAAGAGTTTTTAAAACATCTCTCCTCCCTTCTTATTTACTGGGGTGGATCTGTATGTGAAATCTCAGCCTGTGTGAATTCAAYAAACCCATTTATGAGGGGCGAGTTTTGGTATAAAATCTTATCAGCTCCATGTCTTTTACTGAGGTGGCTTAGCTTGAATGTATATTTAGCACTATAAATAAATTAAGTGCATAGGTATAAATGGGAAAYGAAAAAGAAAAATCAAACTGTTTGCCCTAAGAAGAACAGCATAATCCCTCGCTCCTAAAAATCAATTTTTATGGGGTTTTGATTTTGATACAATAAGGTCAGTTAGACATAAYAATCTTTAGCTTCCAACTCACTGGTATCTGCTGCAGTGAAATGAAACCTACAAACTCTCATTTTATGCAGAAGGTGAAGCTGAATTACCATAATGGTGCCTCGAGGTCTAAATGCTCTGAAYCAAGCACTGAGAACTGCATTAATGGATCAATGGACAGGATTTCTTGGGAGTCTCTCTGTTCCACAGTGGCAATTTTTATATTCTTGGATGGTGGTGCAGGAGCTGTCTGCTCTGCAGGGTGGAGCCACATTTTCAGCGGTGTCCTCTACCAGAGCTTTTGCAGCATGAAGGCAATTCAAAAATGTTTTCCAGGGCATAGGGAGAATACAGGTGAGAACAGGAAGACCCTGTCTGAACAGTCATCAGTGCTACSACCTCAATATTTATCTAACCAAGAGATGGTGGTTACATAGATGCTATGAACTGCTCTTAAATAGGTCTCCACAGCCAGCCTTTTTATCCCTTACCTCTATCCCCTTGTTTCAGGATAATCCCAATGTGGTCCCACATGGTGTATCAAGGACAGACAGGTAAAAATTGCACTCATTCCTCCCAACTGTTCAGAGTAACTGTGCTTCCTGATGGTCAGAATGACAGAAAGACATTTTCACAGAAATGTTTCCATCAAAGCACTGGCCCTGGCTCTGTAGTACTGGAACATGGTGACCCATAACAGTCTGGAACCTCTTGACCTTGACTACCAATGCTGAGTACCACMTGGACACAAGTCTCAAGCAGTAAAACGTGGTTGGATGCTTTTAAAAAGCAGCTGCACTTAGGTTTATCATCACCWGAGTTCTGATAGAATACAGGAAAGAAAAAAGCTGCAGTCCCTTATTAAAATATAGTTAAAAATAACTGTGGATGAAGACTAAAGGCTGAATCAGGTGCTCTGTATCTGGGGTTGCATCAGTCTTTTTTAGTTCCTTAGTGGCAGGCATTTTGAAAGAATYTAGAAAATAGAATCCTTTTGTTTTYCTTTTAACACTTACTGCTACTCTTAGTTTTCTTACATTGGTTACGTCAATTGTGCTCCACCTACTTCAGTAATGTGTGATCAAATAGAATGGGATTGTGTGCATCTATATTGAATTTTGGAGAAAATAATTTTTGCCTAATTCAGCCTACAAAGAAATCAAGTGGAATAAAATGCAATAAAATGTCAGAAGACAACAAACTGGAGAAACAATGGCTACTCTTSCTTAGACTCCGTAATTTTTATTCATCTGATAAAATAGGTCTGTAGGTTGTCTAGTAGGTGGAGATTCTTCAATAGGGATAGACTGCAAAACTAGCATTAAAACAAAGAAAKAAAATTTAATTAGTCAAATGAAATCCAGAGATTTACTTTTAGAAAGAAAGACTAATAATGGAATGCATGAACAAAAGCAAATRCTGTTGTGAACAGGAAACAGATTATATACAATTATAAATAAGCAATGGACAGAGGAAATGGGACACTSAGCAGTATATTTTCCTAGAAGATAAGGCAAATTAAGTTGCAATAAATTCCCCCAAAATGTACAGCTTTTTAAGAGAAAAAAAAWCCTTTTAATAGAGTTGAATGGTATCACATTAGAAAAATGGCGAGGCAACAAATTTGTTCAGTCCTATCTGCCACTAGGTAATGGATAAAATACAACAGTGTGAATGCAGAAAATAAGGAACCTACCTAACTAGAGTGGAACTTACTGTCTTCAGTTTCCAAGGGAAAAATAAAAACTTCATGCTGTTTCTGCCAGCATTTGAGCATTTGRATACAGTGCAAAAGCACTTCCAGTAACGGTAAACTGGCAATGCAAATGAGAAAAGGATTAATATGATGCTGGGCTATAAAAAATTCCTTTTTATTTTTAAAAATGTGAGGCATCACAAGCTTATGTACATTGGCTTATAATGAACTGAACAGTAGTAGATGAGKTACAAGAGGAAGGAAAAAGGTCAAAAAGCCTAGCTTTGGACTGGCAGTGAAATAAGTGGTTGTTTTAGGGCAGCTGTATGAGAGGCTATTAACACTTCTCCTCCACTAAGTTTTGCTGTATTCATATGTAAAGTAGAGCATGAACAGCAGACTAACGTTATAACAAACTAATYGAATTATTGCTGGTGAAAGCAGATYCTGGCACATTAAATAATCTCCTTTTTTCTTATGATACTTGTCACTGGAGGGATTTTCTGATTAGTATAAGGAAACAACTTATTTCCTTTCCTATTCATGGTAATTCTAGATGTAGTACTTCARGAATGGGGCAGTAATCTTCTGTAGATTGCATTTTTCACTGCAAAAATGAAAAATGCCATTAACATAATGTAACTGACCTTCTCRAGGTTTGTGTTGCTGATCCTTTGCAGGGGTCAGCACTAATACAACGTCTGTATATTCAATCCAAAACATTTTTCTCTTCTTTACTTTGGCAATACTTAGATTTAGTAAGGTATCTACAATTTTTCTTCTGCTCATGTCCTAGTAATCCCTGATGCTAAGATCAGAGACCATTGAACTGACTTCCTACAGCCCCAGTCCTTAGTAGACAGCAATAAGGATCCTGCCCATCGGCAATACTGTTTTAAAAGGCTTTGGTATATTGGGAGTGCAATATTGTCRTTGTCAAATTTACTGGTTAATCATTGAAACTCTGGTGGTATACTGTAATTTTCTACACCTTACCAGAAGTGGTAATAGTTCCTAAAGCTGAAATTCAGCTGTACTCCAGTCGTCCAAAATTGGTATTTTTGTGATCCCCTTCCCAAATTACATTGTTCTCTTGAATTGTGTAGAGACTCTAACCAGCAAATCTGTCCAATGATAAAAGGAGTCTGACTCATTTTATTGAATTTAAATCCAAATGCTGAACAACTTCTAAATTTGGCCTCTTACACCAATTTCAAAACTGGTATTTTATTTCAGTTGCATTAACTTTCATGTGGTGTATAACACTTAAAATATCAAAGGAACCACTCATCCTTTACACCAGTAGGAGGGAAGAGASCACTACCATCTACCTTTGCTTTTTAGAGTATGCCATTTGCTTTTTTAAAACCGTGTACTTATTCTATATTTCTAACTATAATGTTTTATCCTTTGCTAAGCAATTTGAAGTGTTAACATTGAAAATATGCTTTCAACATAAAGGCACATTTAACAAAGCTCAGTATGACTTTCCCCTGGCATGAACTAAGTTAATTTTTCATCACTTGGGAGTATATCTTCTGGCATAATAAAAGCAGATAATACATTGATGTTTAAAGGTATTCTTGAAGAGCTAGAATTGAGTATTTTTAATTGGCTTTATTGCACTGAAATGCCTGTGGTTTAGATGATTTCCAAGGAACTTCAAAGCAAACAAGTAAGCAAACTCTACTCCTAATTTCATTTAATCCAAGCTTCTTTGAGAAATAAACATCAAGAACTACTAATCTTAATGGTTTACAGCAGATGACTGAAATAGGCATTATTTACCACAGAACATAGGAGTCCAAACCTGTGAGGTGGGGTGGTGCAAGAATCCCAATCTTCATGTGATGTTTTTYATTTTTATAAGGTCTAGGATGCTCCTACCTCTGCCTAGCTTTCTCCCTCCTTTGGGTTGCTCCTCTCAGCCCTTTTGGTTGTACTATGGATGGAGAAAAAGGTGCAGCCCCTATTTAGGGAGTTATCCTGTGCTCCTGGATAGTTCAGAGATGTGCTTACACACCTAGGGCCACCATGGGAGGTGCGGCCAGTACCAGCCTGGGGCCCGTGTGTTCTGCTTATGCCAGCTGGGCACCATGGTGGAATCCAGGCTGTGGTGCCAGGGAATTGGTGAGCGGGGGGAGCTGGGAGAGGCCCTGGCAGGAGTCTTTCCTATGCATCCTGGACCACCCTGCCTTGATCTCTCAGCCCTCATCAGTACCTGTCTCCAGCACTACCCCCATTTCTTCAACAGGAAGGCAGGAAGGGAGGACATAACCCAACCAGCCTGCAGATATCTGTTGGCCCCATTGCATGTTTTGAAACATGTAGAACTGTCCTACAAGAACCTGAAAAGCTGACTTGTATTAAGACTTGTTTACAGAACATATGACTCTCTTCTATGCATAAAGTAGAAAATAATCAAATATCTTCAGTAATGGAAAATTATTTTCCTAAAAATGCTTTGATTGAAGTTACCACTGTTATTTTCTTTATAGCTTTTCATTTGTTTATTGTTTGATCTGTGGAGCTGACTTCAAATGCTTTTATCATTTAGTCCATAATTTCTTCAGTTTAAATGGCATGTTATGCATCTCAATTTAAGTTGTAATGCAGTCATTCAGTCTGTCTSTTTTCTTAGTTAATTAATCAACTCAGAGTGACCTTTCAAAGGTATCCTGGAATCCCAAGAATCCAACAATTCCCTGAGAAGCAAAAATAGCTTCTATGTCCTGGTGATATGATCTCCTTACAGCAGTTTTACAGGCCACTGGGATTACTCACTGTCTTGTAATTAAGCTTATGCTTAAATACTTTGTTAGTGCATGTGCAGAATACATCTTTCACATTCATCTTGCTTACTTTTCTGTGGTGATTAATGCTTCCTAATTTTTCTAATAAACTCTTTCTTTGACAGTTTTTCAGAAAAATAAATTTTCTGTGGGGAATCCTTACATTTGGACTTGGATCTTTTTTATTGAAGTAAGCAGCTTTTTCTAAGACATTTCTGTCAGGGTGTACCATAAGTACTTGTTTAGGAACACTCAAGGATGAGAGATTAAAGAAAAAAAAATGTAAGGGGAGCAAACACAGGTTTGTGGTTCAGAATAAAGAGTAATCCTGCTTTATGAAATAGAAAGCAAATCTGGTAAGAATGTGAAATCTTCACGCAACATTTTATCCCCAGTTCTCTTCAACCAGCAACCAAGGAATACAAAACCGCTGTGCTGTTTCTCAAGATTGCTTTCTATTTAAATGTACAATAGCTTGCTGAGTAACTCTGTCACTGTCAGAGATTGCAGATGAATGGAGCTGAGAGAAACAAAACCACTTAGCTGATACTCTTTTAAATAAAGATGTATTTAGCAACAGCTGAGAGATGTGCAGGAACCTGACAGGCTCCTGTGGCCTGAGCTGGTGAGGCCGACATGAGGGTGTTATCAGTGTCCCACGCCAGATTAAATGGCTCCAGGGACCACAAACCACACAGAATGCAGCAAACAGTCCTGGTAAACAGCAAACTGTGTGAGCCAGCAGTGTGTCCTTGTGGCCAAGAAGGCCAAAAGGATCCTGAGGTGACTTAGAAATAGCCAGCAGGTCAAGGAAAGTGATCCTGCCCCTCTGCTCAGCCCTGGCAAGGCACATTTGAGGTGCCGTATCCTGTTCTGGGCTCCTCAGTGCAAAAGACCTGGAGCTCCGGGAACAGGCACAGCAGAGAGTGAAAAAGATGATTAAGGGATAGGAACATGTCTCTCACAAAGAAAGGCTAAGGAAGTTGGGCTTGTCCAGACTTCAGAAGAGGCAACTGAAAGGGGACCTCATCAATGGATGTAAGTATCTGAGGGGAGACTATCAAGAGGATGAAGCCAGGCTCTTATCAGTGGTGCCAAGCAACAGGACAAGAGTCAATTGAGCATAAACTGGTGTGCAGAAAGTTCCACCTGAATACGAGGAAGAACTTCTTTACTGTGTGGGTGCCTGTGCACTGGAACAGATTGCTCAGAGAGGAGGTGGAGTCTCTCACTGGAGATACTGAAGAGTTATATGGAAACAATCCTATTCCATGTGCTCTAGGATGAGCCTGCTTGAGCTGGCAGGTTTGACCAGATCACCCACTGGGGTCCCTTCCAGACTTACCCATTCTGTGATCCTGTTGCATTTGTGTACTGTTCTCCAAATTCAAACTGAACAGTGAGGCACAACAATTTATCTTACTTTGTCTCTCAGTTCCACAATATGTTTGAATTTCCATTAGGTTTTGGCAACCTGTTCTTAAATGTAGCACATACATTGCTCAGTGATTATGATGATAAATTCTTTGTAGAGGGAAATCTGCAGGATGAGGCATAGTGTGAGACTGCTTATGAATCTTCTGGCAAATAGGCAGGACTCTTCCTTGTTTCTCACAGAGCTGTCAAAGAAACAATTAATGTGTTAGTGTGATCTTACACTGTAAAGCATCTTATGCTGCTGGCAATAATTATGTGCCCCAGCTGAGTAATTTTTTTTCTTTTTTTTCTAAAGAGAACGAGATACCAGATAAATTGCAGCCAGTGAAATCAATAGCTTTTTATGCAAGGTCTGAAAGGCCATTTTCTTATGTTTTCCCTCTTCTGTGGAGAACAGTCATCAGAGTAGCTGAAATATGTCTGCAATAAATGCATTAATTTCTGCAGTTTTGATATGGGCAACAGTCTTATGCTTTGCTAGGGAAACAGCAGGTCTGCTTTTTCTAGTCCTGTTTTACCAGATTTCTTCTACCTTGCATTAGGAAGTATAATCTCTCAGGAAACACGGCTGATACATGGAAATGCATGAAACTTGGGAGCCATTATAACATATTCAAGGACAGAATAACCATAGTGACACTAACTTTTCATGACACTGTGTGTTCCTGTGTTCTGCATGCTAACAAGGCAGCACCAGAAGATGTTTGAAGTCAACCCACACTATTGCTTCATACCCAGATGGAGAAAGGAAGCATGATTTTTCCTCTCAAATTTACTGATCAGATCATGTAGTAAGTTTCCCTGTGCTGTTTAAACTGTGTAAGTAGCTAAAAATATTTCTCGATTTCTGAATTAAAATTAAAAATCAGATGCATGTGATACAGCATTTGTTGGTAGACTTAACTGTGTAATGAGTAGTTTCAAAGACATGATGCTTGATGTGAAATTTGGATGAGCAGTTCTGMAGCCATTATCTCCAGTGAGCTCTGCCAGATGACTGAGAATGTGTTAGAGTAACTTAAGATATTGTGGTGCTTTTTCTTACAATGACAATGGTAGTAATGCAGTCAGAAAGCCTGAGAAACCACGATGACTGGAGATGGCTTGGGGTTCATCTTGTAGTTATTTAGCATTGTTTGAACTGGAATTTTACTGATGTGTTTGCTAATAACTAGGATTAATAACCTTTTTTATATTACTCTGACATCAGAATACAGATACACTTACAGAAAAAACTGAATATCTAATAAACTGATGTTACAAGGCATAACAAGAAAGGTACCAGAGGTCTTTGGGTTAATCCCCTGGTGTTGCAAATTAATCATGGTCTGTGTCTAAATCCTCTCTAAATTAATTTTTATATCTATATYCTTCTACTACTCTTCAGAGTTCCTCAGTTTTGAACAGCAAAAGATTGCAAATTCCTTCTTCTAAATACAATCCCATTCCCAGAAGCCTGTTTTTCAAAGCCTACAAAAATGAAGTTCTAGCCCTCTTCTACTTGAGTGTAATGAGACCTATGTAGTTTTACTAACTGCCTCTGTCACTCATATTTCCCTATAGTGATTTTGGAACGCACTGGTTAGTTTTGGACATGGTTTAAAAATGGTAATGTTTTCAAAGTTTTATTTTCAAAGATTCCTATATATTTTCTGAGAAGAATAGCTCAGTAAAGCAGAGATGAAAACCAGTGACCTCTGCTGAGAAGAAAAACCAGAAATTAGTTCCCGATATACCTGGAGAGGCTCATCAGTGTGTGTATATATCTTTGGTCTACTCACAGTGTTCCTCTCTTTTGCCTGACGGAGTTGTCTTGGGGAATTGACTTGATTCATTTGACGTATAGAGGGAAGATGCAGTATTGAGTAGGACAACTAAGGGCAGAAATGCTTATGTCTTACTGTCCATGGTACAAAAACATAAAAATGAAAATAAATAGCTTCTATGAAAGCCTTCTTTCAACCATTAGGTTTGCCTTTCCCATGAAACCTTACCTAAATGGTCAGATAAAAAGACAGTGCATCACTGGCAACATTCAGTTTTGTTGTTTTCTTTTTTTGTAATAAAGATGAGTTAGAATGAGCAGTCTTCTGCTGTTCCTGAACCATGCTTAGGGTAATTTGTCTTCTGAGGCTTGTGACTAATGGCTTAAACATGACAACATTCACAAGTGTTTATTTCCATTTTGCAGATTTATAAGAGAACTAAATCTGTTCTATGTAAACAAAGCAAGATGAAATCCATGTTTATGATCTATGTATAAAAAAAAAATGTAAGAAGAAAAGAAAGGAAAGAAAGCTAATAAAATTGTCTTAGGGCCATAGCACTTTCACTTTGAAAACAGGCATAAAGTCTGGGAGTTAAAAGCTTGCCTCAGGCATAGTGCAGAATATCATGAGGTAAATTCAGAAGCTGGAAGCCTCAGCCCCGGATTTTTTTTATATGTGGACCCAGTCTAATATGGCAGCAGTGTCCTCTTTCCCCATAAAGAAAGTTGTATGGAACACAGGTTAACTGAGAACGGTGTCTATTTTCATGCATCTTGAGCTTCCCCAAGACAGCAATGAAAGCCTAAATAAGGAAGGTCAGAGTAATAGTACTAGCAGAACATCAGCAGAATAAGAACTGAGGAAAACCAGTCACTGTTCGTCACTGTTCCAGCTGCTTTAGTCATGAAGTCTAAAGAAAGTATTCAATCATAAAAAAGAAAATACTTTTGGAACAATAATAGGGACACAATTATTCACAAATAATTTCAGAATAAGGATAAATATGTATTTTATACCATAAAAAGTCATCCCAGCTTTAAATATCACAGAAGTAATGGTTTTTATGGCTTAGGCTCAGCTTAATACAAACTAATGGTGTAGAGTAAGACATATTATATTAACAACTCCTTTTCAGTTTTCCACAACTCTTTGAAGCTTTTCGGGTGTCCTTTTCCTAAACTATCACAAATTAATAAAAGTACCTTTTACCTTGAATTTAAATTCATTTTGGTTATTTCTTAATTAAACAAGAGAATAGCAAATATGCCTTATCTCTTCAAAATATAAGCCAGTTAGCTCTTTTCTGTAGAATGAGTGTCTCCCATTCCTTGCCCCGAATACAAATTTTGGGCTGTATTCTATTAATGCATTGACAGTACAATTTGAAATGGATGTGTACTTTGGAAAGGAGGAGAATTTTTGCTCTGAAGGATAGGAGAAAGAAGCGCACTGTCCTTGAAACAGCAAGTGCTAGTCATTGGAGCATGTGAAATCTCACATGGGAATACTGTAGGGTCTGTTTTGTTTTGCCTCTGAACAGTCACTACATTGAAATCAAAYGCATTAATTGATCTTGTTGATTACAAGTAAATATTTGATCTAACTAAACTGACTGATCTGCTGAAGTATGAAAATAGTTCAAAGCAAAATGCAGCTGAAGTTTCCTTTCCCAAAGCTAACACACTGAGTAGTCATTTCTTAATACATCCTGGGGACTTAACAATATATTTGATCCATTTTCTTTGCATTGCATCACAAACTTCATTTCAACAGTTCTTCAGCAGAAAAATAGTAGCAGTGATTCAAACTTATGTAAGCTGTGAAGCTGAATGAGAAGGTAATATGTTTTCTGTCCTCCACAGAGAAAACCTCTGCATGTTAATTCTAGTTGTGAATTTTCTCTTTGAGCATAATATAATTAATTTCACAATTGTTTTCTTCATCTTACTAATAACAGTGCAGATAATTGGTGTGTTTGTTCTTGTTTAAAAAGTTCAAAAAATAATATATTATTCTTATAAGAGAAAGGTAATGTTAAATTGATTTAGAATGAGAGCTGCAACAGCATCAGAAAATGGATTTTTTTTTTTTTTCTTTTAAGGTAGTGGGAGGAAATAATGACTTTTGTTACTGTTCTTGGCTAAGGGCCTGGTGGTTAAAAGCATTTTTTTTTGTTTGTTTGGTATAGAATTCATTATCAGAGCTTTGCAATCTTAAATTAATCTCCATAAGCCTGATGGTAATTACTGTGGCAGGTTTGTGGGTGTAGAGAGAAGGAGGCAGAACACTTGATCMAGCTTCTATGGTTACTAGGGCGAGGATCTCATTGTCTCTAGAATGTGATTCTGTGAAAGTAAAACCATGCATAATTGCGTTTTAATGACAGTGCAAACAAGCAGTTCAGCTGAAGGTGGTGGAAGGGTTGTTGCTGTCCTTTCTCTGTTTCATGCAGTCCCTCCCAACAGAGGTCAGCCAGCTGCAGCAATTATTGCTGTACAGCCTCTAGAGCTCTTGGGTGGCTGTTCCTATTAATGCTTAAAAAAACCCCAAGCAACAAACAAAAGGAAAAAAACCAAACAAACAAAAACACAAGACCCAAAACAAAAGCAGCAAAAAAAGCCCCTATACCTGTTCCCTGTTGACCACAGCTTGGGGAAAAAAGCCCCTATACCTTTTGCTTGATGAAAACTGCCTGTTTGAAAAAAGATTTTGATGGATACACCAGTGTATCACAGTTACTCTCAACGGATACTGCAGCAAGAGTAGTTATTTGTAGTTACTGTCTTTGAGTGAATAAATATCAATTTGCATGCCCATTATGAGGTTTTGCAAGCATAATGTGTGCAAAAGCATTTATGTCAGGCACAGTGAGTTTGCCTATAAATCTTGAAAGCAAATGTTAAGAACAAAGACATGTTTGAAGTTCTGAGTACATAGGGAAACAGGTTGCTTAATGAGTAGCACAGGGCTTGAATGCTTGCAACACTATTTCCTTTAGGTTTTTGTTCTGCTGTTGTCTCAGTGTTTGAACATGTCAGATGGTATCCTAAGTGAAATAGCTGCCATTTCTAACAGATCTGCTTTCCCTTTCTTTCATCTCCCTCTTGGAAAGAAGGAGGGGGATTAGCTGTGCATTTAATTTTTTTTTCATCTGTTACTGAACATGAGCAAGCCAGTCCCTCCATGATACAGAGTTTGTGGATATTCAATTAACCTGCCTTCCCAGGTGATAATTTCTCTCCCTGTGCTGTGCCCTCCACTCCCAAGGTGGAACTGTTTGTGGGGCTGTAATATGATCTGAAGCAGAGAACAAGTGTGAGTTAAAAAGGAAAAATACTGTTTAAATGTAGATTAGTTCCCATATTGTGTCATGGTGACTTCTCCTACTATACACATACACAAATACATAACTGAAGGACAAGAAACTATATGACAGAGTACATATTTCTGTCAGAGGTAGTTTCACTTTTGAATGTTTGTTTCACTGTAAAACTGTGATCATGCAGAAGGAGTCTCCAGAGTCCTCCATACCCATGCTCTGTGACTACTATGAGTGTACACAAACAAGGGGATACCCAATTACCACATTTTCAATAATTTGATTTCTGATAAAAAGCATGAATGCAGACAAAAATAATCTTGTATTTACCTTAAAGTTTAATAAGGATTTGCAGCTGTTGAACCTATATGAAAAAATAAGTGTGAATATAGCTACGTATAAATACTATACGAAGATTGTATTAAAAAAATAAAAAGTCTGGCAGTGGAATTCATTGCTGTCATTTTTATCAAGCTGAGTTTGGCAGGCCATCTGAGAGGAAATTACAGTGAACAATAAGTATTATAATGAAAGCATGGGTAAGGATTATTGTAATATGCTAATTAAAAATATGTGATGGCATTGTAGCACTTCTAGAATAAAAGCCTACTGTAAAATGGAAAGCATGGCAAAATTGTTTGGACTAAACGTAGTAGACTATTTTTTCTTTTTTTTTTCTTTTTTTTTTTAATGGACTTGCCCAAAGCATAATAGTTGGTTTAATTAAATTAAATTATGTAGCACATATAACCACAATAATTCCAAGCCAAGAAACAAAACTTAAGTGTCATAAATCATTTAATCAACTAGGTATGTTTGAAATGTGAAACTACAGCATACTCATAGAAAAACAGAAATCACATCATAATAGTTTTAGGTGACTAAATATACTACTAATTATTAAGGAGCTCTTGAGCCTTAAATCAGAATTTTTAGCATTCTGAAAGAAATTAGAGTACTAAGCACATAGATAATCCAAGATAAGATCATGTAAGTGTGCAAGGATCCTAAATGCACTGTGATATGTCTCACAAACAAACAACAGTATTTCAAATTCTGTACATTAAACCTCCCACAAATGTATGAATTGATGAAAAAGTAAAATGGTCATAACTGAATTTTCGTACATTGGCTAAGAGTTTTCAGGTTTAAACAGATCAAAATGTGCAATAAGATGCCAGAGCATCATGGCAGGTCCTGGAACTGTTTCATCGGGCACCAGTGGAAACTTCTGGGAAATCTGGTATAGGCATTGGGCTGTTCCTCCTTGTCTAGTGGGATGTTGTTGAGAAAACTGATAACTGACCATGTTAACTGTTTCAACTTACATTCTTGCTAGGTAACACATCTTGTTGAAGAATTCTCCGTTGATTTCATCTTCTTTTTCTCTATATATTTTCAGTCTTCAAAGAAAATGACAGACTAAATTCAGCAGGTTATCTCTTTTAGCATTCCCTACCAAATACCATTGTCTATGCCACAAATACTTAATTTTTATCAGGCCCTAGATAACAGCTTTAAACTGATATTAGGTATTTTTGAGTTTTCACCTTAACATTTCCCATCCCTCAAGATGGGAAGAGCACTTTTTTTCATTCTTGTTTTGTATCTGATAAACTGTAAAATACTGCAGAAGGCTATATGAAAGCACAAGTGAGTAGATGACATTTGACCTGAAGTCCTGCAACCATTGTTAAAAACTCGGTGCTGTGATGTGGCTGCTCTATTGTGTTTTCCACAGTTCATTTGGCCTCATGACATGCTCAAATTGAGCAAACCCTTCCTGAAGTGCCGCTCTCACTCCCTTGAAATGTCTGGCAGCAGGGGTCATAGTGGTTAGTATCTCCCTTCACATTTGGGAAATAGATAGCAGGGGATACTTTTAGAGATAAGGTACTTCTGGAAATAAGCTCCGTATCATCCCATCGGGCCTCAGCTGGTCACGCAACTCAGGGTATGCTATAGCGGGCAGTGCATGTGTTTTCTTGATGATGTGAAACAGAATGAAGGCAGATGGATTCTCTTTCCATGCCTTTCAAAACTTTTCAAGAACTGTAGATGTGACTCAATGCTCTCAGTGCCCTCCTGTTTCCCTTGATATGGTTAACCACCTTTCCAAAGCTCCATGAATCTCACAAACTCCCTATTTTCAAGATCTGAAAGGTGCTTTTTGTTTCCTATTGGAGCTTATTTTAATACTTTCTACCAAAGCAATACTTGTACTGTTGGTTTCAGTGTTCTGTTTCCTTCAAGGAAATGATAAATAAGCCAATCTCAGAGGTATCTGAGATGGAGCTGGGGAACTCTGTATCTTTCAGGGAAAATAGACAGGACTTGGAGATTTGGTGGTGGCAAAAGCAATCAGGACKCACCCAACCCCTGTGGAATAAGCCACAGAAAACCTGTCCCACAGCACTGTTTACATTACAGAAGCTCTGTAGTTTCTCTCTAGATTCAGTAAATTGCCTGGTATCTGAGAAGACAAAGTGTGAGGCCAGTCCCCATTGCTGAGCTATTCAAAATTCCTTCTGTTCATTTTTCCTTCTAGGTATCTGATAAATGGAAAAAGGACTGTGACATAAGAAAATCCATTTCTAACATCCAGAGCTGCATGTGAGCTCTTACTGAATTCATAATAGCTGTCTGTCACACTGCCCACGCACTTCCAGTCATTATCAAGTCAACAGTTTTCAAAGCATCCTGTGACTCAAAACACAAACATAGAACTGTAAAAAACAATTTAACAAGATGCCTTAACATAATCTATCAGAAACAAGACACGTGATTTTAGTTAGATTCATAAGCTTAAACACCTGTAAAATTGTGTTTGATGGGATTTTTGTTTGTTCACAGGAAGAACAGTATCATCTTATATAAAAGACAATGTTGCTTTTAAGCAAAGCTGACACCCTTAGCACTTGGATTGTTAAAGATCTCCTGTTACTTAATGCTGGATTAAAAATATGGTTATAGCTCTGGAATCTGGATAGATACTATAGAGACTTCTAAAAGTCTGAATTGATCTGTAGCATTGCAGCACTCAGCCAAAGAGTGCATATTCACAAAGATTTTTTTCACTTGAAAATCGCATATGCTTGGAAAACTATCACGTTGAAGGGCCCCGAGGGGTTTCAAGGGCAATATGTGCTTTAAATGTGATCTCAGATAATGCAGGTAGTTATTTGACAAATGAAAACAAAAGCGCCCCTCCAAACACAATTTTGCACTTGATATTTAAGCTTATTAATGTAACAAAAATAATGTTTCTTGCATCTGATCCATTATGTTAACACATCTTGCTAAATGGCTTTTAAAATTTCTATGTTTATGTTTTCAGCTTGAGTATATATTGCAAAATCACTGTTTCCACATGATTATTTGTAGATTTCCTTAATATTTCTCTCATTTTAAACATCAATATTTGTACTTCTAAGAGTATACATGGCTATAAAGGAAACTCTACTGCTTAGGATAATGATAGGTTCCTGTTTTCCAAATTGCTTTTCCCATGACAAAACCATTACTGTAGAATTTGTATTGCTGCTTTCTGTACGGCAACAAATTGTACCCGTGTCAGGAATATGTACAAGTGGCTTTTTTCTCTTTGTATACAAAATGAGTAATTTTTTCATTTTCTATTTATAATCCCTAAAAGCAAAACCACTTTCATGTTAGTGCCTTGATGCAGCAAAATAAGCAGTAATGGACCAAACATATTAGGATTTTCCAGGTACACACCTGACTCAGGGCCTTTAGATATGCAAAACCTTCTCCAAGGAGAGCTGAATGTTAGCCTGTGGTTTCTACTGGTCTTACTGCTAAAGTTTAATATTTTTGTTCAGTCTCTACCCTGAGAAAAGRGAATGAAAATTAATTATTAATACCACATTGAAATTCAACAAAAGATCCACATCTGACTTGTATTTGTGCCTTTCAAAATTAACAGTCCAGTATTACAAAGCACAAAGCTCCTCCTGAGTGAGACTTAACAGGAACTTAACCTAAACTGTGATTTGATATCATATTCAAGTAATTAATGTTTTCAGTGACTTTGATGTGGAATTAAATGCTAATGTTAAGAAAGTTAAAATGTTTTGAATCATTGAGATCATACCCCTATAAGCCCTCTAAAAAATGAAGTTACTAGATCTTCTCAGCATAGATCACAGAAATGGCTTAAACCATAGGTGGCAGTTTTTGACTGATCTGAATTTTGAAAGGTAACATATCCTGTTTCTGCAAAACTCAGGTTTCTGACAGCTGCTTAGTATCTTCCCAGTGTAATAGCTTGGAAGACCTCAGTGGCAATCAGTTTGTGTAGTGGTGCGTTTTTAGTTTTGTCAGTTCTATGTATGTATTTGTTCCTTGCTTTTATGCTGTTTTATATAAGTTGTAGTGGTTTGTTCCATGTACCCCCCTGAGTTTGTTCCCTATAGTTTACCCCTATTACAGTATATGCCAATCATATGCTATATAACCCTTGGGTCCTGTCCATCACTTTGAGACCTCACCCTGTGTTGAGAAATAAACCCCAGTTGCTGTTCACCCATCAGAGTCCACCCTTCATTCCTCATCATCGCTCACGCTGCCACAGCGGCAAAGGCCCCACAGGGTCGGGAAGGTGACCCTGGATACTGGACCGTACCTCACACTGCGGCCACTGTCATGGCTGGCCAGGCAAGGCAGGAGAAGGCTCCTGAGACACCGAGACCACCGCAAGTTTGTAAAGATCAGTGATACTTGGGGTGGGTCTTGGTGGATGTTTAAGGGACTTTCTCCAGTTCCTCACAGACTCCAAGAAAATTAAACTTGTTAGGCTCTGGAACATGTCCACTCAGGGGTTCAGCACAGGCAAGAGGAGAGAATTCCCTGTCCTTTGCAGGATCTAAAAAGCAATACAAAGCAGGTCAGTATTGGGATGGAGAAATTAGGATTGTGGTTGCATACACTGATGAACCACACCACAAAGATGAACTAGAAAGGCAGGATGAGGAGAATGTTGGGTTAAGGAAAGAGAGGAGAAGAAGCTAAGACAAGACATCATAAGAATTGGCTGAATGGTGCAACCATTGGGCAGTAATCAATGCCTTAATGACCTGATAATCATTGACAAGAGGTTCTCTGCAGGGGTCCACACTAAGACCAGTATTGATTAATATCAGCATCAAAGGTGTAGACAGTGTGATTAAATGCACCTTCAACAAGTTTTTAGATGACCCCAAGCTGAGTGGTGCAGCTGACACACCGGAAGGATGGGATGCCACACATAGGGACCTGGAAAGGCTCAAGAAGCAAGCACGCATGAACCTCATGAGGTTCAACAAAGACAAGTACAAGGGGCTGCACCTCGGTCGAGGGAACCTCCAGTATCAACACAGGCTGAGGGATGAAGAGATTGAGAGCAGCCCTACCGAGAAGGACTTGGGGGTGTTGGTGGACCTGATCTGTCAGTGTGCACTCACAGTCCAGAAATCCAGCTGTATCCTGGCCACATCCAAAGCAGCGTGGCCAGCAGAGTGAGGGAGAAGATTCTGCTCCTTTACATCACACTGGTGAGAGCCCACCCAGAGTGCTGCATTCAGCTCTGAGGGGATCCCATTAGAAAAAGTTCATAGAACTGTAGTCCAGAGGAGGACGGAACATTTCATCTATGAAGACAGGCTGAGAGAGTTGGGATTGTTCAGTCTGGAGAAGAAAAGGCTCCAGGCAGACCTTCCAGTACCTAAAAGGGACATATAAAAAAGATAGGGAGAGACTTTTCAGCAGGGTCTGTTCTGACAGGGCAAGGGGTAATTGTTTTAAATTAAAAGAGTGTGCGTTCAGACTACATAGAAGTAAGACATTTTTTATAATAAGGGTACTGAAACACTACCCAGAAAGGTGGTGGATGTCCTTAAAAATATTCGAGGTCAGGTTGGATGGGGCTTTGAGTAATCTGAATAGCTTGAACTTGTCACTGCTCTTTACAGGGGGTGGGACTAGATGACCTTTAAGGGTCATTTTCAACCCAAACCTATGACTGATCTTTGAGGGCCTATGGGAGGGGTAAATCCACTGAACAGCTCTATTCCTTGCCTATGCTGAACATCAGTTCTGATCATGCCTTTATAACAAGGTGGTATTTTCAGTATTACAGAAATTTACATCTGAAGCCAGAAACAGATTTTATGTCTGGAACTTCATTGTCATCAGACTGAGTGAAAAGTTGTGCCAGTATGTTAATATTTTGAAAAATGAAGGTAAGGGGAATCAGTATATCCAGACAAGTGGAGTATATCTTCAGCCATGCTTTCTATGAAATTTTGCTGTGATAAAAGGCAGATTTATTTTCTAGCTGCTTTGCATATCCTACTATTTTTTTTTTCTTCTTCTCTAAGAGAATATGGGATTTACTGTTACTCTGAAAGGCTGATTGCATAGTCGTGATGTATTGTCAGAAAGTTGGGAGGGAAATATATGACTGTTGGGCTTAATTGGAAGAAATTACTTTTTTTAGAAAAGAAAACTACTTTAAATAATGAGCCCTAAAGCAATAATACTTCTGAAATACTGTGAAAGAAGAAAAAAGACAGACTGTTAGCTGAATGAAAAAATACAATTGAAGCAGTATTTTTTTTTTCTTGCTATGATGTAAATTTCTACCTAGTTTCATGAAATAAATGTGATCTAATTGTGACCACAAGGCCACGTTCAGTAAGGCTTACCTTTCCAGGACTGGCCAAGCAGTCAGTCACCTGAGACCAATCTACAACAATGGTCTTTGATTCTCAGATATTTCTGCTAAAATCATTATGCATCTGGCTTTTTTAGTGCTATTATGTATAGAGAAGAAATTTGCATTATATTATGAGATTTTTAAATTTTATTGGCTTTTTTGCATGTGATCGCCTGTCACAATTTAAAAAAAATAGAAGAGTTTTTAAAAAAAAAGCAGATTTCCCCCAAAGATTATTTGTTCAAAAAGAATTTGTTCTTCCTATAAGAAAAGGTTATGGAAAAAAAATCTTCTGGAAAAAAAAAAAATCTAAGCCTGAAAACATTCTTTTTCACTTTCACATCCACAGATCCATAAACATTTGTGGCAGAAAAATTTTGCAGCTTAATAATGCCGACATGTGATGCTATTTCATTGCTATTCCATAGGCAAACCTTCCCAATATCTCTAAAATATATCTCTCCCTGCCTTACACCATGAAATAATTGTCAATGCAGTGTTGAAATATCTATCTACATGCACATGCCTATAAAATCCACATTTGATTATTATCTTGTATACATTACTGAAAAGGAAAAAAAAAAAAAAGCATGTCCACCAATCCCTGTTAAAAAAAAAAAAATCTAATGTATTGGGGGTTTTAGCCTTATCCATGTGGAGAACATGAGTGTAAATTGAAAACAGAACTTTGTATTTATACAAAACATGCAATGAATGTGAAACCTCTAGAAATTTAAGGACATGGTTTGGTTTATTTTCCTGGTGAATTATATATATGTTTTTGCTTCAGAAATTACTTGCATCTCATTGGCAAACCTGGGAGCAGATAAGTTTGACTTAGTCCACTGTCAGTTCAATGACTTTAGTAATACTTTAAAGGCTTTAATGTGACTGCACAGAACTGCACAGACTTTAATAGCAGCTTTCAAAAGCAGTGATGGGTTTGGTCTCAAGCCTGACTTGTCACTTAGGACTGGAGTTCTTGTAAACAAGTTTAGCAGATGTCTGTGCAATCACTTCATTCATATAATTCACTCTGCAGAAGTACTTGTTTCTCCTCGGGAAGGCTGAAAACAGATTATTTGTTTCCATGTGGGCATGCAGTCATGTAACAATTGCCCATGGAAGAGCACTACATTTGACACAGCATTTGAAACACAAATTGTGTTAGATTGATGATAATACAGTTACAGAAAGTTTAAGATATACATTATGTTTGTAAAATTTATTAGATATTTCTTGTCTTCCATGCAGTTGAGTAGATTAGCAATTGAGGTGTGAGTATGCATTCGATTACTTCTTACTTCAGTACCCATGTCTTAATCAGCAGAGATCAGAGGGCAATTAAAGTATAACAAGTGTCTTCTGATTAGTTTTTTATTTATACCAAAAGTACTTTTAAGTGTGGCAAAGTCAGAAGTCTGGAAAAAAGAGAAATAAAGAAATTAGATAAGAACAACTCAATGTTGCAGTGATTTTAAGGTTTTAATGTGCTACACATCCGTGTTACTTTGTACTACAAAGTCCCTCACAAGAAGTATTAAAGTAAGGTAGTAAATCAGGATATTAGACAGCTTAGCTCATCTGCATGGCAGTAATAGACTTCTTTTTTGTTTTCTTTTAAGCTCCTCTACACCTGGTTTTGAACTGCATAAAAATAGCTCGGGTCTTTGTAAACTTGTATTGGAATCTTTGTGCCACCCTGCAGTGCTGTGAAGTTTAAGATATTTTCTCTGTTTCCTAGGCACATTATTTGTCTTCAGCTCCTACATGCACTAGCCTGTTCACCAGCACTTGGGCAGAAGTTTACACAGCAGGAGACAGTTACTCCAAGGTGCACAGGAGAATGAATTGTCCCTTAATTGTCTTAATTGTACAGTACTCAGGGAATAATGTGCCCTTGCAAGAAGTAGGCAGTTAATGAAGAAGTCAAAAAATGGTGCTTCTGCTTCCTCGACTGCAGGAGGTAGATATTTCACCTTCAGGAGCATTCTCATCTTGCTTGAGAGCCCTTATCAACAGGATAGTGCTACTGCAGCTGGCCTTTCAGAAATCAAATTGTGCCTCTGCTGAAGAGGCAAGAGAAGAGCCAAGAACAGGATCAACACATTGTCTGTATGATGGCAACATTCTGTAACCCAGGCAGGTCACCTCCAAATGCAAATCATAATTTAACTGTTTCAGTAGAGCTGAAAGAGGATAGCTGGTGAAGGTTTTCAGCATGCCTCTACTCCAGGTTATATAAGATCTTGGCCACCCAATGGCTGTTGTGCTTGGGGCAGCAATAGTCTGGAACTGAGCTGAAAAGGCAGCAACTTAGTACGGTGAAAGGTGAGATGAGATTCCTATTTTGAAAATATTTTTCCATCTGAAAGACTACTTCCAGAAGATCTGGAACAAAACATATTCTGCAAAGAATATGCTGGATGTACAATTGGAAGAAGCTTGTACTGGTTGATCCTATGTCACCCTGAGGGACTGACACTATTTACATCCCCTTTTGAAGCTCTCCTTCCCCATTTCACAAAAGCTTTGCATTTAATAGCGGGTAAAGAGGAACTCAACAACAGATAATGGCTTGGAAATTCTAAGGTGGAGGGAGGGATTTTTTGAGGGGGAGTGTTGTATTCCTCTGGGGAATGGTTATATAATAGGGGAGCAATTATATGACAACAAAATCTGCTTGAAATGCCTGAAGTTTTTAAGGGATTTGAAAGGCTGTTTTGACAGCCAGGCAGCTGTGTAACACAGACTCTGGGAGGCACTGACAGCACATCTTGGGTGGAAAGGTGCAGTGCTGCAAATAGCAGGCCCCTAGCATTGCTGAGTCTGAGGTACCATGGTACCCACCACAGCCATCTTATGTTTCTTCTGTCATAGAGACAATTATTGAGTTATRGAACACTTGGGGCAGGACAGGGTATGGCCATGGCACTGTGTGGCCTCTCCTGCCACAAAGGGCCAGCAGCCTTAATCAAATTGAATATGTGTGGAGAGGATTCAACAGGGGAGCTTTAGGGCAGAAGAGACTTCATTCTATCTGTTTCCTTCAGTATTTTCTGAGGGTCATATCTTTTTTGATTCTGTGTTGGCATTACTGTCTTGCCAAAATCAACTTAAAATGGAAAACTTTTACCTGTGAGAACTTCCTTTAAGAAGAAAATAGTAATTGGCTGGATAAATCAATCTCCTTCCCTCTTTGATTTTGGATTGTATCCTATATCTTCCAAATCTTACAGGACTCAGATGCTTCTGCAACACTTTCTTGTTTATCCTATTCTAATTTGCACCACATTTGAATCTGTCTAACCTGTGTTCCACATAAGTACTCCATTGCAGTGCTCCGGGAAAGAGGGACTCCTTTGAAGTACAAGAACAAGAAAACAAGAAAAATAAACTTATCTTCAAATTTCAGGGATGAGGCTTTGTTATTACCTCAACCTCTTCTGGAAGGTGGAAAAGTGAATTTTTCTCTGAGGGTGGCTCTATGGTGCAGGTAGGGTCAGCGTATATATATATATATATATATATATATATATACACAACAAATTTGTATCTGTAACATTTGGAATAGCCAGACATGGAATTTTTCCATATATGTTTTTATAGATACATTTTTCTTTCTCATAGACTCTTGTCAGACATAATGAAACAAATCATGTTCACACACCAAAATCACACAGAAAGTACTGCTGCTTTTGTAATCTAGGTTGTTTTTTCTCTGGATTAGTGTGGGTTTTGTTAGTTGTGGTTGTTGGTTTGGAGGTTTTTGGGGGGAGGGGGGATTTTTTGGTCAAGTAATCTCACTCCCAGAATAGCCAGCTAACTGAAAGTGAAAGAAAAGTTTTTGCAAGAAAAGTGAGCACTTGAAAATAGGTGGTGTTAGTGATTTTTGTGTTGTTGTTGTTCTCAGAATGTGGTCTCACACCATCATTTTTCTAATCTGCATCCTTGTGCATAAAAGAATAAAAGGGAATTTGGGAGTTTGACTGTTCTCTTTTGGAGTTTAACTTCTCTCTTACTTCCTGTCAGCTGTTCCGATGCTCAAGTTTTGGATCACTCTTTAAAGCAAAGTAGAAAATCTCATTACAGAATGTATAAAAGGGATACAGTGATCTGGGTATGATGGTTTCAACAGTTTGCACTTTTCCTGCAGTGTTTTTATTATTATTTTAAACTCAGTTAAGACTAGTGCCTTGTGCCAAAATTTGGAAGATGGATTGCAAATGATGTGAGGCTGGTGCTGAGGCTTTTCTTCTCTTAAGAAGGAAAAGATCTTCATGCATGCCCTGTGAAGACCATAGCCCCTTCAGCTTTGGAAAATTCCATTTTTTCCACTTCACAAGGACAGCATGACAATGGCAGAGAAGTCACTGCATCCATGTTTCACTCTCTAACCAGCAGGGCACACTGCAGCATGCAGGAGCCTGGGCATGTCCTTGTCTCCTTAGTCCTGCTGCCTGAAGCAGCCATTTGTCACTGCTCCTGTTACAGCCTTTGGGGCTATACCCTGTATTTTAATTGCCTCTGAATTCACTCAGCAGTTCTTGAGAGATATCCCTGGCTTGCTATTTCCTTTTCATCATCACCTGCTCTTTTCCATGAACTGTAAAGATTACAGGTGATACCAGCTTTTATTCATTGAATCCAGTCTCCACACATATAGTCAATATAAAGGTGAAAGATCTGTATCCTACCATCAGTGGTCTCAAGCCCTTGAGTCCCCTGAGTTTCCCTATGTTTAGATTACTATGGAAAAAATATCATAATTAAAATTGTGTGAATGAGCTATGATGAATAATTTATCATACAAATTCCTCTATTTTGTCTCTCAGGGATATCTCAAAGTAAATTGACTTCTGTTTGTTTTTTGAGTGGTTCATTGTCCAAGGAAGCATTTCTCTTTCGTGATTAATAGTTAACACTACCTTTTATCTTGTTCTGACTGTTCCTTAGTTTTGACTGGCCAAGCGAGTCACACTGGGATTTACCTTTATTCTAGAATACAGAAAAAATACTGCCATAAATATTTTACAATGCCATTGCAAAATCTCTGAGTAAAATAATTAATGTTTTTCACTTGCTCTAAGTGAGTGACTGAGGTATTTTTTTACATAAAAGCCTCCAAACTACAAAGCCACTAAACAAGCCACATGTAACTGGTGTCATAGCTGGGTTTACGCAGGCTGCAGTATCTAGACAATGATCTCAGCTATCCAGGTTGTATAAAATGTGTAACACATGCAAACACACACCCATACAAGAATGGACATGAAAAAATTTAATTCATCCTTAATGCAAAAGAAACTTTTGTGTGTATATATATATATATACACACACACATATATATATACTGTGACATTAATTGGGGGATTTTTGGTGCAGCTTTAAGCAAAATTTCATTTTAATTTATTTGTTACATGGTAAGTCTGTTGTGCTGCCAGTGATTTTCCCCTGCTTCTTACTTTGAAATTAGGATCTTAGATTATAAAATAAGCATGCAACTACTATCTGCAATGGAAGTGCCTGGTACACTGACAGAGGTTGCCATTTTGTATGGTCAACTTTAATGAATTAGAGAATTAGTACTCTTGAGAGGATATATCCTGAACAAATGTAGCAATATTGGGGGGATTCACCTTAAAAGCTATCACCAAATCAGTTATATAAAGGAATATTAAAATGCACCCAGGACCCCGACTACTGCACCTGTCTCTTGTCATGCCTGGACTGTGTAGCTGCCTAAAGTACCTGATCCACCATTGTGTATCAGGGTATAATTAGATCCACAACTTTAACAACAGTTGTATAAAATAGCACAGTTTAGTTGAAATCAAAGGATTTTCTGAGTTAGTGATTTTGCTTTAGCACTCTTTCTAATTGTAGGGATGCATTTTTTCTTCTGTCATATCTTCTGCTTTGGATTATACAGTGTTCTGCTATAAAGAAGGCCCAGTATCTTCACAGAGGAAAGAAATCACCTTACAGAGAAAAAAGTGCAGGATATCTATTAATTTCCTATAAAGAAATAATCCCAAAATGAGCCCACAAATGTCTTTCAAATACCTTTTAAAAATATCATCTTCCTTCCCTTAATAATAGCCAGAGTCAAATATGTTATTATTAGAATTTAATACTTTTTGTCACAGAAAAGTACTTTGAAACACAATGGCAACATCTGAAGGTGTGCTTTTTGATTAGTTTTTTGTTCTTGTTGTTGTGATTTAAATCTAACTTATATGTGAGTTCTCAGCAGTATAGTGAGAAATGTGTTTAGACTGAGTGGAAGAACTGAAATGGTTTTGAGCTGAGAGCAGAGATGATACAAAACAAAATGCTGAAGTGATAAACATTGCTGTCTGTAGCATGTTTCAATTTCTATGCATGGGCATGGAGATATGTGCATGTCTCTTTCTCCTTTCCACTGCCTTGAAAACTCAGACAACTTCTGTTTTTATATTGTTTTGAGTAATGTGTGATAAGATAGAAGGAAATTATGGAAACACAGGAGAATTATAAGTGCAGACTGGAACAGATGTTTCAAATATGGCAAATGTTATTTTAGAATCATTTCATCTTCTTTTTGTGCGTTTTGAGATGGTAAGACCTGAAATGTCAAAAATCCAGGGGTTTTTTTGGGTCTTTATGTAGGACATTTATTGCTACAATTAAATTGATGGATTTGATACTGTCTTCCTTGTCTCTCTTATATTTGCACATATAAAAAGATGCTTAAAATCATACTAAAAAATGTTTTATGGCACGTATTTTTTTATATTTTTTAAAAAGCATATTATATGTGACTATTTGCTATTCTTCATACATGAATTCATTCCCCACATACAAATAATTTAACAAGGTTTTCATGGGAGCCTTGTGCTACTATGTGGATAAGTCAGTCATTGAAAGCTGACTCTGCTAGATCTAAAAGCAGTGGTAAAGGATATTTACGTGGAGTACCTGAAGCATAAAGGCCATGTTTAAACTGGCCCTGGAGGTTGCTCCAAGGGGCACCCTGAGGAATTTCTTATGGGCAGCATAAGTGTCATGGCCTGCCCACATGCTCATGTAGAGAGGTAATGTAGTTTTGTGGTTTATAAGTTCTCAGAAAAGTTTTTGTGTGTTGAAGAGGCCGTACCTTGTATGAGTGTAAAACTTTGTAGTATTTATGGCTGCCAGGAGATAGACTTTACAGTGAGTTTATCTTGCTATAATGCACAACAATCTGCATGGCTCAGATAGATGACATCAGTTTGGTTTATTGCCAGAAAAAGAGTATTAGCTGCACTAAGAGAAAGATGTGCCTAATCTTTCATTACTGGTTTCTCACTAAGTACAGATTCAAACTTCCAGTCAAGATGAGAGAGAAAACAGGCTGCTTTGGGGCTAGTGTGTGTGCCCAGTTCTTGAACATCTAGATTCCTACAGGGACTTGAAGCCATTTTAAAGCAGGCAATGGATGCCATAATTTAAGCAATGTTTATCAAATCACTAAACAGGATTCAACCAAGCATTTTGGCTCCAACCATACTGCAAAGTAGACAAAATTCTCCTGTACAGCACCTCTGACCCAGTCTACTCTGAGCTGTGCTGATGTGTACTAGCCAGTTTAAATGAAAATCCAGACACCCTGGGCTGCTGCCTCAGGCTGCAAATCTGCAGTGTCTGAGGTGAAGGGTGTGAGTGGGACACACATGCAAATACAGCCACCACTGTGGGATGAGACCTGCACTTGTAAGGAGTTCTGCTTGTTTGCATCATCTAAAATACAGCCTGTATGTGCACATACAAAATGGCTGAAGAACTGACAAATACCTAAGGCCCTGACTCCTTCTATGTTTTTTAAATCACGGCCAGCTGCATTTTCTTTGGGTTTATGGGAGTAAATTAATTGCTGTTCCTTTGCAATGAGGGCCATGTAGCAAGGCTGTGCCTGCAGAAAGCAGTGCTGCCATTGCAGTACTGCTGGAGATACAAAGCGCAACACATTTCAAAAATGCCTCGTGTCTTCTAAAAAGAAAGGGCTTCTACACAGTAAAATGATGCCATAATTTCTTGTTTAATACTGAGTCAACTGTCCCTGGAACCTATGATATAAATAAAACCAACTTGTAGTAAAACCATGTCAGTGTGGGTGTCATACCTTGAAGCATTAGACCTTCCCGTATGCCGAAAGAAAACTCATAATTTAGCTGCAGAATGTTTCAGCTAAGCTGGTTAGTTCTATCTCAGCATTGAGCTAGAATATCTCCCTTCCTGCTTGTCAGCAGGAAGCACAGGCAGCACACATTCACTTAAAAATGGAACTTACTATTTAAACAAGTGCTATACCAGCATCTCAATTTTTATGCCAATGTGATTTGCATCACCTTAACTATGTACTGTCTGAATTGCTGATTATATGTACTCATATTGGATTGGATAATGCTGTAGGAGCACTATCTTGTTGATTCATTGTATTATTATGCTCTTTATCTGAAGTTCAGCTTTTACTAACTGCAGGCTTTCATCAGTTTGAAGCAGCCTTAGATTCTCCACTTCCAACAGAACAAGTTGTTTATTTTAATAGCTTTTTTTTATTGTGGATTTTTTTTTCCCTTCAGGTTATTATTGGAATGACTGTTGTTTTGGTGCAGCAAGGCAGATTTCTCCTTTGACATTCATAGAATCCAGATGGAGAATGTGATGGACCCAACTAAATTTGTTTCATGTTGATGCTTCACCTGTGCATCAACTCGTGTGTGTGCCCGTACGATACAGACTCAGTGTAAAGGGGAATTAACAACTCTAGCTGTGCTGCACAGCTCCTTCACCCTTGTAAGTATTGTGCTATTTTATAAGCTGATATCTTCAAATATGAAATAGCATTCATACCCAGAAATGTGAAGGGAGACTGGCAGATTTATTAAGAAATACAGACTCACTCACAAGTATCTAAGAGAGGTCTTGGCAACATTTACTCTACATCTGCACTAATATACTGAGTGGTCCATCACATTTATTCTTTTAAAACCTTCACTGATATTTTATTTTCAGAAATAAACAACTTTCCAGAAGCAGACTGGTAGAAGAAGTAAAACACTTGAGACATGAGAGATGTCTGAATACAGAAAAAAAGACAATAAACTTCAGTTTTACTCCGATCTATCAGTTATAGAAAAATGTAACTGAATCTTTCCACCTTTCTGATGTTGAAGAACATCAGTAAAGCAAAAATGATTTTTTTACTTTGCTTGAAACAGGCCAGCAGCTAGTTTGCTTTCAATATTCTTGAAAGTAACCTGAAGACTTCTAAATTATATCTGACTTTCCCTTAAAGGCCTAGAGCTAGGGATTTTTGAAGAATTATGGCAGCATGGCTCCTTTCTTTACTCCCAGCTGTCTGTTCTAAAAGGAATACAATATAGACTCAAAGGCTTTATATGTGCTAGTATCCCCTGATGCTGGAGAAATAGCTAGGTACTTTGAAAAAGTTACTATATTTTATATTTTTTTTCATCACAGGAAAACCTCTGCATTTACTGAAATAGTTTCTGAGGTAGGTAAATAACAACAGTTAGTATGATATACACTCCTACTTTGAAATTGTTCTTACAGTATTCAGCTCTTTAACAGTTTCTCCTGTGCGTAGAGTATGTTGATGAAAATAAGAGAGGTAGCTAGAGATGAAACTTTGCTGATATCAATTTTTTAATCGTCCTCCTTCAGAAAATGTTTTAAATCTTTCGTTGTTGGTTTTGCTCTCTTTTTTCCTTTGACATTATAGCAGAAACTGTGTACACAAACATTTTCAGAATATATGAGTTTTGTATTGCTCCAGCAATTATGCCATATTGCAGAGTAGTTATGCTAATGCTGTTCTACTTTAGCATGCAAATAGTTGAAATGAGAGCACTGAAATGCAGCTGCTTATAACTAGATCTTCACTACTAGTTTTCCACTACACAATGGGTCTTCATCTTTCTGTGTAAAGGATTCTGCTTCTCTTGTATTTGCCTACCTCTATGTCACTGTGTACCTGTAATTATGATGTTGGAGCATACATGACCTTTTTTGTGAGCTTTTGTCTAAGCATGGAGGGGTTTTTACGAGGTTTTAAGGACTTACAAAAGCAGAAGCAAGCAATATGTGATATAAATGTAGTTTGTTTACTTTTTTGGTACAAATTCCACACACTATCTGAAAAATCTGCCATTTATGTACGAAATACAAAGCAAAGAGGATCACCAGACATGTGTCTCATACAGAAAAGTAACCAAATATGCACTTCCTTGAAGAAATACTTTGAATAGTAAAAAAAATTCCAAGAAGCTAACTTCCAAAAATAATTAGTCTTAGCAGCTACAAAGTCCTAATATGCAAAACACTTGATGTAAATATTCTGTTGTAAATATTATATAATACCTTATCACAATGCTGTGCATTATCTTAATAACTATATCATATTATCTACATTATAGAATTAGGTAATATTACATGTATGACACTGGTGCTACAAAAACAAAAACTGCTTCCAGAGTCCTCATCTCCTCTTTGAATTTCAGGCTACCACTACTGGTTTTGATTAATTTCCTCCAGTGAAGTAAAAGCATCTCTTTTATTTATATGTAAAGTTTAATTTACAACACTGAACAAGGTTAAACACAGGCTTGAAGATAAAAATAGAACATAAAAAAATACAGAACAAATACCTGGTATCCCTCTCTTTAGTTATCAGTTAGGCTTTATGTAAGGTAGTCTGAGCTGTGGGAGTCAAACAACCATCTTAATACTGTTTTACTCCAATAATTGATTTTCAGATGAGTGTCTGTGGCTGGATATAATGATATCTAATTAGGGAAACCTTATATTTTCAGTTTGTTTTTCTTTTTTGTTTTTTTGGGGTTTTTTTTCAGTTCCAGGTGTTGGGCTTGCAAACCCTTGTAATAAAGAAAAAAAAAAAAAATAAAAAAGGCAGGGAAAGTGAGCAGGGCATATTAACCTCTAAGACTTGAAAAGTCTCATGTATCCTAATACTGAACACCTAATAATCTGCAATCTGTCAATAAGAGGCAAAAAACCCCAGCACTACAGGGGGTTTTTTATTGATTAGATTTTTTGCTACCCTTTTTTTAATCTTCTCTCATTAATTAAACATAGTTACCTAACAATATAACTAAATATGTACCTGCATTGGAGTAGTCCTTTATTTAAGCCAATTAGATTTGAGAAGAGGCTGTTAGTATCCCACCACCCCTTTGTACCCTAGTCTGGTTGCAGTATTTAGCAAAATAAGCACATCCATTACAGAGTGATCTATTAATTATATAACCAATACTTTGCAATTTTCTGTTAAAGACTTGTAGTATCATAGTCTAAAATGTAGGATTCCCCTCCCAGGAAAGTGGTCTAGCTACCAAAAACCATTGTCACCATTCTTCTATTGGTCCCAAATTATACTAAATTATCTTTAAAAAATAAATGAGCATCAATGAGGTCATAAACTATTTCCCACTGGTGGCCAAGATGTTACTGTAGGGTAGGCAAAACAGTGTGTGAAATATTCTCTGGCAAAGGAAAGAAATTAATTCATTTCAGGGTGACTACCCATGCTCTGTTAGATGAAATTGTGCCAGCATCTGCTCCTCCTCCTTTGGCTGTCCTTTGATAGGAAAGAATAATTCCTTAATGTTTTTTAAAAGGTACTGAGCTCTGGGTGATTACTCAGAGCTGTGACTCCCAAGTGAAGGACAGTGTGAAGGATCTAATTGATCCTGAAAAGGAGAAGGTTTAAAAGCCCTGTGATGGATGCTTTGTGTTACCTTGGGCAGGTCTCTCTCTACCCATCAGCTTTCAAAAATTGCATTCCTCCTTCTCTGCATTTTATATAAGGAACTAGGAAAGAAGTTGTTACTTATATTGTGTCTGAAATCCTATCAACAGGGGGATACAGACTCAGATTACGTGTGAAATTAACTTACTCATGTAAATTCTGTGGCTCATAAATGTGGGTAATACCAATAAATTTAGAAGGAATACATTAAAAGCCAAGAACTGAAATCCTCAATGGATTGAAGCCATAGAAATGTAATAAAGTTAACTTTTTCCTCTGCCTTTTTTTGGTTGTTCTTTCTGTATAGGCATTGGAACAAAGGATATTTATCCTGTGAGGAATAGATGCTGCCTGAATGGGGATGGGATTAGGAAATCTAAGGCATGGTTGGAGTTGAATTTGGCAGGGGATGCTAAGAATAATGTGGTATACAGTAGAAGAAAGGCATGGGCCTATTAGAATGGTTCCAGAGAAGATCCATAAAAGTCATCAGAGGTCTGGAACCCTTCCCCTATGAAGACAGTCTAGGAGAGTTGGGTTTGTACAGCCTGAAGAAGAGAAGACTCCATGGAGATCTTTCAGTACTTAAAGGGAGTTATAAGTAAGACAGACACTCTTTGCCAACACCTTCTCTGTCAGCAGAAGGAGCAACAATTTCTAACTGAAAAAAAGGCAGATTTAGATTGGAAGTAAGGAAGATATTTTTTTCTGGTGAATATAGTGGCTGAGAGAGGCTGTTCACAGAAATTGTGGATATTCCATCACTGGAAGTACTCAGAGCTAGGTGAGACAGGGCTTTGAGCAACCTGACCAAGTGAATTACATCCCTACCTATGGCAGGGCTTTGGAGAAGATGATCTTCAAAGGTTCCTTCCACCCAAACCATTCTATAATTCTATGATTTTGATTGTAGGATCCTAAAACACAATCAACAGAAGTGTTCAACAACATAATTCCTACAAACACCTGAAAGATGACTGTATTGTGATTTACATTCAAACTTACTCTCAGCAACAACTACTGTTCATGCATTTCCATGGTATTGATGAAGTTTCATGTAATTTTTTTATATGTATGGTAATATGGGCATCAAAGGGAGGACAATGATGAGAAATCTCTATTTCCACAGAATAGGCACGATATTAGTCTAATGCTTTCCCAGCTATGGGTTATCTTCAAGATAATTCAATATTTGGGTTGTAGACTCTCATCCTGCAATCTGTTCTGTCCTGTGGGGATGCGGGTGTGCTCAGTAACGGTTACAGCAACGCCCTCTGGAGAAGGGGGAAATCACAAATCCTTCCCAAGCCTTGGTCCTAAAATGCAGGGAGGGGAAGAACAAGGGCTGCTGCTGCTGATTAATATCTAAAGTGAGTTCCTACCCCCAACTGTTTGCCTTCAAGAGTAGCAATTGCGACAGACATGTCACCTCTATGTCACTCAGGGATTAAACTAATGTGAAAGGGATTTTCAACTGCCTTCCCCCTGACTTTTCTGCTGTTGGATTTTGCAAAGATTACTTGTGTAGTCAGGAAACAAAATGTCAGATTTGCACAACAGGGAAGTGATAGCAGTGTTTCGAAGAGTAGAAAATTTTGCCTACAAAAGAAATGGAAATTGTAGTAATTTCTAATGCACTAAAATTTGACTAGTTCACAGTCATCTCAGATCTCTTGGTCTTGTTTGCATTTCTGTATATGTACCATAAGTAATGAATTCACATTTCAAAATACACCCACAATACTAATGTGGTGGGGTTTATCATATTCAGCATGCGAATTTCATTTGTTTCTTTTACCTTTCATGAGTTAAGATTAAAAAGTGTTGTAATGGGGCAATAGTAGCAATAAACACCATTTAAAATGCTGTATAGAGATGTGATCAAAGTACAGAACAACGTACTGGAAAATCCAAACTTTTATTCTTCACCTCTTTTTTTAGATAAGCAACTTCTCTGTGTTTCTCCCATGTTACCTCCTGGGGAGGATAACTCTTACAAGCCTCACCAGGTTGTTGTCAGCATTAATTATAATGTTTGCAAAGTGCTTTGAAGATAAAAAGTGCTAGGTAAGTGCTAAGTAGTATTTTTATTCTGCTGGAGTCAGAGTAATGTCAAAGAGAATGTCAGCTTCAAAGACTTTGCTGTCAGATCTAGAGTGCTCACAGGATAGATGAAGGTTATTTAATTTTACCTACACATACTGAAATAATAATGGTCAATATAATACTTTCTTTAATCCAAGCAATACTGAGATGCTTGTATTTTATAAAGCTATTTAATGTAATAATAATTTTTTGTTACATGGCTATTACAAAATGGGTAGGTTTCCAAAATCTGCCAATTAGAGCCAGAATTAAACAATATACAAGACAAATGCTGTAGAGAAAGCAAATGCTGTGTAAGTTTTAAGGACGTTATTAAGGAATCTTCTCAGTCTGACCATTCACGGGACTCTGGCAGTCAGACTCCCAAGGCCAGAGACTTCCAGTGCTGGGACAGAGGCCCCAGAGGGCAGCTCGAGTTGTTGTCCTGAGTTTTCTGCCTTTTGTCTTAGTGAAGAACTTTCTCATGCAGCTTCATGAAAACAATGTTTATTCTTGGAATGTTTGCATTCTTCTCCTCTGAGAGAAGAAATGATTGATGGTGATGTCCACCATCCAGGCTGAGAGGTGGCGACCTCTGTAGCCAATCTCTTGACTTCTGTACAAATGTATATAATGGGTCAGATTTATAAGTAAAGTGGAGAAGAGTTTGTCCCTCACTGCTGTGGTGTGTGCCTGCTCTCTTTCTGTCCCTGAAGTGGGACACGCCTAGCTTTGGTCCGCAACACCAGTGACCCAGTGGGTGCCCTCCTTGACTCCCTGCACACCCCATGCCCACACAGTCAGACCAGGTTTCCCAACTGGTTCGACCCCACATTTCCCATGGCAGAGTCTCAGATGTCTGGTTTCATAAAGCCATTTATTCATGGTGCAGTAACACAGGGAGAGCCAAAGGCAATGCCTCTGAGGAGCACACCCAACAAAGGAAGCCCTGAGCTTTTATCCTCTCGCAAGCCCTGTAAGTCTTGACCTTCCTCCAGTCTTTGGGTTCTGCCCCCTCTTAAGTGTTCATCCACATCTTTGGTCACAGGTCTTCACCTCCTTTGTCATCCAAAAGATCTGCAATTCCCAGCTCCTGCTATGTCTCAGTGTCTATCCACCTGGCAGATGTCACCCATCTTCATACCCTTTCTTGTCCCAAAGGTTGGCAGTTCACAGCCTCTTTGTCTGGGGCTCACACCCAGAGCTCAACCTACATTTCAATCTGCATCTCAATCAGCAGCTTGCAGCCAAACTACCTAGACCAGATGCATCCCTCTATAACATAAAGCTTTCTTTTGGTGGGGAGAGGGGGGACAATGGAAGAGTATCTCAAAGGAGAAGCTGTTCTAACTATGTTTTAAAGAAAAGCTAAGAAAAAAGAAGAAAGAAGTCTAAGACAGCAGAGAAAATTTTAAATGGAGTTTAAACATGCTCAAGGTCTGTGCTTTGTACAACCTCTTAAACAAGGAGTCAGACTGTTAGTGGTTATGTTTTAGAGCACTGTAGYAGTACAATCTAATATGCTCCCCCTACAAATTTTAAAAAATATGATTTTCAATTTGACTTGATTCAGTTTTGAGTTTCATTTTAGTTTCATTAGACATTTTTGTTTTAATTTGATTTATTTTTAAAATTCATGCAAGTTTGTTAAAAGTAAGACTTCTCTTAGTCACCTTGAAGGTTAGAGCTGGCAAGATGAAGTTGTGGCTGCTGGACTTCATGTTTTGAAATTTCTACAAGTTTGAGCTTTCACATCTTGCTTCATGATTCCTGGCAGGTTGAGAAGCATTTCTAAAACCTTAGCCCCCAAAATCATGACCCTTCACCTTTCAAAATCATCTCAACCTTTAAAGGAAGTTGAGTTTGAAATTGAGTCAAGTAATTATGTATTTTAAGAACTGAAAAGACACTTATTTTTTCAAATAGATTACTTCATTCAGAAATACATCTTCACTTTGGTTAGAACTGGTCTTAAATTGCAGCAATTCATCTTTGAGGGTTACAAGCTTTTTGCACTTGGTAATTAGATGTATTGCCTGAACAAGTGGTTGTCTTTTCTGTATTTTGGTTTAAGCACACTGCATTCACTATAGTCTGATTTTGATATTTGATCTACATAAAGAGCTGATTTATTTACATTTTACATCCTTATATATAATAGTATTTTTATTTTTAAGAAGCTTCTTTTTAAAAATGTTTTCACCTCCCCCTCCTACTAACTTTATTTTGCATTCAAATGACGACTAAACTGACTAACCGGAGTTGGAAGGGACCTATGATGATCATTGAGTCCAACTCCTAACTTCACACAGGGCAACCTAAAAGTTAAACCAAGTGTCTAAGAGTGTTGTCCAAATGCTTCTCGAACACTGAAAAGCCTTGTGCCACTACTGCTTCCCTGGGAACCTTACTTCTGATTTTTAGACATCTTTTCAGTAAAGAACTTTATTCTAACTGCCTCCCAATCTGCTGGAGTAAGAGGAACACAAACCAAAAGTCATTAGAGTATTGTGCTAACAGCACCAAGGTTGTGGGTTTGATATTGACCATTCATAATTGATAATCCTTGTGGGTCCTTTCCATCTCAGAATATTCTGTAATTATCTGTGATTATCTACATACTGTTTCTGGGTTAACTTATTTATGTGTGTACTGTTAAGGTTATAAAGTGATTTTGCATAAGACTCTTTCATTTCTCTCAAATGGAGTGCTTAAGTTGGTAGACAGGTTTCATTCATTTCCCTGTTATAAATTCCAGGCTTCCTGCAGCCCACACACTAGGCTTTGACATATAATCTGAATGTTTTGTGTACTCAGAGCATGATGGTACAAGCAGATTTGGGGATTTTTGGTTATGTCTGAATGTTGTCACAGAGAGATGTGACCGTCTTTCTGTGCCTGACTGTGTCAGGCTGAAGAATACTTGTACGGTTTTCTTCATGGGGCAGCTACAGTTGCAGTGCCACAGAAGGGCAGCATAATTGATTTAGTCATTGAAGACTGACAAAAGAAATACATTTAAAAAATGAGTCTTGGATAAAAATCTCTCTTTGCTTATATCTTCAACTTGCTTTTTGAGTCCCTTCATTATCCCTTGGACTTCCAGCTAACAGAAGTGGAAGATGCTGCTCCCAGCACAGTTTCCCCTGTGTGAATTTTCTGCAGGCAGTAACAGTCACTAGTAAATCTTGTCCATGCTCAGAGCAAATACCAGCTGTCCTTGCCTGCACCACTCTGAAGCAGCTGGATGCGAGCCAGGTCTAAACTGGAAGGCATGTAGCTGCGTTAGCACGGCGCTGGGCTGGAGTGTCACACGGGCCTGAAAGCCCTGTCTCCCGGCAAGGCTTATTAGCTCAAACTCAGTGCCACGTTAATTGTACCTCAGCATCTTCTGGTCTGCTGCTGGCTTCCATTCAGCCAGCCTGGAGTGCAGACAAATCCAGTCACGACTGCCTGTAAACGCCAGGTAGTTGCAACCCATGTTTCTTCACACAGCAGTCAGCCTTCCTTTCTCTAAACCCTCTTTAAAATAAGACTGCAAATATGTAGTAGAAGCCTTGTGCTTAGAGGCTTATCCCTCTAAGAAAGTGGCTCTTAAAATGTCTGGAGCCAAGTAGGGAGTATGCTTTGATAAATATAACATTGATAAATAACCCCAGCTGTTTCTTCAAGAACACTTATCTGTCATTGCCTTTCTTTTTCAATGTTGTAACTGTTTTTCTCCAGTCACTTGGATTCAGGTGAAAAAATGTACCCTTGATATATATCACTTGAAGAATTAATATTAAAAGTCATACAACTCCAAAATATATTTAAGCTTCTGTGCATCCCAGAGATATAATTTAAAATATTTAAGTGCTGTGGAACATACTATGTCATATTGCATTTAATGGTATAACGTTTTTTAATTAACTTCTGAGTGACAGAAGATCTCACCACAGCAATTTTCAGGTATTGTGTAGTTTACTGTAGCCATAAAATTTATTATTGGCATATTAAAAGAAGGCAGGAAGCTTAACTAATAGCTGCTTTAAGGGGATATTTTAACTACAGTATTACAAAAAATACTGAAGTAAAAAAGGCTGTTCAGAACTTGAACTGTAATTTGCTTTGAAAACTTTCCTGCACGCTGAGTGAACTCATAATTCTAAATGTTTGTTTCTGCATTTCAAACAGCATAGTTTACTATATTGATGAAGTAGCCACAAGGTAATTTTCACATTTCAGCAATGGAGATTTTATCATAATATCCAAAAGACACATACTGTGCTACCATCTGCTTATTTTTTTTATTAAACTGAATGTGAGATCAAACTTTTTAAAAACATGTTGTTTAAAATATTTATCATCACTGAGCATCTGTTCATAGTAAATATGGATTTATTTTTAGCTTACAAAATGTTTTTATCAATTTTTTTAAATAATTATGTTTTATAATCATTTTCTAAATCCTTAAACACAATGTGCTTTGCTCTTTTTTTGTTTTCCAAAAATTGGTTTTGGTTTATTTGCCAGAAAGCAGCACATATTATAAAGTGGGGGAAAAACACACATACACACACATACAACCACAAAAATCTACAAAATGTCAAGGAGAGAAAAAATGAAGGCTTATGAGAGAGGGGAGTAACACTTGTAGAACCTAAGACAGAGTAACACCTTAATTCATCATGGGACTTCTGCTAGCAGAAAATGAAGGATTGAATATTTATGTGATGACAGACAGAAAGGCCAACAAACCTGACTTGTTTCAAATCATGTTTGTGGAAATCAGTCCCTCAGAACTTCTCTAGTGAACAAACGTTTTAGTTTCCAAACCTTCTAGCCACATCTAGGATTTTCTTGAGAATGTTATTTTTATCTGTTGCTTAATGAATACCTCAAAACCTGTGGTTTTTCCAACACTCTAAAAGGATAGTTTCCACTTCACCTCCTTTTGCCTTAGTACACAAAGTTATTTTAAACCTTATGAGAAGAAAAACTTATGATTTACTGTTGTGTCAACTCCTTGAACAAAGAATAGTTTTCCTTTGTCAGATAGCGACTCAGTGAAAAGTAAAGAAAAGTGTCTGTTCCCAAGAGTTGATTTTCTGACTTACTGCTGGAAAATATACCTTGATTTCATTACACAGCTTTGTGGTTTGTTCTGCCTTTTGTACAAAGGTCCCACAATAAAAAAGAAAAATAGCACCAGCATTGGTAAGGTATGTAGGTATCTGTCTGCACTGCAAAGTGAGGCCAGGACTATCCATTTCTAGAAGAGGCTTGGTTTTGGTGCACAGCCAAAAATGGAAATCTGTAAATGAAATGTGCAGTATGCATGTGTCTTATCATTGCTAAGACATAAAGCATTCATAGATTTACTTCAGACTGTCTGTTGTGTCTATGTAAGAGAAGAGAATACAATCCCCAACACTCTACTAGAGACACATAGAAAAATACATTAAAAATCTTAAAATTACTTCCAGAATGATAGCAGGTTATTCTCAGAGATAGCATAATTTTTTTCAGTTTCTGTTCCACGTCAGATATTTTCCCATGTTGTGCTATTTGCATCTCTTGTTGTACAGGACGTTTTAGAACTTCTGCTTAGATCAAGCAGGTGAGACTTAGGACTTCAAAGAAACTGTATGGAAGAGCAAGTGGAGACAGAGCTATACTCTGAGGCTGCCTGAATGGCCATAAGTGCTAATGGTGCAGGCACCAGCATTGGACCTCTGATGACCAAATGCATGATAAGTTCTTAGCTGTTAACAGGAATGGTCAAAGCTGTTTGTGAACACCAATTTTCAGGAATTTACATCATAACTCTTCTTGCTCTCTCTGCCCTTTTTATCTCTGTTTCCTCTGCCATAAGAACTTCACTTTTCCGTGACACCAATATATATTTTTCTTAGCTTTTATCAAAAGAAAAATGGGACAATAGATATAAAACCTAATTAAAACTAGTAGACCATATGCAGATAATTCAAGAGTCCAGTTTCTGCTTCTGGAAAGGACAAGTTACAGGTTGCATCAACCTGTACCTTAATTCTACATCAGCTTTCAAAAGCTTGTGTTTTGGTGAAGTTGATAATCTGTAAGGGCACAAGATACTTGACAACAGCATAAAAAACCTCCTCAGAGTCTTAACAATAACTTTACATATCATAAATTATATAGATTTTTGAAATTACAGGGTTTTTTAATTCTGAGGTCTCATCAGGTAACATCAGGCATGGAGCAGGGGTGTTGGAATAGACAATCTCTAGAGGTAATTATGACTAGAGCCATCTAGTGATAATTACTGAAAACAGTGGTCATCAAGCAGAAAAGGCCACCACAATGGCATTCCACTTTCCCCACTCTCTCTACCTTTAACGTCTTGCTCTTATGGTACTATTTTCTTCAGTTTTCTTTCCTATTTTGTGCTTTCATAAAGCTTTGCATTCTTCTCCAAAGTTCATGRAACTGTATTACACAGCACCACTGGATGCAGCAAGAACCACACAGCACAGCAAACTCTGTCATCGCTTTCAGCTCTGTACTGTCATTAGAAACAAAACCACATTGAAATTTACTCATGTTATACTTTCTATTATTATAAACAAAAAATACCTTCACCCTGTATGAAAGCATGAGGAAGTCAGCTTCACTCACAAAACAATTATACTTTTTTTTATCTGATGCAAAAAAAATACTGAAGATTTTAGCAGTATTGCAAAATATTTCTCTTTTGAGATTTTGTTTTAACAAAAGGCAACAAATCAAAAAATTTAAGTGATGCATTTTCATACAGAAACTCCCTCCATGCAGTAGATTATTCTAAACTATCACAAAGACCTTCTCAAGTCTTACAGTTTATGTTTCTTTTAAAAGGTTATAAAAGTGGGATCTAAAAAAAGTAATGCAAGGGTTGAAAAGCTGTGTTTTCTCTGCATTTAATGTAAAGATAAGTGTAAAAATATTTTATAATCTTGAACAGTTTACTCCGATACCTCCTTCCCCAATGCTGAAATGGCTCCTAAAAATGGAGACTATTGCTTCTACAGAAACAAAATTACATAATACTTAAGAAATAGGAATGCAAGGAATACTTGCTAAAAATCATTAAAACCCAGAAAAGGAATAAAATAAAATATTTTGTGAACTTTCATTATGAATTCTTCATTACTTACTGCCTGCTTCCTGCCTGATGTAGATACAGAGCTTTTGAATGAATTTGTGATTTTAGAGGAAGAACTGATTAGAAACAATGAGGATTAAATGTCTGTTAATTACAGTTAATTACTGTTAAGTAGTGAACAGTTAAGGTCGACATATCCAAGCCTACCTAAAAACCAGATTTCCTGCCTTTTTAGATAGTCCTGAAAGTATTAGGTCCCTAAAAGATTTGACCCTCACTATAGATGCTACAGAACTAGGATATTATTTCCCCTGAATTATAATGTCCAAGAGAATGAAGACAGGTTTGGAAAACTCATGAGATCCTTTAAGACTAAAGAGCTCTAGAGAAGACTCCAGGAGATGACAATCCAGGACCTTCTTCACTGTCAAGAAACCCTCCAGGTTTCTTGACTGAAGAACCTTAGTAATTCTTCCAAGCATCCTCCTTAATTCCTCATTACTTAAAATAAACTGACAAAATGAGGAAAGAAGTGTTAAAACTTTTGAAAGGGAAGGCTGTTAAAGCAAGTGTCCTAGTTGCTGCTAATTGAAGCCATAATTCTATGGATATAGAATACAAGAGTAGAGCTACTGAGGAGCACTGGAACAATTCAGTTACAATTCAGGAATTTTCTGGATCAGATGTTTAGAACTGTGGAGGCTTTAACTGGAAGGCATTCCTAATGATTATTATCTTCTATATACTTTTTCCTGAATTTTGACTTTTGTCCACTCTTATAGATAGAATGCTGGGGTAAATGRGTCTTTGTTCTGATCCAGTACAACAGGTCTTACTAAGCAGATGGATTTTTAGGAATAAGATCTTTAAAGAGTAAGGACTTTTCAATCCTAATTTTAACAAAACAGGCATTTTGTCACAGCATTGTTTGCATTCTGCTGAAATCCACAGGAAAGAAATTGCTTTACTGTTGTCCCCCACTTGGAATGCTAATAAATAAATAATAGATTTGGCAGTGAGTGCTCTCTCAATCTCAGTGACTGCTGGTAAAATAAAAGGTGGCCTGCAATCAGGAAGATATTTTTAGTTAAGGAACTGAAGCATGAAGTGTGATGTTTTAGCTCTAAAGTGTCAGAAGCAAATCCTTATTAATTCTGACCTCTCTACATTATGCGTCTTTCTGATCAACTCTCTGATAGTGCTGCTCTGTCAGACAATGGAGCTTGGGATTCAGAGTAAATAGACCTGCCAGAGCAGGTTTCCACTGTGATTGGATCAGAGCCTGGAAGTCATTCTACAGTTTCTTCACCATAAAATTCTTCTCAGTGTCTCCTCAGCCTTGAAAAAGGAAGTTAAACATTTCCCGCTATGCAGCAATATTACGGTTTTACTTGTTGCCTAATGTTTTCACTGATGCTTTCTTCTTCATCCTCTGGGCACAAACACTTTAGTATTTTAAACCATCTGTTAAATTAACATACTTTTAAAGAAAAATATGCTTTCATAGCTCCTGTTATCTTCTTTTAAAAAGTGCACATTTCCAAGTTGTGTAGTGTCTATGATGTCTACTCTGAATGCCTCACCAATTAAGATTTGTGAATATTGAACAATTTTGTTCTTAAAATTCCGTAGATATAAAACTAAGATTACATTCTTAAAACAGAAATGATGCCACTTTTTCTTTCAGCTTCAGAGGAATTTTATATTCAAGCATAAGGACCATTTTGCATTTAAAAGAGATGTATGTGGAGGTTATTCATAATGCTATCCCTCTCAAAAAAACAGTCTGCATTAATTCATTTGGTCTCCAAGACAACAGCCATGGCTTTGTTATGCCAAACAAAGGTTYTAATTAATGTCATCTAGGTATCTGCAGGCATCATTGCTGATCTATAGCCTTTTGTGTCTGATCTATCTAAAAAATGTGTGTTCCATGAGCAAAGGGAAGATATGTCTGTGGTGTGAAAATAAGTGAACAGATGAAAGTGAGAACAATTAACAATTTTTAAAACAGCGATAGTGATTTTTTTTATCGTCTTCACATGTCTGTTGATAATATGAAAACGGGTCCTTTACATCCCTGACTATCAGTTGCTGTTCTTTTGTACAAYGCTGAATGATCATTATGCTAGATTTTCTATGAGTTTTCCTTAGGGTTTTAAGGGCACCTCTGTTTCCTTGCTTAGCTTCTTCTGAAGGAAATGTRGCTTCAACATCTGGAGTGCATACCCAGAATATTTCCATTGTTTCCTTCCTTGTGTGCAGCAGGAAATTGATAAAGTGTTTTTTTTTTTTTTTATTTTCATTGCTTTGTAGAACTTTGTAGAGAATGCCTAGAGAGTTTGATTGGTGGTCTTTTATTTTTTGGGGCGAGCATTGGGGTTTTTTTGGGGGTAGGAAAGGTGTTTCTTTGGTTGGTTGGTTGGTTGGTTGGTTGCTTGCTTGCTTGCTTGCTTGCTTGGTTGGTTGCTTGGTTGCTTGGTTGCTTGGTTGCTTGGTTGGTTGCTTGGTTGCTTGGTTGGTTGCTTGGTTGCTTGGTTGCTTGGTTGGATGGTTTTGTTGGGGGTTCTTTGTTTTGTTTTGTTGGACTTTTTTCATTGATGTTGGGTTTGGGTTTGGTTTGGATTTGGCTTGGTTTGGTTTTCTTTTGTGTTTTTAGCATGCTTTGATTGCCTGACAACATTATTTGAGTTTACTGCTTTCACATCTTTCATGGATTGGCAAAGAAGTGTGATGGTTACTTTTACCTGGCTTTTTTTTTTGGGTCTTTTTTGCTCTCACTTATCCTCTTATACTATAATTAAGTTCATTGTAGAGAAAGACAATTTTTTCTGCTGAGACATTGATATTTTGTTTGGACTGTGTAGGCACTCAAGAAGTTAATTCAGTGGAGTATGCTGGGGTGGCAATGCAGATTGCTGTAGCTGACAATCTCAAGTGTTCTCACTCATTCTTGGATACAGTGGCCCTGAATTGAGAGTACAGTTTTATCTCCTTTGAGTAGTGCTTTCTGTGCTGTGACTTAGACCAGTGTGTTAAGAGTATAGAAATTTGGGAGAAAATAAACCCCCTTGCTCCAGCGGATCCTAAGGAATCAGAGGGGCTGGGTGCAGCTAGGCTTAATTTCTGATTAGAACCAGTTTGGAAATACAAGTCTGGTTGTGTTCAGTAAGACCCTAGATGCATAAATAATGTGGGCTACACTCTAAGTCTGGTCTGATTCACAATGAGAGAGTCACAAATAATGAGTTTTAACCAATTAAACACTAAAAGTCTGGACAAATTCAAAGGAACTTTCAGGAACACAGAATCACCAATAGTGCAGCTTATTGGAGCAACAGGTTATAGATTCTCTCAGATCCCTGGTGATAAGTTTACTGCACATACAAAATGTAAGTGTAGAGCACTGTGAACAAGAGTCCCTGGGTATACTCCAGTACAGTTGGATGTGCAAATTTTACCACAGAGGTGTCCCCACTTTGGGGAGGAAAGAGGAGCAAGCCTCATCCACTTGCATGCAAGGTCATTGTATTCTCATCCTCTATCACTCAGGATTTCAAATGCCAGTTTATACTTTTGGGATAAGTGGAGGTGAGAGTGTAGTCAAATATCCTGTTACTTGCCACTATAAATGGAGGGGGGAGGCAATTTATCTATATATGAAAGATATAAAGATTGACAAAGAAAGATTGGAAAGACTGTGGGTCTTGCACAAGGATGTAATGGAACTGGGACACATTTATGTCCCACACTTCCACCTGGCCAATTGCAGAAAAAAGGGGTTGTCTGTCTGGCATCTGCCTGACAACCTGTCACCACCTCAGCAAGTCATCATGTCCACAGAAATCCTGTGATACCCACAGAAATCCCATCACCACATATCTCATGAAAATCCCTTCACCATGTATCTCACGACATATATCAAGGCTGTAGGTCTCTTTCCCACACAGGGTCATAAAGCACATTCAGAGACCTCTGGAAGATAGCTATTTACCAGTCTCAAAATATACAGGTTATTTGGACAACTGATCTTTGAAAAGAAAAATAGGGGGAGAAACTACATATGGATGCCAGCAACCCAGCTCTTGGAGTATAGGAAGGAAGACAAGAAAATTCTGAATAAATTAATTTTTTTTTTTTCACACAAATACAACATTTGAAGGCCACTTCAAGGCATAATGATTATTATGATTCTGGATGCCATAAAATCATTTCAGACTTGGGAGATGAAGGATGCAGCACAGTTCAGGATGTGGCAATTTGACACAGTTTATAGTTTCCGGGGGAATAAGGGAGGGTTGTGAGCATTCACTTTTATCCATCTATCTAGAAGAGTGTAATGAACAGGCAGTTCAAAATAATATCCTGTATAAGCCATACAGAAAAACTCATTGTTTACTCCTGTGAATATGTCTAAGCATGAAATTCCATTAAAAATAGACAAGAAAAAACTAGAGTTAATTTCTATTTCTGAAGGGTCCCTTTTCTTTTTTGTGCTTGCTTACTTGTTTCTTTTTTGAGACAAAATAGTAGATTCTATTTGTTGATGGTTTTAACTGCTCTTCACTCACCCCCCTCCAGTGAAGCCATGCATTTCCATCCAGGAGGGCTTTGCCTCTTTATTACTTCCTCTGATATGAGCAGCAGCCCATGGAAAGGACTACAGTGAACCATATAATATCATTACTATTAATGGGCTCAGAAAGCAGAGTCCATGAAAATACACTAGTTCAAGCCTGAAAAAAAAAAAAAAAAAAAAAAGTAGAGGTTTTACTTCATCTCATTCAAATGATGAATGAAAATGCTGAACCATTTTTACAAGACGTATGAACACTCTGAACCGAGGAAGGATGTTCAGGCAGACTGCATGTGTGAAACCTCTGGTTATGAAAGATGACTGCAGTATCTTTCTGTATCAGTATTAATGATGCTTATAATGCATTCCTGAATATACACATTTGCTTACAGATGTAGATAGATTTGAAGGCATGTCATGCCTTGTGGCTTTTTTCTTTAACTAGTAGATTAGTGAAAAAGGTTGCCATAGTTCAGCTTTGTAACTTCACTAATGTAAGTTGAAAAAGTTTGATTATCATTTGACAAATGTTGCTGTCTACATCAAATCCTCTGGACCATGTAAATTTTTTATCTAGAGATGTGCCAAGGTACTTGAGAATAATTTGGGCAGCTGCTGAACTGCTACCTACTAGTTTACAGACAGAACTTTCACCTCTTCCTTTCTTTCCACTTCAGTAAATGTGGCTAGAAAAACTGCTGGCACAGTGGGGGTGGTTTAGCTTCACTAAAATATTTTATTTATCTTTTAACATGCTTTTGCACTACAGTTACAAGTGCACTGACATATTTATATGGTATGACATGGAACTGCTGAGATGGTAATATAATGCCACAGAATATCCAATATTACTTTTAACTGATTGAACTGGTGATGAACGGATCTATGTGAGCCATGGTTTAGTGTTCTGTTGGTAGACCAGCCCAGAGTGACTTTTTAGATTGTAGACCTTCTTGACTAGCAGAAACACTATGAAAAGCTGGCAGCTTGGGAAGCAAACACAAGAGATGCAATGAAAAAATTACCATTCCATGTCCTACTGGCATTCCCTGACCTTGACCCAAAAGAAGTATTGCAATTACCAATGCTCAGGAAGCTGAGAGTAAGTTCAGTAGTTCCTCACCAGGAAAAGAAGGGCTTCAGGCAGTGAAATTTGCATAGTGAACATTAAATTCAATTTATTTCATTCAAACACAATGCTCTCAACTCTGAGCCTCAAGCTCTCTGCCTGACAGTGCTACAACTTCTTGTGTAGCAGGTACTGGAGTACTGTTTCTTAGGCATATAATTTTATTATATTTACCTTTTGACATTCTTAGGCATGTAATTTTATTATATTTACATTTTAACACTACATGTTATGATGTAGATGTACATGATAAAGGTTTTTAAACATGSAAGTATTTATACTGAATAGACCAATGAAAATTGTCTTTTCTTCAATTAGTTCTTATCAGGCTAGAATAGTTACATTCTGATTAGGATTTACAGTTGAGCCAAAATATATCTTATATATATACTGAGGGGAAAAAAAGCAAGAAAAAATGTTCTGATTGTCAGTGATTTGGGCTTGAAATCMTTTGAGGTAAATTCTGACAGACATATCTTGTGGAAGAAAGTCTTGAACCATCATATCAGCTTCAAACAATTAGCATTAAATTGAAGAATATTTATTAAATTAAGTTTATGCTTTCAAAATAACCTATAAATTCAGAAGGGAATTGCATGAAGAAATATCTAGAGTAAATAATTCTGGTACTGTCCACCTCTTCAGCAAAGTATGTCAGGCTCAAACAAACAGATAGAATTATCCAGGCTTAGAACAGATTGAGAGCAATTCTTCATGTATGGCAGAGGCAGCAGAGATTCTTCCAAGAATAAAATTATATTGTGACTGCATAGGTGGAGCTGCTGAATATGATGGGATTCTTTACAGGGGAACTTCTTCCAAATTTTATATAACACAAAATACCACTTTGCTCAAAAAAAAGCTAAGTGTAGGCAATAGTGACTGTCTATATAACAAGGGAAGCTTGGAAATATTTTGTAATGTTCAGGCATAGCAGAATAGCAGAAACAAATTTTAGGCCTCTAAGCAGAATCTGATGTACCCAGAAGGTAAAATGTAGACCAGCAGTCCATTAATTTCCCCACCAAACTGAGATCAAATCTCTCACAAAATTAATTCATTTAGCAGAAAATGTTACCCATTAAGACAATAGAAATAGCTCCAAACTGTAAAAATAAACAAGTGAAAATTAATAGTCATAATTAAAAAGTTGAAATACAAAGCATAGAGTAGAGAAAAAAAATATCATGAAATGTCAAGTGAAATATATAACAGTAAAGAGCTCACTGTTTAGGAAGAATTCATTCCAATAAATCTCTTAGCTATGCCATTCAAATATTTCCTGTTTACTTCTTACAATATATATAGACAAAAATCCTAAGAAAATATGAAATATACATGAAAATAATTTAAAAGTGAATTAAATTAGAAATTTTATGCAACAGAATATATTAGTCACCTTTATCAAATTTACCATGCTTTATTTCAGTCTTGTATGAATGCTAGGGCTAGAACAAACAAATGACCATCTAGTCTAAATTATATAATTGGAAACTCTTTTATCATAATCCATTTGTGGTCATGCAAGTTTATAAAGTCATCTAGCCTAACTTAAAAACATAAAGTGATGGCAAAGTCACAATATTCCAATGCAGTTTTTTTCTTTAGTTAACTATAAAATGTGCTTCTGATTCACTTTTACTATTATATACTGGCTAAACAGATGGAAGGTCCCTCTAAAATTTTTGTCTGTTTCTTCTATCAGCATTTACAGACTTGATCAGTACTTACATATTAACCTTCATGGATTTAATAAGATAAATAGATTTATTTCCTTATATCCATCACTTTGTGATGGCAATGTTTRAATATAAAATGTAATTGGCATCTAAAGTGTTGTTGATTAGAGTCAGCCTCAAAACTTTGCTAGACACTGCTGAGAACATCAGTTCTGTAAATCATGAGAAAAAGTTCATAGAGTTCTTGGTTCTTCGACTGATCAACTTCTAATCTTGTTTCTTCTATGGTACATATACGCATYCTCATCTGAAAATTTGCAGATGGCMCCAAGCAGAGTAGTGCAGTTGACACACCTGAAGGATGGGATGCYATCCAGAGGGACCTGAACAGGCTCAAGAAGTGGGCACATTTGGACCTCATGAGGTTCAACAAGGCCAAGTGCCAGGTGCTGCCCCTGGGTCAGGGCAAACCAGGCTGAGAGCAACCCGGTTGAGAAGGACTTGGGGATGCTGGTGGATGAGAGGCTGGACAGAACCCACCAATGTGCACTCACATCCCAGAAAGTCAAGTGTGTCCTGGGCTGCATCCAAAGCAGTGTGGCCAGCAGGGAGGGGATTCTGCCCCTCTGCTCTGCTCTGGCAAGACCTCRCCTGCAGCTCTGCACCCAGCTCTGGGGTCCCAGCACAGGAAGGACATGACCTGTTGGAGCAAGTCCAGAGGAGGCCACCAAGATGAGAACTGTGAGAGAGYAGATTTAAATTAGATATTAGGAAAAAAAAAAATTTCTAAGGTAGTAGGGCGCTGGAACTGTTTGTCCAAAGAAGACATGAATGCCCCATCCCTGGAAATGTCCAAGGCCAGGCTGGTTGGGGCTCTGAGCAATTCGGTCCACTGAAAGTTTTTGTCCATGGCAGGGAGATTGGAACTAGATGATCTTTAAGGTCCCTTCCAACCCAAACCATTCTATGATTCTGTGATCCTCTAAATATTTTCACCAAAATCCAGATGCCACATGGAATGAATGTATTTGAAGAGTTATTGGGTTTTTTTTCAGTAAAATACTTATTCTACTGTTGTAATTGTTCAGGTAAACAGAAAATACTTAGCCACTTCAGTCTCTTATTTGTGTCTCCATCTACTTGTCCTCATCTCCAGTAAAAGACAAAAGAAAKAGCTAAAAGTTCTTATCTATTGTATACAAACTATCTCATCATAGATATTGCTCCCTGTTTATTCTTCAGCTCTATAAAAAGGTCAAACCATTTTCCTTTAGAGACATTTTTCTTCCGAACCATGGCTTGCAGCTGCCTAATGGTTAGCAACATGAGATCTGTGGGTGGAACAGCTCCAGGTCWCAGCTTGAATTTTATCTTAGTTTTTCATCCAAATTCTCTTACGTACAAAATGCTGATGCTATTTCTCTGCTTGTCATGTTATGGACAAGCAGAGAAATGTTACCTATTTACAGATTTACAGAAGGATCAAATCTCTTTTTAGGTTGTCCTCTATGTTTCCTGGACWGCAGAGTATGATGAAATGTTTTTTCTTGAGTAGTATGAGAGTGTRGTGAGTTGACATTGATTGTCTGCTAGACCCCCACCCAGCCACTCTCTCAGTTCTTGTCAACAGGACACACAACAGGAAATAAGATGGAAATTCTCAAAGAYTGAGATAAGGACAGGCAGATTGCTGACAGTAATTACACTGACAAAATGGACCCAATTTAGGGAAAATTAGCTTCACTTCTTGACAGTTAAGAATAGTTGGATGGTGAGCAAAAAAAGAAAAAAAATAAGATCTCTTCTTCCCACCATTCCACCTTGTTTCCAGGCTCACCACCAGTCCTTCGTTCCTAACAATCSCCTTCACTGATGGGCACACGGGAATGGAGATGAGATTGCAGTCAGCCCATAGCAGCTCCTCTTTGCCCATCATTTCCTCACACGCTTTCTGCTCCWRCCTGGGGCCCTCCCAGTGGCCGCAGGAAAGCGCTGCCCCGCCGGGCTCTCTCCCAGGCCGCAGGGCCATCCCTGCCGGGTCTCTCTGCCCCCGTCCCTGCTCCCGCTGTC
>QVAJ01000025.1:3109421-3158749 GCA_003546035.1 Mixornis gularis | reverse complement strand
AAAAAAAAAAATAAAACAAAAAGAACCTGAGGCAGGAAGCAAAGACAGAATATTAGGTCACGGAAGCCTTGAGTTTGCTTCACAGAGACTTAAAGTATTGCTCCCAGGAGGTGTAATCAGACAGCTACCTACTGCCAAAGCTCCTGAGAGTCAGAGAGAGTGCTGGCAAGTCCAAGGTTAAATTATCCTTGATTCTTTGACTAATTAATTTTCCAAAGAAAATTTTGTAAAGTATGAAGATGAAGGGGTGGAAATTCTGCACTGGTAAAAGCACATTGAGGAAGTTTTTATAACGAGACTGAAGATTGAATGAGGATTAAGGGTATATGATTTTGTGATGAATGTTTTTTGTATAGGTGTATGTAACACTTAAATTAGAAGTACCAAACAGAGACATGCATAAGTGTCTGTGAGCTAATTCTGCTGTCTATAAACAAGAAACCATCCTGGAACACACTTTCGGCACAACTAAGACTGATCAAGTTAACTAGAGCCACAGTCTTATTTCAACATACCATACTTTTGCAAGTATGTGATGATACTTGCTAAAAAGCTGTTAAAGTGACTTGTCATTTGTGGCTGAAACTCTATGGTTTGTCCTAGAAATGTCTCAGTTTATTTAATACTTTTTGTAATTCTTTGGAGGTTAGGTAATTTTTAAATTGAGGCAAACCTATGAAGCCACTGGTTTTGTCTACAGAGGGCAGGTGTGCTGCATTTTTCAGCACAATATGAACATGCAGTACATGAATTAAAARCTTAAATTTCATAGGTGAATTTTACACTGGGCCATCTCACCTATATAGTAAATCTCTGCAGAAGAAGTCTCAGAAAACAGTTAGAATGTATAGAAAACCATTCTACTTTTAACAAAACTTTGTATTGTTGTGGATAATTAACTTAGGAAGGCTACCATACTGAATGCTTACATTTACAGCATATAGAATTTCCATACTCTTATTGCCATTGTTAATGTTGCATTGCATATTGGTTGTCATAAAGGTACTATTCTTGGGTCACGTGCAAGGAGAAGTGTTTGTCAAGTCTTGTGAATGAATCCTCAATAGAATAAAAAAGTAATCTTAAAATATTAGATTAAAAAGATGGAAGAGCAAAGAGAGAAAAGTTGCATATTTCTCTGTAATTTCTTTGAATATAACATTTCCTTAACTCCCRTCACTCACTCATCCCTGATTCACTGACATTACTTGACTCTTTCTGGTAAACCAAAAGATACTATGTTTCAGTTCAAGACATGAAAATAATTATTCTTACATATTTCATTTCCAAGTGGAAAAATATGAAGTTAACCATATGCACCAGTTTACAGTGGCAGTCTGTCTATACCCTGATAAAYAGAAAGGACAAGTAATTGGTCTCTGATTCTAGAGTTGAGTAGTCCAGCCTGATTCACATCATCCTGCCTGGGGCTTGCTGTCCCTAGATCAGMCTGGCCATGTCCACACTGCACAACACAAGAGTGTCAGGAAGTTCTCCTGTGACCCTAAAACTGGTATTTTTGTATATTTGTGTGAGTTAATTGTATCTGAATAAATGTGAGGCTTGTGTTATTGYCCTCTGCAAAACACATTGGTGGTGTGGTATAAACCTCAGATGTGGCATGAAGACATGCAGAAGGTTTGAAGGCACAAGCGGGGCACAGCTGGAGGACTGTACAGATTGAAAAGAGTCAAAATTTATGTAGTTTCATTAATTCTGCTTATTGAATCATGCTCTGTTATGTACAATCTCTGTTGGTGAGATTCAGAACAGAGCTGGGGAGCAAGCTGTTAATTAAGGAACAGTCAGGAGCYCTGTGCTGGGATTCATTCTTTGGTCTTCTAGAAGTGAGAATATGTACAGGCAATCTCTAAACTGGCTTGCTTTACCTTGTCATCYTCTGAAAACATTTGTGGATTAAGTTCAATATTGTTTTGCATATTTTTTTCCATTGATCAGCTCAGCCTTTCTGAGTTTCTGGAATTTAAAGTCTGAGTCTGTTTTTTCTGTTTCTTTTCCTATAGAATAAGTGGAAGGCTGAAATCTTGCTCCTTAATTATCACTTGTAAAATGAACCTTGCAGGAAATATCTATCATGGCTGCCTGTTTCCTCATTATCTCTGTGGACACTGCCTTATGGTTATAAATGCTTTTCATCTTTTGATTATCATAAGGTATTTCGGAAATTTTGTTTGTGTTTGTTTAGGGGGGGGTTGAATCCTTGAATACTTTTTCCTTTAATAGGAGGGACTTAAACCAGCCCTTTTTTAAATCCCGTGGTTACTTAGTCAAATACAGGATTGACAATGTGTTTAAAATCATAAATTTTGCAAAACATYTGAGCTTCTTACAAACCAATTACAAACCACTGTCTCTCAGCACTRCAGCTCCTATCCTCCAGCAGTGCTATTTTTGGACAGTAGCTATAACTATTAAGAATTAATATTTTCCAGTAACTATTTGATCCAAGAATCTGAAATAGAATACAGTGAATAGAATGTAGTTCTTGGTATAATGAGTTCTCTAATGCATCTGCTTCAACAACCCTTGCTTTAAAGTTTTAGGAAGGGTCAGTGAACCCACCTTGACTAAAGTGGTATGTATGTGAAAGAGTTTTCTTCCATAATTTTTAGTGCATCAGGAGCATTACGAGTTATTCCACTTTTGACAGTAAAAGGGATGCTGATCAGTCCTGTAGTTTCTTCCCTTTTTCTTTTTTTATCCTTTTTAATCAATCAAATTTGTCATTAAAATTTTTATTGCCAGCATTTTTTCGATGCCTATGTGACAGTACAATTGAATTCTGTCAACTGAATTTTATACTCTGTTGCCAGCTTCCTTGKGCTGGTATCCTGGAATCAATCTTTAGCATTTCACTGCCTTTCTACATGAATTGTCCCAGAATTAGATTTAGTATTTGACATGTTTTTGACGCACTGTAACCAATCCATCTCCTGCAAAARTAACATATGTCAACATTTTAGATTTTAGCTTCACCTTTCCATGCCTCACATACGCTGCAGTTCAAAGGGTACCCATCAGGTGAGCCAAACCTTTCCTGTGTATTTTGRGGAAAGTACTCCTATGGAACTTCAGCTATCATATTGACCTGCTGTGAATGCCTTTACAATTACCCAGAGCTCAGTGCTGTTGAATATATTAAGAATGTAYCTCTCTCTTGAAGATTTCTCACTAATGTATTTCTGATTGTACACTATGTGGAGTCTATATGAAAAGTTTCATTTTTAAGTATTTCAGTGGTTTTCCATGTGCTTTTACAAAATTGTTTTAATCTTTGCAAACCGTGGCCCTACTTCCATGGCAAAATACTGCTCAAGTCTGTTAAATTCCATATTAWAAGTATTTTTGTCCCTTAAAACATGGTTTGTCTGCATTATGAAGACTCTATGGAAATACTAATGAAATTTCTTTGTGTCTCTGTATCACTATGTATCTTTGTTATTTCTCTCTGATATTGATATTTTTTTGTCTTCCTACCAAATTTATAATATAGCACAACACTACTCTGCAGCTTGTAAAATCTTAATTTCTTTATATAAAATCTTCTGGCAGTTGTTTTCTCAGTCTGATGATCACAGCTAGGACCTGAATATAAATTAGGATTTCAGAAGCTGTCTATGTACATCTGTGATTAGTTGATCCAAATGCTGATATAAATAACTGTGAAGTTTTTCCCCATTTAAAAATTACTTGCAAAATAGTATATATCAAGTTCATTTTGTTCTTTACATCTCCATAGGACAGCCTGAAAATTGCGTCAAAATTTTTAACTTGACTTTCACWACTTTATTCAGGAAGAGGGAGGAGAGAATAAGGTACTGTGTTTCCAAACAAGGCAGACTGACAGAGTTTTCTTAGAAAATCTAGAGAAAAAAGAATTTCAAAAAGTTGAAATTGGAGGGGAAAAAAAAAGGGAAAGAAAGTGGGTTTTGTTGAAACATTTAGTGTTTCAAGCTGTTGACTGTTGAATTTATGCCGGAAAACCAGCTTTCTTCCTGGTGACAGTTTCTTACTCTGTTTGCTTTTTAGGGGACCCAGATACCTACATGGACAGTTTTCATATTTGTTTAAGTAATTTCTTGATGTCTGTTCCTTGAGAGCTCCAGTTGTAGCTGAGTGTTCGTCTTTGATTTTATTACCTATATTTTTCTCCTCTGCTTTTCCCACATGTACTTCTGGTGTCTTGCAGGTACAAGTACATTCCTAGATGGTTTTTAACAGGGAGTTAATATTTGAGCTCGTAAGGATGATAAGCCTTCATCTCTCAAACCCAGGAAGCCTTAAAAAAACAGGAGAAACAGAAAGGGAGCAATAACTCYGTATAGCTCATAGCTTAATAATAAAACAACCAATTACCTTAATAGAAATACCCAATTAGCTTAATAATCAAATTACCATACCAAAAGTTTTCCATGACTTGCCTTTTACCCTGTTGCATATGGATACCTATGACAGCCTTGGCTGGCTCAAAGGAAACTGCTATTTTGATTCAGTGTAGAAAAAAATAAGTTTAGGAACATACAATTGCAGGCTTTTGATGTGGGTRTTTCAGTGAAAGGTAATATTAAGCTCTTGCTGAGAGCTAACATGGTCCCACAAAAAGACCAGTAACTGCAAGAAGTGTTCTCATGAATCAGCCATTTTGTTAAAAGAGTGTTTTAGCAGAGTGGTGTTGACAAGATCCATTTCAGCTGAGTGAAAATACTAGGTTGCTTTTACTGATTGATCAATGACCTATCTTGATACAATAAATCTGTGAGCAACAGGGTRGCAATGACTGACCCTACAGTATGTATATGAAAATACATCACTTATAGTCTACATTATTAGTAGCATACAGGATGGCACCAGGTGGGTCAGGAATCTTTTCTTAGCATTTATCTGGAAATATAGCTGGATAGAACACCTTGTGATAGGAGAGAGCAGGGAAAAATGATGTATGAATTTCACAAACAGGATCATAAGCTGTCAGGCAATGATAGCAGTGTGCAATATTAATATATGCATCTCGCATGGGGAAGTGATAAATGAGACAGCCCTGTGACAAATTGCATAGGCATGTAATAAATAAGTTTACCACATAACTCTGCAATTTATCAGATGCCTTTTGCCATTACCTGCCCAATAATCCATCTCTCAGGGATTTATTTTCACAATCCAGATTTCCTCAGCAGCTTGAAACACCCTACTTCTTTTAAAGTTCAACCTGTCAAAAAAAAACTTTTCCCCTGTTCTCCCTGCAATGAACTAGCCTGGGCTGGTGGACATTAACAGCTTTCATATACATCACAATATCCTCACAATTCTAAATATACATTAATCCAGAAAAAAATCATAATTTCCTGCATTTCACAGTGGGCCATGAAACTCTTTATTCTATTTAAATCTGTTGCATATATTCTTTGAAACTMTTTTACTTTTCTATGTGTTTCTGCTTCCCATTGCTGTTAGCCATGTACTGCTTCTGCTGTATTTTTACAAATTTAAAATAAATGCAGTATTCCACTTCTTAAGAAATATGGCCAACTAACTTTGCCTGCTAAGTTAATCTCCCCGAATTTATTAACACCCCTTCATATCCCAATTAGTCTGAAACACCAACTGTTTCTAATAATAAATAGACTTCCATCTTGCACCCTTCCTTTCTTTTCACTGAGGAATTGCTTCTAGAAAAGCTCAAAGGCACAAGTGTGTGTGGATTACTGATTTCAAATGTGTTACCTCATAATTATTACAAGTGAATATCATTTAACAGGTAAGGACATACTTGAACATAAGATGATTTAAAAATAGGCAAATTATAATTTTCATTTATAAGTGATGTGGTTTTGTGGGCATGGTTTCTTTGTAACAAAAGTGAAGGTCTTTTTCAAGGTAGCATTTTGGGGGGACAGTTATAAGCATTTATGAAATTTCTCAAAGTATCGTTTGTTTGGGGTTTTTTCCRTTTTGAATTTCCCCGTTTTATCTACTTTCTTTGAAGATTCCTAGGAAGTCTGTCATAATGCCCTTACTGAATAGTACAACTGTTATCTGCAAACTACTGTTCATTTGTCATTTGTTTGGTTTTTTTTCATAAATAATATTGTGAAAATTGACTTAATTTTAGAAGTTTCGGATAAATGTTTCAGTGTCATATTTTAAGAACTAGTAGCTCCAATTTATTGTCTGATCAGCTCCACTRCCTCAAACAAAATTTATTTTCTTCAGATTTGGTGCTGTGAAAATATTTTAAATCTTACATGGTTATCCTCACTTGGGATGAAATGAAGCTCTAAAAACTGATAGAAGCTCTTGTGTCTATGAAAGAGATAAAAATCAAAATTTCCATTATGAACTTATTTYCACAAAAATGGTTAAGAAACCCCATGGTACTTCAAGGTTCCTATGGTTTGGGACATTATTGTCTTGATTTTGTAAGATGGAGATATACAGATAAATTTACTTGAAGTCACTTGCAAGTTTCTACCCTGTATGGTTGGATTAGTGGAATTCTACTATTTTGATTTTATGCAAACAAAAATTTCTTAAAGGAGAAACTGAATAAAAGCACATGAACAAAAATATATTTGAATAAGACTGCCTATATTAGTTTCTTTCACTCTTTTAGAATGTTGAAATCTATCCAAATCCATACTGATTTCCTCTACCTATATATTAAAGAGYTATTTTTTAGATTTTTTTCACATTTTTCTAACCTAATCGATGTAGTAATGACAAGATTTATTTCAAGGCAACTTGCCATCTCCTAACAACATGATTGGCACATTATAATAGTTTTTCATTTACTGGGTTTTGCTGCCTTAGTAACCATTTCTATTTGACTTTATGGGCTGCCATGAGTCGTCCTTCAGGATAACCAACAGTAACTWCCCAGAAATTGTGTGTGCCCGTGTGTTTTATATTCCTAAAGATCAGAAACTGCCATAATGTGCATAAGGTAAATACTTGTAGRTTACTTTTCCTGAAACATTTCACTCAAGCAGTCTTTAAATCTTGAAACTCAGCATATGTTTGGTGTTTGTTATAAGTACTTTGTGTTACTTCTTGATGATGTGCTGTGTCCAAATGATGGCCCATCACTGTGATATGGAGRTCACTCTGACTCCTCTTTGGCAGAGTTTGCAATATATAGGCATTCAGCCAGCACAATGTTAAAAGGTCATAAAATGAGAATTAATTAGGTTTATCCAAGAGTGGGCTATTCCAAATGTCAAGCTAAATCTTGGCAGGATTCTTGACATACTATCCTTCTCATTTCCCATTTGGGTAGGCCACTGTACCATAGGCATATTTTATTCATATAGCTACCAAAACACCTCCTTCTGGCCAGATATAATCTAAACAACACAAGGTGTTTGAACTTATTCATTCAAAGGGTTTGGTTTTTTTTTTGGTTGCTTACATGGTTTTGGTGCTTTCAATATGTAATGTCTAGGATCAATATTCCAAACACAGCTACTTTCAGTGAGAGGTGGGCTCCAACAAGCTTTTAGAATTCTCTTTGTAGGGATTCAAAGTCTGTGGTGTTCATAATTCATGAGAYGTAGCTGTTGCAATAATATTATCTTTTTAAAGGCTAGGGAACATTCCTGGAAGTGTGTGCTGCATATGGTCTGCAGACCTGGCCCCTTTGTGAACTCTGGGGGTGCAATCTCCTCTCCTACCTCATGCATGGATTTTCTRCTTTGAAATCTCAAGAGGAGAGATAGATTTCATTGAAATATACTGCAGAAACCATCTGATTTCTCTACTCAGAAAGGAAGAGTTACACTTCTGTGCCTCTGGTTTAGCTTAGCCAAACACCACATGAGCTGACTGCCTTTTAGAGAGAGTTTTAGTGTGGAGAGGGTCAGAAAACCAAACCTAATTCTCTTGTGTCCTWGGCTGTAGTAACTGTTATATCATCCTCATCCTTTGTCTTGTCAGTTGCAGGTAATGAAAGCTTTCCATGTCCCAGAGTACTGCTTGGGTTTCTGTCTGTTTCTTAAGATTCTGGGTTGTATGTTGGGGGAGAATTTAAATAATATGAAGCATGATCTTGAAAATAACTTATTATAGATTTCCGTTAGTGCTACCRGTGTGAGGGAGGAAAGTAATGTCTTTTTCTTAGTGTGCCATTTATCAGTGAGCGCAGTGGCTCAAAGCAATTTTGTGCTCTTCTCATGTCCCAGACGTCCTCGTATGGATTTTTTTCTTCTGCTAGCWGGATGGAACCCCTAAACACAACCTTGATTCTTTGTCTTAGTGAGTGGTGTTTATTGACTGCATAGGTATTTGTTCTTACAGCACAGGGGTAAAGACAAAATTATGTCCTACAAAGCAATTCTTACACTTGTTAGTTTCTTTCAATATCCCATGAGCAGAAGTTTAAACTTTCTGATTAAGAACATTTCAGTATTGATCAAGAACCTATCTAAACWGGCTGAGCTTTAGAGTTTGCAGAGAACTTGTGATTTCTGAGGATACTGAACAGTAGCAAACAGAATTTTCTTGCACATCTGGAGTTCATTATCAAAGTTAGAAAGAGAAAAAGCTGATTTTCTAATAAATATAATAATTTGTGTGGAAAACATGAAGGGGATTTTTATTCAAACCAATCAAATATTTTTATCAATCAGTAAAATATTATTTTCAAAATAATATTTTGAAAGTATTTCAAAATATGTCAGAGGTATCAGAACCTGTTACTTTGTGTTTATGTCATGAAAGATGGCACCAGGTTCTTCTGGGGTTTTCRTGAGCTTTCAGAAATAAATATTTTTTCATGTGCTTTTATTAATTCTTGTGTTATTTGAAGATACTGGAAGGGTGATGACTTTGGGAATGAACTATGTTTATGTTGTTTAGCTGCTGTAAACATTAAGTATATTGAGAGAAAAACAAAGCAGTTCCTTCTTGGTTTATACTCTTCTTTTTAAACTACTRTTGTTTAAAGTGACACACAGAGAGTGCCCTTCTTATTTTCTTGTTATTTGTCTTGAGTTGGCGAAGTTTCACCAATTACAGCTACTGATGTGGGGAGTAAGAAAGCAAAATTATTTTAATTAGGATAATTTCCATTTGTGCATTTCATAGCCATGAAATCCCAAACCCAAGGTCTTTGAGCACTTTGATTCAAATTTTGTGTATGTATGTTTATAACAAATTTTATTCTTGCAGTTTCATCTAAAAARTAATGCACCTGATTCACTTAATATGTACATCAGATATGAACATCTGTAGTCTATAATTCATGTATTTTTTCTGGTTTCGACCTTGGACCATTTGCAAATACAAATTTGCATATCTTATTTATTTCTAAGCTTCTGACCTWATTTATATCCATTGAAAATCTGGATTTTTATGCAGGTATATTTGAACCRTATTATTTTTTTCTTTGTTGCCATATTTTGCATTTGTTCTATTATATGCCTTTAATTAAAAAGTGATCAATGCCATTAACTTGAAAGAAAAATAAAATACACTTGTTCATATAGTGAAATGTGTCAGCATATGAAGGGATATTCTTGGTGTTGATCCAYTGACTTTTTAATATCCCCTTGGCTTTATATTTCATTTGGTATGTATATTTTCAGTGAAATAGAAGATGTTAACACCATATTTTATGTGTTCTTACTTGTTTTGTTAGTAGTACTGTAAGAGATGGGGAATAATTCTGATGCATTCTGAAGGTAACTAAAGGTAATGAAGAGTTCTGGAAAATGCAAATCGGTGTCTGAGTGCTTACCCTTTTAAATGCTATTTGTATGCAGTACACTTTGTAAAAATTGTATTTATAATAATTTAAAGAAATCTTATTTTGCTTCCARGGAGCATGGAATCAGATTTTGCATCTATTTAAGCTACACTTTACTTTTATGAGGAGGAAAATAATACAYATGTACATTAATGCATATGGTTTTGGGAGTAGGGGAGTAGAGGAGTAGTTTGTTCAAAGGTGAACCATCTATTTAGCTCTATAAACCAATAATTTTCCCTATCCAGTCATATGCATAGAAGTATAATTTGTAGTGGAAAATGGAAATATATGATAGCATGTGAAGAAGCATATTGACATYTCCTTTCTTCTGTTTGTAAAGTGGCTCTTTGTAGATGAGATTAGTGTGGTATTGAGGGGTATCTTTGGGTGATATAAGGAGGTGCATCCCTTGTAACAACATTTTTTATCTACTCATAGGGTAGAGTAGTCGTGGCTCTGTCACTGTCACTCCAAATAAAACTCTAGAACGAATTATTTTCACAAAAGAAAATATTGGTGGCATCATGTGTTGCTGAAAGGTGTGAAGTTGACATTAAMTGTGAGATAAAATGATCATGAGACTTTGAAAGTGCAACTGATCTTTGCTGGGTATTGGCATATCTATTTGAATCTGGCAAACAGGAACAAGGAGTAGTCATAAGGTTCCCTGCAAAAGAGCTGACTATTTACCTCATTCTCCCATAACAAAGTAAAATAACTAAAAAAGCACTATAGTAGTTCCGTAAAAAGAAATGGCATTAAGAATAGTTTAGATGAGGAGGTAAATTAATTTAAGTAGAATATTTATATTGTGAAAATATAAGTTAATTKGAAGAAAAGAGTGCATGAGAAGTTTTGCTGACATTTTTCCCTCGCTGGTGATTGACAAAATATCTCCTTGTGAACTGTAGCAATGCTTTCATATGTTTCTCTGGACAAAAATCAAAAATGTCAACTCTTCTGAGAGACAAGCACATTCATTACTTTTGACTGAAAAATGTAATTCAAAGATTGCAGTTGTAGTTAACATGGAAATTTGACTTAGAATCTCTTAGGTAGCTGTAAGGGATATACCAGTTCTGTTCTGAACAAAATTAAGCTGGAAATTCCCTCTGTGTGTAAGAGGATCAACAGAAGTACAGAGTCACTGTAACTTTCCATATCCACCCAAATTCTTTATAGATGATCTGATCTCYCAGGGTCATCTTGTATTAACCTCTACTTAAAGTGAAATCTTAGTGTGTTGCCATCAAAGTTTAGCTTTTAAGGGTGGAGATACCACCACACAGAACAACCTTTCTGAAGACAGTGATAAGATCCTCCCTTATTCTTATCTTGGCTGAAGAAGGCCAGTTYTCAGCACCTTGCCTCATGTCCTCAAGTCCCCCTTTACTACATTGCTAGCCCTCTGTTGTAGTCATACCATTTTTCCAAATTTTTTTTAATACCTTGGAACCCAAAATATTCCAGATGTGGCTCAATGGTGCCAAAAAAAGGGAAAGTGGTGGCAGCACTTGTGCTGATACAGCCCAGTATGCTGTTGTTTCACCATTGCAAGATACTATTTGGTGCCTGCAAATTCCTAAAAGTATAGCTCTCAACTCCAGATTTCTTAAAGTACATTGTGTTCATCTTTCTCTAGGCAAATGAGCCATACTTAAGGATAGAACAGCTCTTCTTCCTGCAGTGTTATCTGGCCCATAAAGGGAATGCCTTTTGACCAATTGCTGTCAARTCTTTGTACCAGGGTAAGAAGCACAGCAATGTTTCTTATTGTGTCTGCAAACAACTGTGTATTTAAAATTGGAAGATTTCACATTTGCATGAAAAGAAGCAATGAAATGACACCTGCTCTGTCTGAGGATGGCAGGACACAAAGAAGCAGTGAGTTTTATGTTTKCGTTGGCTGGTAGGAGAGAAGTAGAAAACACCCTTCACTAAGAAATTGCTGAAATCTCTTGTATGGATGTAAGCCTATATATAAAGTATGATCTACTTTTGGATGACTGCTCTCCCTTCTAAAGAAAAGCAAATACATTTTTTTCAGTGAGAATGTTTGGGGATGTAGCTGATAACACCCTTCAGATACTAATGGGCTCACATATTATTTTCCTTTGGCAACATTTTCATAATGCCAAAATATGTTTTACAAGTTATATAACATCTTAGATTACAACAGTTAATTTTTTGATGTTCTGACAAGCTGAACACATTAGTCCTTGAGTGTAGAGGAGATCATAATGTGAAGGAAAAAAACCCAAAAGTGTGATACTTCTAATGGTGGGTGGATTATAGTGTTAATTCTGAGACCGAGTTTTAGTACATGCAGTAAGAGAACACCCAAGGATCCTCCTAATTAGTACAGAGAGAAATTGTTCCAAACCTGTCAGAAAAAGTTGCTACGCAGTCCTTTTGGTTAGTCTGTTTTTTTAAGGATGTTTTGCTGATGGGAAAGAGGGAGGAAAAAGCATAGAAATGTAAAAAATCCCTACACAAGGAATAAATAATACAGAATATTAATGCTTTGATTTCAGGGAAAGATTGCTTCTTTTCTTCTTTTCCTCCCAAAATCTGCAAAAGAAATKACTAGTTTTCTTTCAGGTTTCCAATGATTTGCAATGACTTGCAAAGAGATAAAATTGTATTCTCCCTCAGACCTGTTCAGGARATAAACTGATGTCAGACAAGTATTCACTCAGTGTTTGCATTATTTATGTAAGACATACAAATATTTTGCAGTAATATAGGCTCTAGAATTAAGTATGTTGGGTTTAAATACAGSTAGTTCCTTTCAGAAGTGTTATAACAGTAACTTTCTGTAGCAGGAGAGATACTGATTAATGACTTTGTCGATCTTGTATATTGAGCTATTGTTCTAGCTGCCTTCATGATATTAAATTCATGGTATAATTAGTGACTTAATAAACAATCAATAAATTTATTTTACTAAATTTTATTTAGTACATAATTAGTGAATTTAAAAAACTGATAATCTAATGATTAGCAGACACAACAAACAGCTGAGCTTGTGAGACCTTTGCTTAATATTTTCTATGGTTGTCAGTAAGTAAAAAAATTAAATGTTGCATCTGCTCTGTTTTGCAGTTTTGTTGGATTTTGTAAACATTGTTGGCAGAAACCTATTGGGTTTYATGATTACTGAGAAGTAGAAGGAGAGAAAAGCAGCTATTCCTTGAAATCAAGAGAGGTGAAAATGTGGCATATAAATTGACTTCTGGATGTTCTTTGTGTGGGCTGTATTTAATATGCTGGCTCCTGAAGCCAAGGCTATGAAGAAACAACAGCATGATATGAAGTCCTGGGTAATTAGTAAGGGGTTGCAATAGTTCAGCTTTGGAACTTGCTTTGGAAGCAAGGGAGTGTATTTTATTAGGTAGTAACAGAAGAACATTGAATTCTTATGATTAAATTTATATTTGCTTATACAATACTTGGTTAAAACAAAATAATTTGGAATTTCTGTTGATTTGGAGTGGTTCCCCTCCTCTCAACTATTGCAGAAGGATGAGTTTATATTCCCTAACAGTRTTGTGGCATTTTGCCCTGCTTTTTTGTTGCCATTAATGTTATTTATTTTTCTGTTTGTGTCATTTGCTTAGTAAAATCTTGTCATCAAGTTGTTTGTTTTGATTTTGGTTTGGGTTTTTTTTGAAATGAAGAACATTTTTGTGAGGATGCCAGCAGTCAGTCGGGTTTTCTGTGATGCTGACAAGCTCTAAAAAATAGGCTGCTTTTAAAAACATAATAACTGAAAATAGGCATTTTACTTTGGGTACAGATATTTGAATGATGCTTTGACCTGAGGGCTTTGGATTATTATGAGCAGAAGCTCTGGCCAGTCTTAGGAGCAGTACTTTGAGGACACAGCCTCTTGTATTGTTAATGTGAGTGATGTTTTATTGCGGAACTATTAGGCAAGTTGTAATAGAGCTGCACACCAGATAAGGCATGGAAAGGAAACCTCCTGTAATCTTGTCACATTCCCACTCTGCTTTGGGTAGAATGACCCTTTATTTGACTATCATTTTCCGTTGCTTCAGAATAGTGTCTTGTTCCACAGAGGTTTTAAATATGGCACTGAATTACCACACCTTAGGATGAGACTTTCACCTCCCTACCCTGAAGTCCATGATTGCATTGTTATCGTCTCCTGCCTTGATGAATGAAATTTATTCCTCCCTAGATTGTGTGGTATGCAAGTCGCAGCCCTCCAGCTTCCCACACAATTGGGCTATTACTATTGTTCTATCTACAGATTATTTTGTTTGTTTTCTCTTAGCTTTTTATTGGCCCTCAATAGAAAAAAAAAATAAAAATCCATGCCTTAGAAGTTTGAAACACAGCTTAGATTCATGCAGTAATTCTTAATTATTATTATTCATAATTCTTAATGTATGCTTTCAGCATTGAAAACAATCTAACTTAAGTATGCATGCGAAATCTGTCCCCAAAACAATCAAATTTTAACTGTTAGATAATTAATCTAGTACATTTATCTGCACAAAAAATTGAACAGCTGTACATAAACTATTTGACAGGTGTTTGTTTTACCTATTTAAAAAAATATTATTTATTTACATTATGTGGTCTTTTTGAAATTGTTCTCATATCTGACAGTACATCTGGAAGGGCTTTCTTCCTTTTTCACTTAACTGAAATGATTTCACTTGCWTCTTTTTCTATCATTAAGGCAAATTTGAATGTCCTTTAATGAAGAACAGGCTAATGGAAGAAGTGTTAATTGTTTGATTTCTTTAGAYGAGATCCACTGAGAAAAATCAGTTAAAATTTTCTGAAAAAGAATGAACATATTTAATATAAATAGTATATAAATATGAGGAAATCTCTCTTCAAAAAAACCCAGCAATTTATTTCAAAACCATTTATACAATTCTTAGCTTTAAACTTGGACCCTTCAGTCAACTGAAGGGTCTTCTTTCAAAAGTCTTTTCAGATGTGTTCTACTTCTATTTTTGTGTGTTTAAACCAAGAAAACTCATRTCTTTTATTCTTTTTATGTTTTACCCAGTTGGCAAAACCAGTTTTAATCTTTTCTCCATTTAATGCATCCTTCTGCTTTAGTCTTTTTATTTCCAATGTAGGGAAGAGTGGGAACAGTCCTTTATGTTGTGCCATCTCTCAGCTTTGAGGCACTGCCAAACTTCTACTTCAAAGCTGTTTCAAGGCTTCGTCTTTGTCACAAACCCATCATGTGCAAAGCTTTTACCAACCCACACAACGGTTTTGTTTTTTAAGTGTGTCTTTATTGCTGAAGAAAGGTTAACTCTGGTGATTCCATAAATTATCTCTGTAATAACTTTACTCCAGTATATGGGAAATGCCTTTCGACAATACTTTCGAATGGAAAATGATTCATTATTAAATTAAATTACAAAAAATTGATGATGTTGTATCCTGAGAATTATGTTTATCATGTAATACTCCATTTGATTAGAATTCTGTTTCTAAATATCTGAAAGTGATTTTGAAGAAAAGTTCTCAATAGATACCCTAAAATTTTTGTGATATTGAGCTAAAATACTAAGTAATTTTAGATTTTTAAAGTCATAACAATTCTTTTGTATTTAGATTATTGTGTATGAATGGGGGTCTCATATGTCATGTTTAAAATACTGAAGTTAGGTCTTATAAACCTAATAATAATATTAATAAGATTAATATGGAGGAAAAATATATTCTTTCTGGTGCAGGTACATCTAGGTGGGCAGATGGGCTGTAATCAATTCACCCTTGCTGAAGTAGGAATCCTCCATAAAGAAAAGTTTTATGTTCACATAACTAGATTCTACAGAGAGCGATAAACTGAGCTGAGTCTGACTTAGAGGTCTGAATGCCTTACACTGCATACCCAGATGGCCTAACCTGTAGGTTAGGCTTTGGCTTTGGAAAGCTTTTCCTAATAAAAAAACCCAACTTTTTTTTTTTTTTTTTTTTTTTGGTGTTTGAACACAAACATACCTGCAACAGTCAGAAAAAAAGCCTAAATAGGATAGTCTGTGATCTGAATGAGTTAGAAAAAGAGTTGAAAATTAGGAAAAAAATATGATTCTTGATTAGGAATTTTATGATTCTTTAGTGTGTTGCTTGATTATATTTTGGAAATTGAAGCCATTTTTCAATTTCTATTATTGATAGTCTTGTGATTTTTTTAGCAACATAATGAAAAACAGAAAATAAAGCAATGGTGAAAACTGCATTTTCTCGGATAATGTGGTACTAACTGTGAAAGTCTTACCCCTCCTATCTATTATCTTGAAATAAACTCTATTGGTCAGGTCCATAAAGCTCTTTTCTCTACCACTGAGTTAATGCATTCTGGGTTACTACAGTGAGTCTGCTAACATAAAATGGATGAATGCTAGAGAAGATTTACATGAAGTCTAGCACTATCTGTCTAATGCTGAATGACCTTCTGTGGCTGATTAATTGGGCAGATTATTGGGAAAGTAAATGGATAATTTTCACTTTGCAATTACATTTAAGTGAGTCATGCACAGGTTAAATCACACACTAAATAGTCTTTGTCCTTACCTGCCTTGACCTAGTAAGTGAACCCAAATTTAAGGAACTTGTCAAGTCTCTCATAAAATGGAAAAAATGTGCAAACCAAGTGCTGTTTAGTAGGGGAGAGCAAGTGGGGGACAAAACAGAGAGCACAATGGAGCTTAATGATATCCTGGCCTTGGTGAGATACAGGCCATGGGATAAGTGACCACAGATAGGAGAAGAACTGGGAAAGTACAGCACATGCAGATGTCAAGGTTTTTGAAACTATGTAGTTTTGTAAGGCTGCCGAGTAACACAAACAATAGGCTAATTCTGTAACTGGTGAGAAATCCTTGCTTAAGGATGTGATTGCTTAGAGCTGTAATCTCTTAGAGCTGCAACAGTATATAAGACTGAACTGAGAGGAAAATAAATTACTTCAACCCCTTTTTGCTTGGACTTCAATGACTTCGACTTCTTTTTGCTCAGGCCTTTGATTTCTTTTTGCTTGGGCTTCTTTCTTGGAGTACTTCTTGCACTTCTTGCACCCCTCCTTTGAAGTCCCATCTCTCAGTCACGCAGCAGTTCAGTTTATTTATTTTTCCCAAGTGCAATAAGGTATAAAATATTACTGGTTTTATCTTTATATTTTTTTTTAAAGTACATTACAAACTTTTAACTAATACTTGAATTTTAATTTGTGGACCTGTGTGTCAAGGCAATGAATATAGGAAGCTTTTTGACCAGATAAGCTTAGTACAAGCTCTGCCAAAGTGACATTGCACAGAATTGCAAATTCAGTGAAGCTAAATAACTGTCTGAATTGGGTGGTAAGGAAAATAATGAGGAATGCTCTAAGATCTATTAGCAGCTAATGGAAAAATCAAAAACAACTCCATGTGACTGATGTGGCAGGAAACAGTAAAACATGCTGACTACTGGATCAGTCCAAAATATAAAGGACTGATTAGCAGAAAGCAGTAAAATCGGAGAAGTGTTCCAAATAAATCAGTTGCCAACTGTATCCCTGCAACAGAGTTAACTGGACTCTCAGGACAGAGATGAGCCAAGCCATTATCTGGAGGAATACTGCTGTGCATGGATCAGTCACTATTTCCAAAAGTGGAGAACTTCTACTTGATTTAGACTCACAGCAATACTATCTAGGTCTAATGTCCATTTATCTATAGTGTTGTTAAAGCAGAAAAACACAAAAATGCCATTTTGAATGAAAGATGATTAGCAATTCTGATCCTTTTAGATAATGGAAATAACGCTCAATGGTCATAGTCACTCATTAAAAGTAGGTGGCAAATAATTTCTGCCTTTTTAATTTTTTAGCATTAGTTTTCTTCAATTACATTTAATACGATATTTGTATTTAAAGCAAAAAAGTTGCTTTCAGCAAAAACCCACAAAAGTGTCTCAAATTTATTTCTGCATACGTTTATGAAAAATAGGTCTTGTGCATGAAAAAAAAAATCCACTTTAAATGTGTTGTACTTTTTAACTAAAAARGTCAAAAGCAATTTTCTCCATTCATAGTGTACTCCTAGGGAACTTTAATTCAAAGTATAGTTCAGAATGTAAACACAGCCATAGATCTGTGAGGCTACTTTGACTTTTCACCCTTATTAGAGAAMAAGGAATTCTGAAATGCAGTAATTCCCTTCAGGATATAAATATTTGTTCAACTGTAATAAAATTCAGGATAGAATATATGTCTCCCTCACTCGTTTGATGGGGAGGCTATTTGGGAGGGCTGTTCATAATTCAGCTCTCTGCTGTTTGGATAATGAGTTGAAAAGGTCTTTGAATAATTGCATTTGGCTAATGAACAAGACACACATCTATTCACCTCAGTTCTGTCGCTTTTGTGGACCCAGATATCTTCCTTTCTCTTCACATTTTTTACTTGATGTGAATTCTGCGTGAAGTGTAACACTCCATACAGGATGCATGACAACTTTAAACTTAATGCTGACAATTTAAGTCCTTGTTGCCCAAGAGCTACTAATTTAATTAGAGACTGCTATGCTGGAATTAACAGGGAAGTAAAATATCCCTTCAGAGAAATTTCATTGAAGAAGATTAAGAGTACAAGTGGAAAAAAGAAAATTACATACACAAGCTTGTTATTTTCCACTGACTATGGAAGGAATTTAGGATGACTAGGAGAGTTGGACATGCCTACTTGTAGACATCTGATGTTAGCTGAGGTGATCTCTCCTTTGTCATTCAAAGATCAATTTCTGGTCTTCCTAGTGGATAACCATTGGTTTTCCATGTAGATGCTTCCAAGTTTTTGTTGGGAGGTTTTCTTTTTTGTTGTTTTTGTTGTTTTTGTTTTGTTGGGTTTTTTTGTTGTTGTTTTGTTTTGTTTTGTTTTGTTTTGCTGGGGGATTTTTTTTTGGTAGTAAAAAAAAAAAATTGCTTCATTGGGACACCTAATTTTTTTTTTTTCTCTACTCTTTTCCATCAGCACTGAGATCTACTTATGTGATAAATAATTGAAAATAATCCTCAAAGACATATTTGTGATACTTAAAAGTCTGGCTTTTTACTTGAATGCCAGAAGACTTGCCCAAGAAACTGTTATGCACTTATTGAATAACAGAACTAAATAACATATTMTGTAGTTCACTATTATTGTTCAAGTTCTGAATACTCTGTGAAAATAATTTATATTTAAGTTGCAGTGTTAAAAATAATATTGGTGACTAATACTGCTTGATTACTGTGAACAAGTATAATTACGATGTTTCTTAATCAGTAAGAAGATTACTAACTGAAAATAAAGAAAAAAATCTCTGATATATCTGATAACTTGATTTTGATCTCATGTTTGGTTTGTTTAAATTACCGTGAATTTGCATTACCCCTGCTGAAGTACTGTATCAGGGCAAAAGGATGAGACTCCATATCCTAGGTTTCATATTCCAGGAGAATTATTTTTGGATGTGGTGGGATTTAGGTCACTTCTTTTGAAAACTATCTGAACTCTGAAATATTTCTATATTTCGTGTTTATAAAGAAGAAAAGAAACCTTATTTATTTGGTAACCAGATGCTGATTTAGGTTAATTTRTTTTTTCATAAAAAGTAAATATCTACAATAACTTTGTCAAAGATACAAGCAAAACCAATTTAAGCTCAAACTACTTGAATTAAGAAGCTGAAGCTACTTAAATTCTTCCAATGGTCTCACCAGATCCTTTATAATTGTCTTTATGAAATTAGGTTATCCTAATTAAACCCATTATATGTATCCAAGAATAATGCTTTTAGTCATGCATATGCAGTAGCTAAGTAACTTATTATTTAACATTTTAATAGCTAGCCTTTTATTTCTCTATGTATGCAAATCAGATAGCTGAACTATCACAACCTCAATTCTCCAGCTACATATGGTCTTAGTGTTGTCAGATCAGCAGGTCAGGAACTTCTCCCTCACCCCACCAGTGACCTGCAACTGACCTGTAGTAAATTGCTAAATCAATGTGTATTTTATTGCAGGTTCACTGGAGATCCCTATCCTTAGGCAAAACCTTTACACACCATAAATAGATTCCGAGTACCTCTTCCTTCTTGTCTCCGAGYCGACTACAGCTGTAGGAGATAATGTATGGGCTAAAGAGGAGCTGTGTTTGAACCCCTCCCCAACTGCTGACAGCTTGGGCATGGCAGCACAAAGCTCCCGGTGGTKCTGCTGGTGAATTGTTGCAGGCTGTGCTGTCGCTGCAGCTACACTGACAACAGTGTCGTACCTGGTTTAAATTTAGCTGAGGCGCATGGACCTGAGGTGCATAGATAACATTAACTGCACTACTCGTGTGTGTAAAGCAAGGCTGACAAACTGATGGCAGCCCACCCACAAGATAATTTTATGCATCCTCTGCCAGCGCTTTAGAAGGGCTGCTGCTGTCAACGTTTAAGTGATGTTTGACAGTGAAAGGTCTGGCAGAGTACCACTCCTGTCCAGTCAGGGCTCAGAGGCAAAAGGCAGGAGTTAGCCTAGCACAGAGCCCGTGGCCTATTATTAACAATTAGCATGTTGTGTTTACTGGTTTGCAGTGTTTCTGTGGCAGTATGTCTGAGCTGACCACCCAAGCAAAGGGCAGCTCCCTGGCTTCTCCAGTGGAGTTTGTTCTCCCTTGGTCAATCTCGAGTGCTAACAGCATGAAAGCCTGGTCATGCATACATCTACTTTGCTATGCATAATCCTGGCTGAAGCATTGACTAATAATTGTTAGAGTTCATAGAATCATAGAAGGGTCTGGGTTGGAAGGCACCTTAAAATCTCCCATTTCCAACCCTCCTTCCATGGACAGAGACACCTTCCACTAGACCAAGTTGCTCAGAGCTCCATGCAACCCAGCCTCGAACACTTCCAGGAGTGGATGGGATGTTCATAACTTCCATGGGCAACCTGTTCCAATGCCCCACCAATCTCACATCAAAAAATGTTATCCATCTAATCTAAACCTACTCATTCCATTTGAAGCCATTCCCCCTTGCACTGTCACTACATGCCCTTGCAAACAGTCTCTCTACATCTTGCAAGTTCCCTTCCAGTACTGGAAGGCCAGAAGTAGGTCATGCCTCAGCCTTCTCTTTTCTCTGAACAAACCCAATCCTTTAAGCCTTTCCTTGTAGGAGGGATGCTCTATCCTTCTAATCAAAAGTTAGCAAAACTTTATTCATGAATGAACTTGTTTATGATAATGTACCCCGCGTGCATAAAAGTAACAAGATGGTGTCGAAAATGTAATCAGAGATATTTAAAGTGCCTGATTTTCCCAGCTTTCCTAAGCTCAAAGGTTCTGACTTTTTTTGTAGAAATCAGGGTTTTTCTGCACAGAACCATTTGCTGTATTAGAGCTTGCATTTGGACAGCACTTTAAAAATCAATTTAAAGAATGTATTTTTTGAGTGTAAAGAATTGACAATAGGATTTTTTCAGCAGTTTCATAGAACACGTGTCCAGTTATGAGTAGTTATATGGTGCTGACATGGAGCTATAATAGCAATTTACAGATTTTTTTCAAGAGACATTATATATATCAAACATCGGGAAGTTGACACAAAAAGTGATTGTGACTGATCAGTTTACAAGCCCAGTGCAAAGCGCRTCTAAGGTACAGGTTTAGTGATTTATATGTTATTTTAGGAGAGTCTGCTTTCCAGAGGATTGAAGAAGGATCAGCCTTGCACTCTTTAAAGGTTTTGGATAGATACATAGACTGGGAGAGAGTGTAAGMTGTCTATAATTTCTTATATTACTGTGCTCCATGTATGGACTGGTTCCAACAGGAACAAAGTATAAAAATGTCGTTGAACATTTGATAATGTTATCTAAATAGGCTGCAGAAAGAAACACCATGTGCCTTTTCTGAGGAAAGTCAGTGTCACTATGCAAAAATAATTTCAGAAGGCAAACACTTGGCACCAGAAGCTCACAGTTATCTATGCTTTAKGTGTAATTCATCATTAGCTATTTATTCATAAGGAATTAACAAATTTGTCCTGTCAGCAAAGAGTTCGAAGGATGTACACAGAGATGAAAATTTTACTCCTGTGTGAAACCATGCAATATATAGTGAAAGACTGAAAGGGAATAAAGCAGAGCAAGGTGCASTGGAGGAAAGGTTTTATTTCTACTAAAGATGCAGAGAAATGAAATGACAGAGAAAAGCGATTTACTAAAGGATAAGTAGACCAGATAATTTTCAATGGTAAAACTGAATTCACAAGGATTTAGAACTGTATTGTTCTTTCCCATCCCCATTCTGAATTTTCATAATTCTGAGGCTGCATTATCACAAGGAACTTGAATGAAAACCTGGGGTYTTTCCCTTATTTATTTCTGAGACCAACTAGGTTCGTACTTGACTGTCATACCCTTATCTGTAAATTTGACATGGACTGAGCTGGCAGCTATAAAATCTCGAGGGAGCATGAACAGAAAATCTCCTTGGAGAACTTCAGTTCAATTTATGCAAAATAGATTGTTTGGCACAGGCTACTGAAAACTGAGTTTAAGCACTTTGCGAAAGACAGATTGTTTTCCAAAATTTTGCCTTTTGAAGCAGGGCCAGCACTTATTATTGGAACTGCTATCAATTCAGGAGATGATATGAAGCAGTTTCTTCTATGTGGGGGASATTTCAGAAAGACATCTGAGAATTCATGTTCTCTCCAAATCACTGGTGAGAGCAACAGAATGTCATCCAAAGACTATTGCTGTCAATGGGACTGTATTATCTTCACTGGACACCACAAGGAGCTCTCAGTCTCACGTAATCTTTTGCAAATAAATTAAAAATGGGTTGGTAAATTAGTGATGCTGTGTAGTCATGGCAGTCTTTTCGATTATGTTAGAAATACAGGATTTATATATTCAATAAAATATTGTTTATTTTGTCTTGTGCATGTGAAAAAAGATGAACTACATCTTRTGTAAACCACTACCAAGACTTAGTGTTAATGCAATTGAAAATCAAAAAAAAACTAACTGCAAGAATGAAATTATATCGAATGTACAAATGTTTTTTAAAATAAATGACGATGCTTCTGTCTTTTAAAATTAATTCATTTTAAATTGCCAGTTTTCAGTATTTTGACATTTTATTCCAAYTGGGGATGAAAACAAAACCTTAAAAAAATCCACATTTCAAAGGAATATAAGTATTAAAATTCTTGTGCTTTCCTAGTTCTACTTTTCATAGCGACTATGAAAGTTATAAGGAAACCAACTTAAATAAAAAAATACATATAGGCTAAACCCCCCCACAAACATACCTCAGCTTCACTTATAAATAGTTGAAAATTGTACAACCTAAGTACAATAGCAATAACTGACGTACTATTATGTATTTTGCATTCTAATCAGCCATGATTTTTTTCTATGTATCAAAAAATTTATGTGGAGTTTCTTGTAAATCTACTTTGGATTTTTGTTGGTGGTGTTCTTTCTTTCTTTCTCTTTCTTTCTTTCTTTCTTTCTTTCTTTCTTTCTTTCTTTCTTTCTTTCTTTCTTTCTTTCTTTCTTTCTTTCTTTCTTTCTTTCTTTCAGGTCTGGTTCAAGTTCATTGATACAAATTGAAAGTTCCTTTTGTTTTAAAAGGCTATTTGAACTGAGCACTCTCTCCCTTAAATTACTTACTGTATCTAAAATGCATTGTGAAAGGTAGGCAGTAAAACGTTCAAGAAGCAGCACATCCTAAAGTATGTTTCCTACTGAAATTTCTGCTGATAATTTAATGTGATACTCAAGCCCTTATGTTCTATCCTGAATCACATAAATGCCTTCAGCTGCCAGATGTTTTTTCACTGCAAAGTTTAACTGGGCTTTTAAATGAGTACTACTCACTTATGAAAAATCTCATCTAAATGTATTAATGTCTTCATGCTGTCTTATCTTGGACTAAGGGCAAACATATGAGTTCAACTTTTGGTCTTATCTGATAACACCATGCTTTGCAGGGAAATTGGAGTTTAAACCACTGTGGTGCAGATAACAGTCCTTTAGTACATCCCTGCAAAGATCTTCAAACCWATCCTCCAAAAATCCAATAGAAGGGAATTGAGGAGTAACTCAGCTTTTTACAGCCCAGTTAATCATAGGGTGCTCTCCTGTGAGGCCTGAGAAAAAGCACAAGTGAATGCAGCGCAAGAAGAATGGGAAATGCCCTTTTTAACATTTCATTTAGGAATATGTCTTGCTGACATAGATTATCGGATAATTTTATTTATGCAACTCAGTGCCATATAGGTAATTGTTCCAATTGTTATCTGTCAGTCACGGAGTGATCTGTTACCGTTTAATCTGTAAATATCTGTAGGGGTACAGAACTATAAAAATGGAAACGGCATTAAAAGATCACACAATGTGTGATTTTCCCCCACCCCCTTGATATTGTTTATCAATAGTGTAATAGTATTGATAAACATCTGCATTGTTGACCAGATGGTATTCACCCCAGAGAAAGAGGGAAATCTAGTAAGTCCTGCTTTCATGTCTAGTGATGGGGAACAGAAATAGCAGTAACATGCCTAGAACCTTTCCTCATGCATCCACACAGTTTGGACTGTCTAATCTATTCGTGAGTCCAGGGTGAAAAAGTACGAAACAAGATTGGGACTCAGTAAAGAATGCAACTTTCTGATCAGATTTGGCTCTGATAAAATATAGTCCTACAAGGTACTGGGCTAATGTAAAATTCATAGTTATTCTGTCTGACTTTSCAGTCTGATGGGAAATCTTGCGAAGGATGACAGTAAGGAACTGATGTGGAAATACTTTTCAGTAAAAATGAAAGTCTATATAGTTTCTGCTGAATTTTCTGAGTTTGTTCCTAGGTCAGTTTTGTTTCTCTGGGAAGAAAAAAAGAAAAAAAGGAAAAAAAAAAAAGGGGGAGATGAAAAAATCTTATATATCCAAACCTTTTCTTGAATATTGCTTTTTACACTCCCCTTTTTTTCTCAGGACATGTCCCTTACATACCTCTGTATAGAACTGAGTAAAGATATTGAAGATGGTTGTTTTGATACTTTTCAAGATGGATACAAAATACACTGTAACAATTAGTTTGCTAGGAAAAGKTATAGTTGTATATCCTTGTATTACAGTGCTGTTTGAAGAGACATGCACTGTGTAAAATTAACTCTTTTAATACAGTCAGAAGCAGGCGTGGGTTTAAAAAGTCTAATACCTGATCTGATGGATATGTTGTACTTACTGAASACCCTAATCCATAATCAGTTTTGGATGTGCATTGACTCAAATGCTGCTCATTTGGGCTATTGTTTTTTTTGAGAAGGTTTTAGCCTGCATAGCTAATTATTCAGAAATCTATTGCACATTGTCAGACTGTGAAGGAGCTGCTAGACATGTGCAAACTCTGTGTTCAAGGAAAGATTTAAAGGGTCATCAAAACAGAAAGCACACAATATGCTGAATTTCTCAGACAATAAGCAAATCAGAAAACATGGGAAGAAAGCCCTTTAAAGTGTTTCCAGGATGTGGTGATGATTTCTTCTTTACAAGAATTGCAAAATTAGTATTAGATCTGGGGAGAGGGARAAGGGTTGGAAGGGAGAAGCAGGGAACACACAAAAAGAATCCCAGAGGAGACCCCTAAAAAGAGAGTTTTCTTCTAGACACCTTGGCTGATTCGTCTCTGTGTTGTCCTCAAAACTGATATAGGTGCCTTTTAAGGGGGTTTTTTGGGCATTTTTGGGGGGCGTTTGTTTGTTTGTTTGTTTTTGTTTTGTTTAGTTCATGCACCATTGCATTGTAAAGATCATGAAACACTGACACTTTTAACTGACAATTACTTTGAGTTTGGAGATGTCTTTGTTGTATATTGATGGAAGGAAATATTTTAGAAAAAAATCTGGGTGAGTWTAGATTGAAGACTTCTTCAAACAGAAGTATAATATGCAAGGTTACTAAGTTGTGGGAAAATATACCCAAGCCTATCAGGCTGTTGCTGCAGCTGTACCCATTGCTCCAACAAAACAGAAATTGTAGCTGGAATGAGTTGTGGGAAGAAGGGAAAAGTCAAGATATATTCACAAGTAGGTCAGGGAGCTAGGAGGCCAAGGCAATGTGTGCTGGTTTCTGGTCTGCCTTTTAGTGCCACCTACAAGCTGGCAATGACTTCAGTCTTTTCTTTGTACRTCTGAACTCATCAGAACTCACTGTGCTTTTTCCCCCTATTTGGATGTCCCCTGTTCTGTTCAGTAACTTCATTTTGGCATCTCTTACAGTTTAATCTTTTGTTTCATCTGAGTGTTGGCTTTTCTTAATTTGTCTTACATTTTTTAACCTTGTAGTCCCAAAGTGTTCTGGAATATTTGTTCATCATTTGTTCATCGAGATGCCATCATACAAGTCATACTTATGGATTGTCCTCCCCAGTTTGTTCTTTCTGGTTTTTTCCACATGTGGACATTCCCACTCATTTTCCATATACACCAATTTTYGCATTTCTATTGCACTTCTTTACAATAGCTCTCCAGAAGATTTTCTGTTGCTGGGATATTGCTCTGCTTAGTCAAAAATACAGTATGACCCCCAGGCAGTGGAAGTTAAAATCAAGAGGATCAGCTTTAGGGATTACAGTAATCCTACATGTGAATACATCCACACTTGCACAAACCACTTACTATGCTGGCAGAAATCCGGAGAGGTAGAAATTTAGAAAATTGGAAATTTTATATGATGCAGCAGTTTAACACTAGCTGGCAACGAAGTACCACTCATTTTCTACATTCTATGGTATGGAWTATCCCTTTCGGCACATTAGGTCGGCTGTCCTGGCCATGTCCGCTCCCAGCTTCTTGTGCAGCTCCTCACTGGCAGAGTAGGATACTGAAAAGTTCTTGATTCAGGGTAAGCACTACATAACAAACACCAAAACATCAGCATTATCAACCTTATTCACATACTGAATCTAAAGCAAAGCACTGTACCAGCTACTAAAAAGAAAATTAATTCTTTCCTAGCCAAAACAAGGAGATCTGATTGCACTACACATCTTTTAACTCTCAAAAACATAAACTACCACAAATTCTTTCTCTGTTGGTCTCCCATCTCAAAGGAGAGGTAGCATTTGAGCAATGAAGTTTACATTCAGTATGACTAAAAATATCAGGATCTAGATCTCACTGAAAAAGAAAAATTAAAAAGCTGAAGTAATACCTTTGACTCTAAAATAAAATAAGAGTGTTATCTGAGAATTAAATAAAAGAAGATACGATTTTGGCACTGAAAAAGACAGCAGTGGTCAYGACAGCATTTGAAATACAGTCTGCAGTTCTTAGGAGCTCATTATGATAGAAGTGTTAAGGAAATGAGGCAATAAAGAAAAGGGCAGGAAAGAGCATTTAGAGCATTAGAATTGAGACTCAAGGATTTCAGTTATTCAGAAAATTAGACAATCAAGGTTCGAATACTAGAAAAAACAGATTAAGCAGGGAAAAGACTGCAGAGGACAATTGGTAAGAGATAATTCAAGCTGGTGTCAAGTTAAGGAATCAGATGGCAAAAGCTTAAGATCACCTCTTTTTATTCTAGAATAATTCATAAATGAGCAGCAATAGAAGCCACTTTTTGTAAAGCACCACAATGTGTGGTGCTTTTGTAGTTACTCTGCTTAATGGGTTGATAGCACTTCCTTAAAATAAATACAATACAAATAAACAAAATCCTTCCTTTTTGCAGAGAAAGGGTAGTAACTTTTAGGAATCAAAGAAAGAAAGATAATATAAAAGATATTTTTGCTTCACAAGGTTCCACATAAGCTCTACACATAGAAAAAAGCTTCATTGCTCTCTGTGAGTTCTAACTCTGATCCTTGTCCTGCTCTTATTAACCTGCAAAATATARTGGTTATATCTTTCAGTTTCATCATGTCTTGTTATGTTTAATTTTATGCTGTAGAATCTAGCAGTTAGTATCTTCTAAGAACATAGTAATCCTTCCCAAGAATAAAGTCAAAATATGACCTGTGTTATAGGTTTTGGAAACTTACTTGACTGGGGTTTTTTTGATTTTTTGTTGTTTGGGTTTGTTTGTTTGTTTGTTTGTTTTTGTTACTATACTGACTCTTGAGAGATTTTGATTTTACTCAGAATTTCTATGCACTGAGGATTTCCAAGAATGCAAAAATTTTGTTAATTTTTGTCACATCCCACCCAGTGGGAAAAAGKTAGGCTGCTATAATTCTTTCTGTGCAGTAACAGGAGGGATAATAATGTTAATCCAGTGGTCTTTGCAAATATAACAACAGTTATTGACAACAACTGAACAGATTTGAATTTRAGACTGAGCAAAACTTGCAATGAACAGTATCAAAACAACATACATTTGCTCTCACAGAAGGGAAGAGGAAAAGAGAAAGAAAGATAGTGATAGGGACACAGAAAAAGAAAGATATCACCAGCCTTGGATCCAACAACGCTGGTCAGTCTGTCGTGGTGGTAATCCATTGGTGGGCATGCACTCCTCCTGACTCTCAGTCTTTTAGGTCTCCAGTTTTTCTCCTCAGAGATACAGACCTCAACAAAGCACTACCCTACTTTTGCAAGCTGCTGGGTATGGGGTCATTAACCTTTCTCACTTTTTCTTCTCTCAAAATTTTGATTAGGAAGTACAACTAMAGCACTTAATTTACTGTGATCTGTGCATGTGAAACCAGCTGTGATGTTTGAAACACCAGTGAAGCGCATAGTGAAGATGAAGAACTGTTAGATCCTTACCAGCTCCCTAACTCTTGTTATGTTCAGTGAGGTTTTTTAGTCTTTTATTCTTTGACTCAGAAGAGCTTCTGTTATCTCTGCCTCCCTGAGTTTTTCAGAGGTCGTTCACCACCAAAGAATCTGGYGGAAGGTGTCTTTCTTCAGTTCTGCATTCTTACTGATGCCCTGAGCAAGATAAATCTCTGAACCTGAAGATCTTGCACAGAGCTATCAGCCACGAGTATTTATTTCCATGTACAGGTGTTTCCTTTTAACCAGCTGTATTTGGAGATGGCACATTTCCCTTGTCTGTTATCTACATAAGCTCTCCTTGTCTAGGTGTTTGAAAAAGCACCCTAAGATGACTTTAGATATGCACATCAAAATCTTCCTACATATTGTTCAATATTTCCCTCAGGAACTTCTTGTGAACTGCAAGGGCATTCAGTCTGAGGCATCTGGAACACTTTGGAAGTCTTCATAGATGTACTTCATTTGTAATGGATGTGTGTGGGAGTTCCATATGTCCTTCAAGCCTAATCACAGAAACAGTTTTCTGCCAAACTTTCTGTCACCCATGTACTTCAGGAAAATATCTAAAATCCTATTTTTTTTTTTTCTTCCTCTACTCTCAGGACAGAATTGTAGGACAGAGAAATGTTGTTTGTGAAAACTAGGATATTTTGTAACCCTGATTATATAAAGAAAGGGTCAGTTAGCACTTTAATGCTTCAGAATTGGTAAGATGGATTTACTGCCTAAAATTATTTTAGTATTTAAATACAGAAGGAAATAGCCATGTTTCTTAGATTCACTTGGCCCTAGTAAAATTGTAATTGTAAAATTGTAAGTCATATGTGTAAAGCATCATCTAGGCTGCTATCTAAGTTATATCTAGATAATGTAATATGTAAAATCACTCCTCCAAAATTAGGTAAATGTTTTTATTATTTAAAGGTTTTGTCCCCATGCCACTGAATTGCATGGAAATCTTGTGGAAGCTTTATGTTGTTATCTGGCTTTCCATGATACATTCTGTGGTTTTTTGGTACCATAAAATAAGATGTGGAACTCAACAATTGAACATCTTTAGCCTCTGTTCTTCATAAAAAACACAGCTAAGAGAAGCTTTCTCAGTACTTTTGGGAACTATTTCAACCCATTTGGTTTCTCTCATTCACATTTCCTATATTCACAGCATGGATATTCAATGTGAATTATTTTTTAGCAAGTCATTAACATAGGAAACATTAAACTATCCTTTAAGAAATAGAGCAGTTGAAGTTTATTGCCATATTTAACAAAACAGACTATCAAAATACTTAACAGGAAGATAAGCTGAGAGAGTTGAAATTGTTCAGCCTGGAGAAGACTCCAAGGAGACATTATATCAGCTTTCTAGTACCTTATGGTGGCCCAGAAGCAAGCTGGAGTGGGACTTTTTATAACTGCATCTGGTAATGAAATGGGTAAAAACTTTAAACTGAAAAAGAGTAGGTTTGGATTAGATATTAAGAAGCTATTASATAATAAATGTTTTTTATYGTGAGTGGTGAGACAYTGGAAGAGGTTACCCAGAGAAGTTGTGGCTGTCCCATCCCTRGAAATATTCAAGGCCWGGTTGAATGGAGCTCTGAACAACCTSATATAGTGRAAGGTGTCCCTGTCCATGGCAAGGGGAGGCAGAACTAGATGATCTTTAATGTTCCTTTCAACTTAAACCATTCTATAATTCTACGTAATCTACATTAAACCAATAGTTCTTCAATAGTTAGCTGTAATGGCAATTAATACTGTGCAGTGCAAACCCTCTTGTCAGTGATGTATCCTCAGTAATTGATGTTAGAAAAGACCTCCCCTTCACAGTTCTGACTTCATTCTTCTATTAAGTAATTAATAGGATTCTGGGRAAAGGGAGGTGAAGCCTTATCTTTTAACTAGATTATCAAATYGCAATGATCTACCACAGTTTTCTCTCTCCTTTTCTAAATTTGTATATATAAATATAGACTATGATGCTAATTATTCATGTGAGCTTACATGAAGTCATAGAATGTTCAGATTGGAAAGATTTTCTGGAAGTCATTTATTCCCATTTTCTGGCTACAACAAAATATTATCTGATTGTTCAGGGCCTTTCTATATGTACTGTTTTTCCTCTCTATGTGTAAATAAGCTAGTTGCCAAATAATTCAAATTTATTATGACTCTTGTATTTATTAATTTGCTGGGTTAGCTCTGGGCTTCCTGTAGTTCTTGTAGTAGCTTCTTGTAGTAGCTTCAAATATTCAAATATTCAAAGATTGGACAGCTGCTTGTACTTCTTTGAAAACTCTGATAATTTTTAAGTAGTTACTGAATTCTTTATCTGCCATCAGATAAAAAATAGAATGACTTCAGTAACAACAAATTACCAAATTGCAAATACAAACACTGAGCAGGAAGTAAGTCAGAGAGACACATTCAGAGRCTCCATTGATTCAAGGTCCTTTAGTGGTTCCTGCACATTGCTTTAATCTTTTTGGTGCCATATTTCTGAATGTTAGTCACTTATTAAGATCAGATTTTATTGCTGATGATGTTAGAGCATCATATACGGGGTTTTTTTTGCATTTGCAGTATTGTTAATGTATTTTAAATACTTAATACTTAAAATCAATGAAAGTAATCATACAGATTTAAAAAGACAGCATGAACTCTGTATAGCATGCACAAACATAGCTATTGTAAGGACTAAAGTATTGTTATTATTGTAAATGTAAGAGACAGCCTGTCAAATCTTTTTTAAAGCAACTCTGGTGCCAATAGAGATCTTTCAAAATATTAGCTCGTCACTTCTACCAACTTTTTTTTAACCAATTTTTAAACAGTTAAATTAATCCACTTATACCTATGATTATCTCACTGGTGGCATTTTGGGTTTGGCATTGTCATGTATCTAGCACACTCTGAGCAGTTAAGAGCAACTATGCTTTATATATATATTTTTTTTTTTCCTGACTTGTTGGCTATTCTTGACCAAACTGTTCAAAACTCCACACGACAAAATGACAAAAAAAAACTAAATTAACCCCTGTCCTTTCATAATTATTGAAACCACTTCACCTTTTTCCCAAGGTGTATTGTTGTAGAACAGATGTTCTCCTGCTGTTTCTTTTGGTTCTAGGAGACATTAAACAATGTATATGGTTTTCTCTGTGAGATCTCATAGTAAATATTGTAGCTACGCACTGACTACAATTCTTTTCACTTGACTGAGATGCTAGGAGAAAGAACAGCCTGGTAATATCCAGGTATGCTTCTAACTTCTTGAAAGGAAAATAAATTCAGTGCCACAGTAGAGAAGATTTGACAGAAATAATGATCAGTAGTTTCTGAGMAAAATTATTTTGCCATTACAAAAATATGACAAGATTAAAATTTTAAAAAATAAATACATTACTTATGTAATCAAATCTGATGATCAAAACTGGTATAGCTGTTACAGTAGCTGGGGCACTGGAGTGCTTAGACAAAAATATGTATTCCCAGACTGCAAATCATCTGAAAGAGACAAGGTTGTATTCGGATCAAACACTCCATTATAGTTTTATCTGCCTGATTCAGTAACTTGCAAAGGCTGACAAAACTCTCACAACAAACTTACAACAAACTTCACATTGAATARAAGTATATACGTGTTTCTCTGAGTGACATTTCTTTTTTTTCTCTTTTGGAAGTGGAATTACAGGTTAATTGATGCTAACACAAGTGCTGGTTACAAAACACAAAATACTGCTGAGTTCACAAAGGCATTTGCAATTGYTTTTTGGAAACATAATGCATTCCTGTAGAAAATGCTGTTTTAATGTAGCATAAAAATACAATTTAATCTCTAAGCAGGTGTGACTGTAAATGGGGAGAAAGTGTAGTTACTGTTCTTTCTTGTCATCAATTCCTCTAATTATTTTGCCTCATCATAAGAATTATAGTTTTTATAGCATCAGAGCTAATTCATGTACCTAAAATGGATGATTATGTTTATCTTTTTATGCAGAAATAATAGTTACACATTCTACATTAACAAGAAACACTACTGGTTAGAAATTTCATTTCTGAAGTTAAATAGCTAATATGTTAGATGTAGGATAGGACAGATGGTTAAGTGGGTAGAGCATCAAGTTACTGGGCCATGACGGTGATGCAATACTTAAACAGGAAATGTTCCTCAATCTGGTCACCTATGAGCATACATATTCCTTCTTTTGCCTTATTTTTTGGAAAGCAAACCCTGGTATTTGCAATGATATGCTTCTAAACCATTTCACTTTTTTCCTTTATCTGCATTGCTTCAAAACTTGAGAAATAAGCAAATTAAAATATACTCACTAACTTTTATTTATCTCAGTGTGAATTTATTGCAGCAATGCATGCTGGTTTTATTCTTATAGAGAATTTATTAACTTTATCTCCTACACTTTTTTATATACCTTATATTATTATCATTATCTATAGGCCTAATTTAGTTGATCTTATCTGTATCTAGCAATACCACATTTATTATTGCAGTGAACATACTGCTTGGACTATCAACATAGACTTCTCTCCWTTGCACCTAATAATCTGTGAATTTTCATGGATACCTGAAAGATAATTGTTGTTACTAGTAATCTAGAAAGCTCTTGGAGAACCAAGAAACAAATATTGTGCTAAAAAAATTGTCAGAAATACTTGATGAGATAGCAATTTTAGTACATTGGCACTGCTAGCAATTTTTTTTTCAAATAATTAGAAAACAAAACAMAACAAAAAAACCCACAATATAAAACTTAAAATCTACACCCCAAACCCTGACATCCTGCCTGCATATGTTTCGAGTCTCTGTGTAGATTTAGATCTCAAAATCTTTTAGCATCATTCTCCAATTCGAGCAAAACTAGTGGCAAAAGCAGCAGATTGTTATTCTCAGAGTGCACAAAAGGCATGGAGAGGATGTTATGCCTTTCTGAGCAAACAATCTCAGAGGCATGAGACAAATAAGATACTCTGGAAAGCATTATTTTGACTTTATTATTCGGTGCTGGAGAGGGAAAAACTGCTTATAAGGAGTACAGCAGCTGTTAGTGCATTCAGCTTTGCTCAGTTGTTCATAAGTAGCACAGAGAAGTGCATCATTTGGTACACTCAGCCTYAGAGTCAGTGGAGGTTTCTTCATATCTATGTTATACATTCTAAAAGAGGAAAATATGGTATTTATCATCTTCCTAGCACAGCTTTCTGAAACTTTGTTKTGTAATAAAGACAGTAAAGAGAAAGACATTGGAAAGCTTCCTCTGCTTCTCAGCCCAAGGCATTTTCATTTCTATCAATCTATTTCTGAGAATAGAAGAATATATTACATGCTGTTTTATAATCAAATTCCCATTAGAATCAGCTGAAACTAGTGATTTTTCCCCAGAGATTTCACATAAACAATTAGGTTGGAAAACACCTCTGAGATCATCAAATCCAACCTATGATCTAACACTGCCATGTCAGTAGACCATGGCACTATGTGCCATGGCAAGTCTTTCCTTAAACATCTCCAGGGATGGTGACTCTACCACCACCCTGGGAAGCCCATTCCRAAATCTAGTCACCTTTTCTGTGAAGAATTTCTTCCTAATGTCCTCCTAATCTTCCCATGGTGCAGCTTAAGACTGTGTCCTCTTGTCCTGTCACTGATTGCCTGGGAGAGGAGACCAACCTCCACCTGGCTACAACCTCCTTTCAGGTAGTTCCAGAGAGTGATAAAGTCACTCCTGAGCCTCCTCTTTTCCAAGCTAAACAACCCCAGTTCCCTCAGCTGCTCCTTGTAACACTTGTGCTCCAGACCTTTCACCAGCTCTGTTGACTTTTTCTGCACAATTTCCAGAATTTCAATGTCCTTCCTGATTTGAGGGGCCCAGAAATAAATACAGCACTTGAGATGTAGTCTCACCAGTGCTGAGTACAGGGGGAAAATCACTGCTCTGGTCCTTCTGGCCATGCTATTGCTGATCCAGGCCATGATGCCATTGGTCTTCTTGGTCASCTGGGCACAGCTGGCTCAKRTTCAGCCGCTGTCGACCAGTGATGGTCCTTTTCCACTGGACAGCTTTCCAGCCACTTTGCTCCTAGCCTATAGCCCTGCGTGGGGTTGTTGTGGATAAAATGTAGGACTTGGAACTTAGTTTTTTTCAATCTTATGGTGTTGGTCTTGGCCCATCAATCCAGCCTGTCCAGGTCCCTCTTGCCAGGGCCTTCCTACGCTCCAGAAGATTGACACTGTGACTCAGCTTGGTGTCATCTGCAAATTTGCTAATGCTAGACTCAATCCCTTCATCCAAATCATCAAAAAAGATATTAAACAGGACTGGGCCCAACACTGATCTCTGGGGGGCACTACTACTGACTGGTCACCAACTGGATGCAGCACCATTCATCACAACTCACTGGGCCTGGTCAGCCAGCTAGTTCTTAACCCAGCGACTGTGCACCTGTCCAAGCCATGGTCTGCCAGCTTTTCCAGGAGAGTGACATGGAAAATGACACATGCCAATGATAAGGCTTAAGTCCAGATAGGCTACATAAATTTGTACATAAATGTAATAAGCTTTAGGTGTGTGTTTGTTGTCCTCTAGGAACTCTATAGTCTACAGAATCATTACAGGTCTTTTCTGTCCATCCTGTATTTGGAAATTTAATATTCTATGTTCTATTTCTATTTTGTTCAATTTCTAAACAACATTTTTTTAGAGAATGGCAGAACACAACGGCCTTACCCACCATATAAGATTTAGAAMATTGTACTGGGATAGGAATAGGTAGAGAAAATACAGGTCACAAAAGGAAAAATAGGAACATTACTCTTTTAAAACTGATGTTGGTATCAGATGGATTTTCATGTCACTCTTTCATACTAATGATTCCATTCTAGACAGATGAAAATCGTGACATATATTAAGCCTCACTGAAAATTCGTAGTTTCAAATAAAACTATTTCAGTGCTTAAACTAATTTCTGAGAATGGGAATAAGTACCTAAATTTCTTAAGGATATTTGAAAGTGTTATACTTTTAGTAGAATTCAATTTATACAAAACTGATGGTATTCAAATTTGCAAGGATAGTATCYAGATCTCTACTATCATGGTAGGGTATTCACAGAATTTTGTGTTCATCATGGGATGAATCACACAACAGAAGTAAGAGCAGCTGACTTATTGTGGTTATGATTTGGAGTATATTTAAGTATTTGTTCACTTGATCATGTAAACAATCCAGTTAATTTCAATTATACTACTAATTAGGATGTGTATAAGTATTTGTATTATTTTGTTCCACAATAAGAGGAAATGTCACATAAAAAGATGGAGACTCGTGTTGAAATGGTTGAAGTTATTTATGGATGTTTATGAAAAGTACAACAAATAAAGGGACCAGGAGAACTTTTTGACATACAGCCTTTTATGTGTAGTCATTTCATAAATCTTTCTTAACACCTGTGGAGTTGTCTCACTGAAGTGAATAAATTTGCACTGCTGTGAAATTACTAAAGACATAGAGAGAAAAAAGCCCTATTTCTTGCCATTGAAATATCTGATAAGTATGCTGTTCAGCATGCATGTTATTTGATTTGCCCAGCCCTAATAACAAGTCCCATCTGTTTTGTGAGGCCTATGAGTCAYAGTTTCTCCTGCATAAGTCATCTCTCTGAGTATCTCTGGTTTTATTTTTAACTATAAAAGAAGCCAAAGCCATAAAATGCAATAAATATACTTTGTGTTTTTTGTTTATTAGAATTGCCTGTAAAAAAAATTATATCATAACAGTGCAGTAATTTCTCATAATAGTTTATTATATTGAAAGAGTRATCAGATAAAGTGCACAAATTGTCATTAGACCTTCAGAGTTCCATGTCTTTTTTTTCTCTCTATAAAATAGACCAGATTAATGTCTGCTTACCCTTTTGCATCACTCAATTGTGAATATAGTTAAGAAAGTCTCTGTTGCAGGAATGATGTTTCTGTGGAGTAACTGGATGTTTATTTTATTAGTGTCCTTATCTCTAGACAGGTTGTCATTTTTCAGATGTTTGTCATTCTGTAGTAACAAAACTTGGTGACTCACCCAACAAAGAAACTTTCAAGTTGATCCCAAACTCTTTCACTGAAACTGAAAAGCCAGTAATTTTTAATGCATTTAAAATTCCAGCAAGAGATGTAGGTACTTCCTTGCATGTGTCATTGCCCTTGAAATGATAGCAGCAAGCCTGACTAAAGGCCACCTACATAGCCCTATAATCAGGAGAGGCAGAAGGAGGCAGATTCTGTACATTAAATCCACTTTGAGTAAATAAAATTTCCACCTGTAACGTTAACGAAGCAGAAAGAACAAAATTTTTTTTTTCAGAGACAGCAAAACAGCTTTCCAGAGCCCCAAAACAGGCTGTATGATGAAAACAGGGGGAGGGGAATACACATGCAAAAAGGGAATGGCTCCTTTATGTTCTCCTCCTTTTTCCCTCAAGCAAAATATTTTCTCATACACCAGTGGTAAGAAGAATAGAAAATATACAAATAATATTTTTTAGTCTGATAATTTAAAAACTGCCAGAGCAAAACTGCTTGTGTTTTCAAAATACCTCTTTTAACTGACTTTTTTCATGTCATGTTTTTGGTGGGTTTTTATTGTTTTTTTTTTTTTTAGAATGCAAGCATTTCTGTAGCTTAGGGCAGATATTACATGTTTGCCGTATTAATGTATGATTGGATATAAGTTTCATGTAGGCTTCTGTCTTTCCTACCACACAATTCTGTAATACAATGAATAAATATGAAAACCCTATCCTATTTATCTAATTAATAGGATGACCTCTCATTTGTTGCCAAGGATTTCTATTAGAAGCAAAATTTATCTCTATCTTCCATTTGTCTTCTTTAGGAGAAAACAGATTGTGAAATTCTGTGAGTATTTGCTTACAATCTTTCAAGATTTCATCTCACGGTAAAATTCCTCAGGTTTGAATTCTGCCAAAATTCAGAGCTTATTTTACTTTTTGTCCTTTGAAGAAACAAAAATCAGTATTTTTGCTATTTTTGTGAGGTGTGATGGATCCTTGGTGAACTTAACTTATGTGTGCTCAAAGGCACAGAGATCRTGATAAGCAGCAAATACTTTCTCTGGGAAGAAGTAGGCAATGACTGTTGAAGTTGCACCTGCCTTTGCCTGCCTGTTGGACAGCCCAAAGCTGCTGTTTCTGCCAGAGAATTCAAGAAAGAAATAAGGTAAGAAATATACCTCTTGCCTCTGTGCAATAATCTGTCATTGGGTAGTGGATGTTGTAGCTGGTGCAGAAGGAAGAGGGGGAAAGAGTTCTCTGACTAAAGTATGCTTGCTTCTTTGAGCATATTTATGTGCACACATGTGGAGAATTGGCTAATGAGGGAAGGAAAAAGGTTTTTATTCATACATAGTCTGAGCTGAAACAGATGGTRCTGCTGCTGAGATTTACTAGTATAAGATTTCCTGTATAAACCGTTAATACCATTTATGGTATTAAAAACATGTAGTTATTCTATTTTCCTGTGTTGCTGCACAGTTCTAACACTGTTTTTCATAGAATCATTGAATGGTTTGAGTTGGGAGGGACCATAAAGATCATCTAGTTCCAATGCCCCTGCAGTGGTAGAGACACCTTCCACAAGACCAGGTTGCCCACCCAGCGTGGTATTGAATATGTTAGAGGCTTCGATACAGACAACCCACTGACATAATTCTATTCCTTTTCAAAGCCTGTAACCAAATGGCAACAATCTCAAACAGAAAGAGGGTAGATTTAGAGTGGACATAAGGACAAAGGGTTTTTGTGATGGTGATGGTGAGAGACTGGAACAGGTTGTTTGTAGCTGTAGATGCCCCATGACTGGAAGTGTTCAAGGTCAGGCTGCTTAGGACATTGACCAACCTGATAGGTATTGGTAGATGTCCCTATTCCTATTCAGRCGAGTAGACTACATGATTTTTGGAAATCCCTTCTAACTCAAATCATTCAATAATCTAAATTTTTATGGCTTCTCATTTCCACAGAATAAAGACATTGTGAAAAGAAGGGAAGAAGTGTGGAGAACTTAAAAAATTTGGAAACCAAACTGTTTACAGAGTCCACAAATACCTRAAGCATGGACCCCATTCCTATAACTCTCTTTGATAAACCTGCATAGAGTATTTGTGAACTAGAGGCAAAAATAAGCATCAATAAGATAACAAATGCATGTTTCATCAAATAAGCTTCCCAGAGAAAGTGCATTGAATGAAATTACCTGTGCCTTCCTGAAAATGAGTTTATATGTATTTGCCTATCTTTTCATCACTTTATAAATATTTTAATTTGAAAAAATCTAACTAAGCCAGTTTCAGAGGGCTGAAAACCACAAGTCTTTGGTTCTGAGCAAAAAGAAAGTTGTTCTGCCTCAGCTGAGTGTTTAGAAAGGCAATGTCTATGGCCAGAAATAAGAAGTAAAACACAAAAGAACTTTTTTTGATCATTTTTCTCTACATTACTTTCTCTAAATGTCAGCTGATAGTGGTCCTATTACATAGCCATTGCATCTCTTATGACTTTAAATAATAGGAGRAATAAATTATTCTGATTTAGCACATGCACAGGTTTATTGATGAGTAGTATTTTATTGTCTCTTTAATTTTGAATTTGCTCATATTTTTTTGAGATGGGGATAATCCAATAAATTTTTTGAGTGAAACATACAGACCTATTTTTCATTAACTGCTGACTTATGATGTTTGCTCAGATTCCTAAAATAATTGCTGTAAAGAAACTCATATAAGAGCAAGTAATGCATTGTATCTAATTAAAACTTTATGAAATACACTTGGACACTGCATTGAATTGAATACTACAAATAACAAAAAAAATCATTAGATACTATGCTAACATCTATTTAAGCTTAATTGCATTTTGCTGCTYACATTCAGTGCCAAAATGCATGCTCTGGTCTCAGTAATAAGTAGAATGGCTACAATCCTTGAGCTGTATATGAGTCCTGTTTTTACATCTCCCTGCCTGGCYAGTYGACAGATTTTCTAAAMAAAWTTTTYCAGATTTTCTGAAAAAATCCTKTCCCCACTWGTATCTTCTGCTRTCAGCCTTCAAGGCTGTACCAGAAAGGTTGGTGTTTGTTCAGGCCTGGACTTTGATGGAAAAGTCGAGGCACCTTAAGAAGCTCCTGCTCCTCCTCTGGCTCTTTGTCATTGCCACAACAGTTATGTTAATGTTACACTGTATAGGATATRCTACATGGCATATTACTGAAAAGGTCCATCTAAAATAGAACTTCAAAGGTGGGTTATTTTAATTGCTAGAAGTTCCCCCCCATACCTTTTCTTTGCCTTTCCCTCATACTATGACCTCAATAACAGCTGTACTAGCACAGAGGAGGGTGCAGGTGAGGTATAAATATTGTGGCAGAAAATATGTTACCGTAAGGGACAGGATTTTGTGTTTTCTTTTTGGATTTTACTTTTATTTTTCTCCTTTGATTATTTATATAGGTATTGTCCAGAAGTCCCATTTAAGCCTTCAGCTCTAGAAGTCTATATCAAAGCAAGTCTTTCTGACAGCATGTGTTAGAGCATCATGCTGGTTAGGTTATGTTCACCAGGAAGCATAAAATGTCCAGGTGGTGTTGGATGACTAGAGATATTAGGGGACTGCATTTTTCACATCTGAGTCACTGAAGCAAACCCAAATAAGCTTTCAAATATAGTCAATTTTGTCCAGTTAAGAACTCAAAAAAAAGTTGCAAAGGTTTACACTTGAAATTATTGTGAAGATAATGCATGTGGTAGTTTAATTCCAGACCAAAATTAAACTCTAAATAAGCCACCTCCCTTCCTCCCACTCCCTCCAGCAAAAGCGAGACAAAAGCAGAGACTATGGGTTGAGATAATTTACTGAAAAAAAAAGCATTCGATAAAGAAAAGCACAGTAATAGCAACAATATTAACGAAAAGAAAAGGTGCTTCACACACTAATAGGTGTTCACTGTGGCTGCTGGGACAAAAACAAGGTGGCAGCTGTTCCTGTGAGCAGCACCACATGGYTTCCCAGACAAAGACAAGATGGAGGGTGATCCTTGCAGCTGATACTCCCATCTCTGGGCCTGAGACATTAACAAACAATGATGGAAAAATCCCAAAAATCTGTATTTTCTGCACTGAACTGCCCATTTTTTTCCAGACCRCTGCACTCTACTGATTCAAATCCATGTGGCACTGACACTTCAGACTGCTGCACCCTGCTCCACATGGCTGGACTCAACTCCTTTTGGCTCAGGTCAGCTGAAACTGGGCTCACCTCTGCTGCTTCATTCCCTAGAGATACTTTCCACGTTGGTGTTGCTTTTCAGCACTGTGTGTTGGAGCTGCGTCTTGGKGGAACGGGAAGGGAGTGGGGAGCCTCAGAGGATGTGGTTTGCAGGGCTGATCCTGGGAATCCCCCCCAGTGAAGAAAGGGAGGCTAAATGATGCCCTTCCAGGGGTACTTTCCTTCTTCTTTCCCTCAAAACCACGCTCCTCCAGTGATGATCAGCAACCTGGCCAAGCCCACAGCTGCTCCTAAATTTCACCCCCTCTCTGCAACCAGGATGACACAGTTTGCACAGATTTGTTAATTGAGAAAAATACAATTTAAACAGGAATCCTCCAGAGCAGAATGCTGTGACATTTCAGGGCATCTAAGAATTTTCTTAGGAGTTGCCATTTAAAACTAAACCAGTTTCCTTTGAGAAATTCCCTTTTTGTTGCCAACTACTCATTCAATGAGTAGCACTTTTGGTCTGCCTCTTGGATGTCCAGCAGWGTGCTACTGCAAAGGTTTTTCAAGCAGGATAAAAATCACTTACCACTGAATTGTAACACAGAAGCTGACTTCTGCGAAAAAAAAAGGCAAGCATTAGAACCTGTCACGAATATGGTTCTAGAGACGTTGGATATCTAAGGGACAGGAAAATTACCTAATAAAACCCAAAAATATGAGCAGTTTTTTTTATGGAAAAAAGAATGATATTAAGTATGGTAAATATTAATTATTCTTATGAACATATTATAATTCCATTTATAAATTAAGTACAGCCATCTATTTTTAGCTTTATTTTTAGAGCTGAAAAATACCTATTTTGACACTTTTTTCGATTTTAGATAATAACAGTGCTGTTATAATACATTCGCGCATTATATGACGTTGCGTACTAAAAGAAATAAATTTTCAAAGAAACTAAGAAAACAAAACAGAAAAAAACAATTTGAAAGAACCAAAGAGTTTTATCAAAATCCCAACAAATGTAAACTATACCTGTTGGATAAAACAAGCAAAGCCATCTCTGGGAAAAAATGATAAAAGTTAAACAATTAACCTATATGTAGTTTTAATTCATGTGAACAAAAGTAGTCATAAGTATCCTTTCTATGCATACATGGAAAAAWTCGTGTCTTGTATAAACACTTGTATTTTTCCTTTGAGGAATGACCTATGAAGTAAGGAGTTTAAACAYAGGGAGACATCCTCAACATAATAATTTTAGTTCAGTGAGAAAATTTATTCGAAATAACAGAAAAAAAAATTTGCAAATTATCCTTATGCCTTTTTAGATGTTGAAAACTATGATGTTATGTCTCTCATTCACTGTTTTTTAAGATAGCTTCTTTAGTATTACCAAGTGCCACTAAAGGATTACCAATCTCAATCAATTTTCCTAACTTCATGRTCCATAAATATGCATGTTAGTTTCAGAATAAGGCAGTAAATTCAAACCTATTTTTTTTTTTTTTGATATTGCACACAACAGTGTTAGTTTTATTTMTTTTTCTTATTTATTTAACTGTGTCTAGTACACAGCAACAGTGCAAAATTGCACTGAACCATTTTACTGGGCCACTTTCCCTAAGAGTACAAGTTTCCATTTTCCCTTAGACTGTTGACATATGTTCTGTTTCCATAAAACCTGTGAACATGACAATCTATGACCTGAATACCCTTTTTACAAGTGTAGGGTTTTTCTCCCAGCTGCCTCCACTCATCTGTGAGTGGATCTCATCGATTCGTGAACAGCACTTCTGAACACTTTTTCATATTCAGCATATGGAATGTGTTAAGATATGAGAGAGGATGGGATTAGCCCCTTAATGCACTTTCCATTCCCTTCCTTTCTTTGAAAAACAAACAATAAATCCTGCTATTTGGGCTCAAATCATCCTCAAAAATGTAGTCTAGTCTAATAGTGGATGAGTGTGAAGAAGGGTGGCACARCTAAGTCATTGATGTCTAGAGTGGAGGGTTTTTCTTACATTATATATTATTCATGTTAGAAGAGCTTTTTGAGAAGTGCTGTCTAGTGCTTTGCTGTCAACGTGTTCAGGAGTACAAGCACTAGGATTTTTGTATTTCAGTACCTCAAAAACCAGCAGAGGAAATATTCCAATGCCTTTTTTGATTTTGTCACTCAGAACGAAAAATCTCTCTATTGTTTRGTTTAACTACTGTGACAGAATAGAATCAGTTGATAAGGGCTGTCTCTTTAAGTAGTCAGGCAGGTATTTTTCATTTTTTATTCTAAGCCTGGCAAATTGCAGAGCAACAAGTGAAAAAACAGTGAAGCAAAAGGTATCCTGTGGTTACTGAGAATACTGTTGTTGCTAAATTCATCTGTTCTAGTGCTTGATCTTCATAGAAACAGTTTACTTAACGAAAGGAGAAGCATTCTTATTCTGATGTAGTTGTAATAACTATGTTTATTGGAAACAACCTATTGATTAAATGGACACTGTGAATTAAATAACTTKAATTTTGACCTTTCTTCTTCCTGCTCCCAAAGTATGGTGTTGCAATAACATGATCTTTATTACAAACCATCTCATCCCATGATCCAGTTCAACAACTATTTTACTTATATAGATTATTATTCAGTCAAGGTCACTTATCTCATTTGGTGAATGCTATGCACATCTGTCATGTTTAGATTCAGTGAAGTTTCTGGATGTGTACTTATTAGTTAATAAAGAATCAGTATTTCTGTAATTTTCTGTTTGCTGGGATTTTTCCRAACTACCTGCAACAGCAACAGTCATCAAGTATGTTTTGTCACTGTAATCCCTGAAGATATTTTACCTCAGTCACATTATTGTTGGAATGGCAAAAATTTTGCTGCTGTTGAGTTCAAAGAGTAAAGATGTTACCATAATGCCTTGGTGTTCCATCAGCCCATTCCTAGAAAATCCTGCATTGGAAAGTGTTTCCATAATATCTCTGCTATAGAGGAGATTTAAAAATATTCTTTATGGAAAAGACTGTGTTAAGATTGAACAAATCTTATCTTATGAACAATTGTTATTGGACAGATCTTGTGTTATGAATATTAGATTCTCTGAAATTTTTGTGATAATGGCATTMCCTCAGTTATAATTGTATCCATTCAGAGTAAGAGCTGGTGGTTAAAAAGCTAACTAGCATCTAAGAAACCCTAATGTAGTTCTCTGCTAGCACATAGATTTTCTGCATGACTGAGAAAGTACTTAAAGCAGCCGTGTGAAAATATTCAAGGCAGTTAGGAGAAGCTTCASAAATTCAAAGTTGACCATATTTTGAAAATTTAGAAAGCACGCTTTAACTCTCACTGTTTTATTAGCACACAGTGCCAGTAAAATACCTCTTTAAACTTTGTTAGGGTGTTTTTTAATTGTGTATAAGTATTCTTACAYTTTCACTTTGTTTATTAGCTGTTTGAAGGCTTCAAGAGATTCTCCTGTATACTCACACAATCTGGAAAAATAGTTGTCTGTTTCCCTCCGTTAATGGACTCTCTTCTAATCTTTTCTACTCCACCTTTCTTTAATGGTTCTCAGTTTCTCTGACTGGAAGATCTCTGAAATCAACAGGTGTCCATTTTGGGCTCTTCACATGATGTATATTAAGGCTGAAAAAGCCATAAAAATTCACTTCAGTCCAAAGGGTGATTAAAAATCCCACTGACATCCATTAAAGTCTATCAGATAAAGATACCCCCCCTTGTAGGAATGCCTGTCCTCCCCATAAATTGCGGATAATAATTAATAATTAATAATTTATAATTATAATTTGAATAATTATAACTAAGTAATAACAATTACTAAGCATATACATATTTCCAGCCTGAATTTTAGGCAGATCTCCACCCTGTCCAGTTGCAACCAACTGCAAATGCTGAAAGTACTGAACTGAAACTTCCCCTTTCCCTGGATTGCTGCTTCCTTCTTCATAATCACACAACTTTTCCAAACATTATATTTACAGATCTAAGCAAGAGAAGGGGGGAAAAAAAAAGAAAAAAAATGTCTAGATATCCATTTGGTTTGATTATGCTCTTCTATTCTTAAATCAGCTTCAGCCTGTCTTCTTCTAAGATGGTATTTCCATCCTGGCAGTCACTTAAGAGTGTTTGTCCATAGTTTTGGGTTGCCTTTTCTATATTTTTCTTTGTTACAGGATAAGATCATCATCTATAATCTTGACTGTCTCTTRTGTTTTCAGTCAAGACTGTCTCTTSACTGSTTCTTGTGTTTTCTTAGGGAAACTATACAGTGGATTCATGTTCTGTGATACCTGTGAAGAAGGCATGAGGAAAATTGACACAGTATGTGTAAAATCCAAGAGCCTATTTAGTGTCACAAGCAATGTGAATAATGGAAGTATGTCTTAATTTAKATTCTCTGCTTACTTAAAGGTTGTCTTGCTGTTACAAGTCCACTGATGAGTGTTGTATTAGTCTCAAGGGATGAAATTTGCTTCTTCCTCACTGGCTGACTAACTTTTCTTCACTGGTTTGTCTGCACACTTTTGTGGATGTACACAATGCAGCTTGCTCTGCCTGTGAATTTACTGAGAGGATATATTCTCCTCACTTTCTATTAGAAAGCTGAACAGGAACTATAGCAATGTCCTCCCTCTTCCAGCACCTTGGTGTGCCAGCTGTTATAAACTCAGTGCAGCCATTATGAGCTCAATGCAGAAAGGTATCTTGTTCTGTGAGTTTTTTACTGACAGCCTGAATGTATCCACCTACCAGAGAAAGGTTTCATTGTATGTCTCCTAACCTTTAGTCACAATCTTCCAGGCTGTTAAAGCTTCATATTATTGGAATCACATTGCTGCTGGCTTTTCAATGCAGCTGAAATGGGTCATTGATCCAACAGTGTGATTGTAAATATGGCAGCTGGATGGTCTGCAGCTTCTTTATTGCACAGTGTGCTTATCAGAGATATCTGTRTCTGAGTCCCAATGTAGATGCTTTCCTCTGTTGCAGGTATGTATTTACTRTATATGTAGCTTTTTTTTTTCTTTTAATTTGCTGTATTTGCTGTCCTGTTCAGTTGTTGGACATTCCTCCTTTATGTTTTTATTTCTGTGTTCTTGAATGAGTCTTCCATCCTGCTTACTTTACTTTGTATCAGTAGCTACAAAAACTTATGCAGTAGTGTAGGSAGATATCATTGAACTGTCATTAAACTTGTCAGCAATGAAGCTGAATAAGATAGAGTCTATACAGGCCTGAAAAGTTACCCAGATTTTCATGGCATTTTTCAAGAATGCATCAAGCTTTATGTTGCAATGTCTTTACTGATATGCTTCTCAGTTAAAAGTAACTTTTCTTTTAATTTTGACTTTTTTTTATGATGGTGATGATGATTCAGTTTCTGTTGGYTTTTTGGAAGAGGTTTCCTTATTGCTGTTCTGTTTGATTACTTTCTCAGAGACATTGCTCCTGTTAGATGATAAGTCTGTCTCTAATTAAGAAAGCTGTACCATTCTAGAATATWTATAAGAAAGTCAGCTTTTATCTAGTCTATTTTTGTTTTGATTCTTGGTTTCAAGTGAAAAATTGCCTCTCATTATCTTGAGAGTTATATTACTCATACACCTTTACTAGGTGTAAGCATGTTTTCATTTCTAGCATTTGTTTTTCACATTTCTCATTGCTTCTTTAGTGAAATAGGAAAAAATCCACTTATCTTCCATGCACTCATTTTTTGTACCATTTACAGTGTTTTCTTTTGTATTCTTTCTTCATCTGGAAATCTGGTTTACCATCTAGGTTGAGTTTTTCTATTCTCTAGTCTGAGTTTCTAAATGCTGTGTAGTTTGACTGTTGTTTTTTTCTTTTAGTAGACCACATTGTTCATGGCTCTCAATACCATGTTTCACTCATTGTGTGCTGCTTAGTAACTGTATCAAACTAGAAGTTTTATTTTATTTATTTTTAGAGCTTTTCTAACCAAAATGTGACTATCGCAAGCAGAGCAGTGTATTCACTCAGTTTCATTCTCTAGCAACCTCTGCTTTTCCATGCAAGTTCCATGTCATTAGCCAATGCTGATAAGAAAAAGAGAAAATTACTCTTTTAAAACCAAATAATAATTTGGTAGTACCAAAATGTCTCAAAAAGAGAACAGGAATCAGGCTTTGCGTTAAGAAGATCAGTGAAGTACGTGGTTACATAAAATAGAACTTCATATAAAACCCCAAATCTGGAAAACCCTAAKAATCTATTTCATTACAATGTTTAGTTTGAAGATTAAAGCTAAGGTCAGAAACTTAGTATTTTCTTGGTAATTTTCTAGTTCATGTCTCTGTTTCATGCTAATATAGAAACAACTACTGGGTAAACTATTTTTCCTATGATAAAATCRGAAACAGAAACGTTAAGTGAAAAACTTAGGGGTAGAGAATGAGAAACACAAATGAGATTAATATCTCACTGCTGTACTTGTTTAGGCCTTAATTCACAGTTAAGCGTCTGCTTTGTTGCACTTTTTTCCCTCTTATCTTTYCATTAATAGGGGAATTACTCTATTGCAGAGATAAGGTGTATCTAGCACCCCATTTACACTATATTTAATTACAGGGAGAGAGAACAAAAATAATTTAAACTGAAAACACATATTGAAACTGGACCACAGCCAGCATGTCTGGTCCTGCCGTTTCCTGAATGAAAAGTGTTTGAAGTGCATTTGTGTCTCATTCTTTTTATCATTTTCTGGTAATTGCTTTTGATTCTTTCAGGATCAGTGCAGAAATGGATTCTGTAAATCCACCCAAAGACTTGGTTTTAGCCAGTGTTAAAAGAAGTAAATAGGCGGAGTTTTTCTCCCTCTTAACAAAAATTCAGTGCAATATATCTAGCATTCATATTAAGTCTTCTTTGTACTGAATTCTCATCAATTTGAATTTATATAGAACTGATTCTTTTTTGGCTCAAAGGTATCTCCATGGCATTCACTTAGAAAGAAAAGTGTTATCTCCATCTGCAGTGGCCCTGTTGTGCAAGGTATTGAAGTGCAATATTGAAGTGAATGCTTCTTTTCATCAGGTTTTTCTGGTGGCACCTGCAGCATTTAGAACAACAGACAACAAAGGGGAAAAAATGCATTTTGTTTGTCTTTCCTTCTGTGTTTATAAACACAGTCTTTAAGTAACATTTATAGGGACTTTTCTTTCATTACATAAGATTTTTTTGATTAATCATTTCACAGAGAATGGAAGGATAGACCTTTAAAACTGTGTTCATGTTTAGAATCCAACTTTATGTTAAGCTCTTTTTAGGCTTTGACGGTATTTATTTCCTTTGTGTTTTCCAACTTGAGTTGGAAATGCTGAAATACCATAAAACAGGCTTGGACAAATTTGATAGATTCATATCCAGACCTGGAGTTTCAGTGCACTTTTGACTGTAAACATGCCTCTCACTCTCCCAAATTACTACCCTTCTGTTTATGTCCTGAAAGGGAAGAGAATKCCTTTTCTATATCTCATCAAAGACTTCATGCTCTGGCTTTCCACTTTCCCCTGTTCCCATTATTCTGCACTGTCATATTGTTTGACATCTGTCTTTTGTTACACTCTCCTATGCCAGTATTGATTGTTTCCACACCATCTTACTATATGTCCTGTGTACAAAGGGCTTTGTACACAGAATGTTCTGGTCATTATCCCTTATAAGGAAAGCTTCCTCAGCACGTTATTTACTCTTACAAGAAAGGGATTGGAGAGTTCTATTTTATATATTGTATACATTACAAACTATTACAATGATGGAATGCTGTTAGGAAATTCAGAAATACCAAGATTTTTAATGGCTTGGACAGGTCCACTGTTTGCTGGGCAAAAAGCTGATTGTATGGTTGATCCCAGAGAGTGCTGGTGAATGAAGTTACATCCAGTTGGCAGCAAGTCACAGGCAGGGTGAACTTGTGGAACAAGAYTTAGTATTATGTTTAGTCTTGTTTAATGTCTTTGTAAATTATCTGGATGAGGGGATTAAGTGCACCCTCAGCGACTTCGCAGGTGACACCAAGTTCAGTCTGAATGCTGACCTGCTGGAGGGCAGAAAGGCTCTGCAGAGGGATCTGAACAGGCTGGATCAATGGGCCAAAGCCAACTGTGTGAGGTTCARCAAGGCCAGGTGCCAGTTCCTGCACATGGGTCACAACAACCTGTTGCGGGCCAAGGCTGGGCATGTCTCACTTTAGGGACAGAAAGAAAGCAGGCACAGAGCATAGTGAGGGAACAAAACTTTTCTTTATTTACAAATCTGACTCATTATATACATTTGTACAAAGGTCAAGAGATTGGCTACAGAGGGGCCACCTCTCAACCTGGATGGTGGACATCACCATCAATAATTTCTTCTCTCAGAGGAGAAGTATGCAAACATTCTGAATATAGACATTGTTTAGATGAAGTTG